>CAUYUJ010004827.1:0-66524 GCA_963575745.1 Prorocentrum cordatum
GCTACTTACCCCTCGGCGCCCGTGACTTGCGGGAGGTGCCGAATGGGGCTCGCAGTTGGGCGTCTCTGCTGCACCGCGCGTGGCCAACTTCACTCCTCACACTCCTCACTCCTCGGGGACCGCACTGGCGGGACGCCCCGTCCCTCCTCCATCTCTCCTCCTCCAACTCTCCCGGGGACCGCTCTGGCGGGACGCCCCGGGGTTTCTCTCCTCGCCTACGCCGATCCTGGGGGTCACCACTGCCCCCAGGCCGCTGCCCCAGGACTGCGCACAATCCAGCATCGGCCCCTCCAGTGGTGACACGCCATAGCTCAAAACTCGCACTCCTGCTATTGTCCTCAGGCCGCCGGCTTCTCCTTCACCTCAGAGGCTGGTCCATCTCCCGCCACTTCCACCTTGTACCCCACGTGCAAGGTTGCGACGGACTTCGCCATCGCCTCTGACACTCCAGCAGCGTCCTCATTCGCCTCCCACAGATACTGGTGAAAGGCTCCGCTATTCCACCGCCCCCAACGCTTGACCAGCTCCGTGTCCTGGAAGCAGTGGTACAGGGCCGTCGCTCCGCCGATTCGAAGCGAATGGCTCTTGAACCTGTCGGGTGGGTAGCCTTCCAGCGCCGCCGCCTTCTGAAGCAAGCCCTGGATACGCTCCCGCGTGATCGGGCTGCCGTCTTCCCACCTCGCAAGTGGTAAATGTGCCTCTTTGCCCGCGATGGGGCTCGGGAACCAACGGTTGTAGCACACCGCCGCCCACACCGGGCAGATGCCGAACGGGTCGTTCGAGCGGTAGTGGTTCCTCGCCTGCCCTGCTCCCTTCTGGTCCGCCTTCGACGCCTTAAACCACAGCACCACCTTGTCCGCGGCAGCGAAGTGGCTTACCTGCTCGCCCTTGCACTTCGGGGCAATGTCCAGCCCGGTCAAGACCTTCTTCAAATCCCAGTGCCCCGAGTGGGCGTACTCCCCAATCCGCATCATGAAGAAAAAGGCGAAGATCACGCAGAAATACAAGGCCGCGTCGTCCGCGCAAGTGTCTGGCTTCAGCATGTCTCGGATTCTCTTCAGCATCTTGGTCGTAACCGGGAGCTTCCTCTTTCCGGGCCCTTGCCAGTTCTCTATCCCATTTAACGCCATCCACAGCCGCGGCTTACCCGCCAAGGGGTCAGGCTCACCCAGCATCACGTGGTGTGAACGGATCCCCAGCAACTTTGACCGTATCGTCCCGTGCGACCGCTTCAGGCTGTTGTACAGGTGCACCATGAATAGCAAGCAGCAGCTCCTCCTCGTCTTGGTGACGCTCTTCACGAGTCTCGCCATGCAGGATGGGCGACCTCCTGCGGATCCGGCAGAACGTCGTCCACTGCCTCCAAGCGACGCCGTAGGTCGCCTTCGTCCCCTTTGCCACCGAAGCCACCACGGCTGCGTCTACCAACCTCTGGAGTTCTGGCGCGTACCCAGCATCGGCACGCCCGCCGGCCCGCCTGGAGTCCTCCCTGGCGATCCGCCTGAGCTGCCGCTCGAGCCCTTCGCTGCCCTGTCCGCTGCCCGCTGCCGCTTCCAGGTACCGGCTCACCGCCTCCGGGTCGATGTCCTCGGGCGGTCCAGCCTCCGGTGCCGCACGCCGCGCCACCTCCTCACGCTCGCACTCCCCTCTTCCCCCGTGCCGGGGGGCGACCGCGGCGGCACTCCCTGCCTTGGCTGCCCTCTGCGCTGCCGCCAACCGGTCCTTGGCCATCGAAATGGGGTAGGGCTTGTTGCACATCGGGCAGCTCGTGTCCCGGCCCTCGCCCTGCAAACCGCAGTACTCACACCACGCATAGCGGGCGTCTGGGCCGCCTCCTGGGAAAGGAACCGGCCGAAATGCTTCGGCCTCCTCCTCTGTCTCTTCATAGTCCTCCTCCGAGTAGGACTCAGGTGAGTTGAGGTCCCTCACGGCCTCGGCAGCACGTGCCGGTCCGCCAGGCCTGAGCGGGTCCTCCTCCGCCCGGTGACCAGGGGGCTGCGGCCGCTTCTCCAGCCCGCGGGACCCACTCGTCTCCCCCGAAGGGGGCACCCAACTTCCTGGTTGGGGCAGCGGCTCGCGGTCGGCCCGCCCCTCTGGCTGCGGGAGTGGCTCTCGGCCAGGCCGAGGGTGGACCACCGACGTCTCCACCCCGGCGGCCCTCCCCCTGGGGCGGTCCTCCTCCTCTGGTGCGGACCAAAGCCCTGTCCTCTGAAACTCTACCCGCCTAGCGAGCGCACGGTAAGTCTGACCGACCGCCCGCGCAACCTCTGCCGGGGGCTCTTCCTCCGACCTCTCCTCCTGCTTGACCGCTGCTGGTGCAGGCGGGGTCTTCGCCCTTAGGTGGATGTACTCCGCCTGCCCCGCACCGGGGTGCCCGGCCCCATCCTCGGGCCGCTCTGCCTCCGCCTTACTCTGCCGGGCAGCCCCTCGCTCCGCACGTGCCCGCCGGGCGAGCTCCCCTGGTGACGGGGGGGGGCACTCCTCGCTCAGACTTCCGCTGCCGCTCTCCTCGCCCTGCTCCTCCGCGGCCCCGGACTCAGACCCCGCAGGGGGGGCAGCCAACGCAGCGGCGGCCAGCACCCGGGCGGCAGCCGCTGCAATCTCTTGCTTGCGCTCCTGCTTGCGCTTCTGACTTGCTGCTGCGGTCTCTGACGGCCCCTCCCCACCTGGGGGTGGCTGGCCGTGGGGCATCTTCTCACAGTGTCTGAAGTGCTTCGCGCCTCCTTCTGCCCAGTCCGCTCCCTCCGACCGCCCTGCGCACTTGTTGCAGCAGAACCCTGGCCGCCACAGCGCTCCCCCGTCGACTGCCGTCGCGGGCTGGGAGTGCTCCAAATAGGGGCACCCTGGGAGCCGGCACGGCCGCAAGGCTTCCCTCGCCTCTGGGGGGGGTGGGGCCTGATCCGCACCGCTGGCGCCCTCTCCCACGCCTTCGGCAACCACGCGTCGCCCTGTGGCCGTCCAGGGGCCCCAGCTCTCATCCTCTGAACCTCCCGCATGCCGGCTCCTGGTGGCCAGTGGGTCTCCTCCGCTACCCACCAGCGGGCCCTGCGCCCCTCCAGCGGGTGAACCTTCGTGCTGCCGGCCTCCCCTGGCCGTCCTGGGCGGCGCCTTCACCACCGCAGGCCGCTGCTCCTCCCAGATGGGTGGGAGGCGGCCGTCCGGCGCCGCCTTGGGCGGCGGGTGCCTCGGTGCCTCCTCGCCTGCTGCCTGGGCTCCTGGACCGCCGCTGCCACTCGCCTCCTCGCCCGCTGGGGGGCGGTAGCCAGCCTCCTTCTGCCTCCTCTGGAGGTCTTCGTGTCGTGCCTGACAGTACGGCCCATGGGTGTCGCCATCCGTGTCACGGCATGTCCGACAGCAGTACCAGCCCCAGTCGTGCTCCAAGCGAGCGCAGCTCCTCCCACACTGGTTCCAGCACTGCGGTCCTCCATCTGGTCGCGTCCCACTCGCAGTAGGATCACATCGGGGTAAGGGTCGTCGAGCAAGCTTTGCGCTCGCTCCCCTGGCAGCATGCCACCGTGCCGCTCACTCCTCCCCACAGTCTCCTGCCGTCGCCTCTCGTCAGCTTGGAGCCAGCTCGTGAGCTCCCGACGTCTCCCCTCGTCCTCTGGGCGGCGGCAGATGCCCGCCGTCCTCTCTCCTGACTCGGTGGATACCTCCGCTTGCCTGAGGGCCGCTGTTAGCGCAGCCGCGGCTGCACGCGGGGGGCACGCACGCAGGACTCCCCTCAGCAAATCCCCGTGGCTCAACTGCCCACAAAGTGCGAGCCAGCGGCACTGGACCCTCCGCGCAAGTGCCAAACCTCCTGGGCTTGTAGCGGTCGGACCCCTGGCGGGGGACCCTTCGCATCATAGACCAAGACAGGCTCCAGCACCCCGCTCTCGTCCACCCGTGGGGTCGGTGAGGGGCCGGAGCTGCCGTACACGGGGCGCCTGCCAACCTGCCCCCGCGGATGCCAATGGCCAATGATCCGCGGGAGATGAGGGGGCGACCTCGCCGCCCGCGGGTCCACCACCAGCCGCCCATCCTCGGGCGCCAGCCACTCCTCCTCCTCGACTCGGCGAGCGTTCAGCATTCCTCCTGCCATTGGCAAAGGTGGAGGGGGGCTTGGCCTCGTGGCTCCCCAACCAGCCCACAGGCACTGGCGCTCCGCCCTTCGACGCCAATACCCACACCTTCCGCTGGGCCACCGGGTCACCGTACTCGCTGCACACGCGCCCGTCTTCGGCAGCACTCCACCCACCGTTCCGAAAGAACTTCAGCACATCCGCCACGGTGGGGCCAGGAGGTACATCCACCAAGGCCCACTGGGCGGCCATACGGTGCAGCTCCTGGGCGAGGTCCTGTAGGTGCGGGCCCACCCGCGACGGGCCCAGGGAGGTCACCACCAACGTCAGGTCGCCTTCTCTCCCCGCCCCGCCTGCCTGGAAGTCGGGCCAGCCCTTCAACAGCTCCGCCTCGCCACATGCTCCCAGCACGCCGGCGGCCCTGGCGAACGGGGCCAGCGTGCTTCTCACCTCCACCACCCGCCAGGCGGTCTGGAGGAGCGGGCGTGGGACCTCCCCTGGCGACCGGCGGGCCATGAGCTGCATGGCCACCTGCCAGTCCACGGGGTCCACGAGGGCGACGGCGTGGACGCGCCTCTCGTAACCTTGTGACAGTACCTCCGCCCACGTGCCCGCCAGGTCGATCGGCTCGAAACCCTCCTCAGCCATACGACGCTTGACCTCAGCCACGTCGGCCCTGGTGATCATGTCCGCCATCTCGTTGCTGTACGTCCTGATGTACGGTGCAGCGAGGATGCGGCAGTGGTACTTGGCCTCTACGTAGTTGAGCAGTCTCACCAGGTGCCTCGCCATCCGATTCTTCGGCCGGCGCGTCTCCACCCACCTCTGGACCGTCTGGTTGTCCCCCACGTAGATGATCAGCCGCTCTTTCCAGGCCTGCCCGCGGGCGACTGCGAAACCTACTATGCAGAACAGCTCCCCGAGCGCTATGATCACCCATTCCTCGGGTAACCCAGCGGCCATCTTCAACGCCTCCATGTAGCCCGCCAACTCCTGTCTCGCGTAGACCTTGGCCGCCCAATCGATCTGCCCCGCCACCTCCAAGGTCGAGTCGCCGCCGACCCATACCACTTGCTCCATGGTGCTGGGGATGGCCAACCGCTCCCGCGGCTCGAGCATGCCCGCGAACGAGGAGAGGAAAGTGGCGCCCCACGTCTCCGGCCGCGCGACCATCACCCGCAGCATGTCGCAGCTATCCCAGAACTCCTGCCAGGCGACCTCCTGCTCCTCCTCACCTCCCTTCGGCGTGGCCCGTGCGGTGGGCCCTTGGGGCTGGCACATCAGCGCGTCCAGCGCCCCCAGCTCCGTGCCCAGTGCCTGGTTGACCGCCGCGAAGTGCGCCCCCGACCCGCGGAGCCGCTGCGCCGTCTTCAGCCGCGCCACCCGCTGACCCGGCTCGAGCTCCGCCTCCTGTAGGAGGTAGCTCATCTTCTGGATCTTGGGTTCTGGGAGCGTCGCGCGGTCTACCACCCGGCCCTCGGAGTCCTCCAGCTGGAAGAGCAAGCCCCAGATGAGCTTCTCGGTACTGAACTCGCCCTCCTCCGCTAGCTTTTCCAGGTTGATTGAGCTATCGCCCAGGAGTAGCTTCGACATAGCGTCGAAGGTCCAGGCAGAAAGCCAGGGCCTCGCGCCCAGGGCCGGCTCCACCAAAACTCCGTCGTCGACCAGGACCTCGGACGAGTGCGCGACTTCGTCGTGGAGCTCCTCCGCTGGTGGACGATGGGCTTGGTGGGCATCCTGCACGCCGCGTCCCCACACTGCCCATTCGCCCGGTGCACCAGTCCAACCAAACACCATCGTGAGGTAGAGCACCGTCGTCGGCTCGGCTCCTGCCAACCCCTGGAGGCTCACCGCCATGATGCGGAGGCCAGGCAATTCGACCCACAAAAGTTTGAAGGCCGCCTGGAAGTCCCGCTTCGCCAAGTAGACCCGTACCTTCGGACGCCGGCATCTCCACCAGAGTATGGTCCTCGCGATCTCGCGGTGGGTGGGCAACTTCGCCGGGGGGTGGTTCAGCTTGTCACATCCCGCATTGGCGTCCCTCATGTCGTTGATGAAGCGGCCCTCGTCTGCGATCGTGCGGTCGGGCCGCATCTTCGGGACCCTGCCCTGGGGTGACTCCATGATCCCCTCCAGCCCTGGGTGGCTGGACGGGGCGGCCCAAGCGCGCCCCTTCACGATGTCGTCCCAGATCTTCCGCCTGGCCTCCTCCTGGTGCTGCGCCGCTGACTGGTGAGGCTTGGCCCTGACCCTCGTGATCTCACCCTCGTGCCTGACCTCTACCCCATTCGTCGCGACCCGCCTCAGGTACTCCAGGAGCTCCGGCTCCACCTTCCCCTCGAGGTAGCTGTCATGCACGCCCTTGAGGTGGTCCCCCTGGTCCGACTTCCAGGCAGCTCGAAGGGCTGTGGACGCCTCCTGCCATCCCCCGTGAGCGTCCAGGAGCTCCGCACCTCGTGAAATCACGCGCCCGAACGCCTCGTCACTGTACCCGGGCTCTGAACGAGCCGCCGTCCAGAAATTCAGAGCGCGCCGATCGGTGTCTGGGACCGCTCCTCCGACTCGATCGCGTAGGTCGTCCAGCTGTGGGTTGGCGCCCTCTTCTTGGGCCTCATCGCCCTCGGAAATGTGCCCCTCCAACGTTGCCGAAAAATTTGTTGACGGTGGGGGGGCTCCCCCCCCCCCCCTGCCTCCGCGTTTCTGGGTCAGCGTGGCGCCCAGCTCCAGGGCCTCGTTAATCATAGCCCGGGTGATGGCGCTCAGCAGCTTCTCAGGGTAGTGGCCCGCGTCTGACGTCCGCTTGTGCTTCGTGACAGTGTCGACGCCCTTCAGCTCCACATGCTTATGCTGATGTGTGCACCGGCGGGCCACTTCCTGCAGGTGTCGCACGCACGTGACCAACCACGATCGCTTTCTATACCGTTCATCTCTCTCGCCGTCCTGAGGCCCCAGGCCGTACTCGCACTGGTCCACTGGCACCACCAGGACATCCTTCCGGCGAAGGATCTGGCGCCACCTGTCCAAGTCGTACGCCTTGGGATACCGACCATCTGGTGCGGGGTGCTCCGCTGTCGGCAGCGCACCGGCGTCGGCTATGGTCTCGAACAAGCGTCCAGCAAAGTTGGCCATGGCCGTCCCCTCGATCTCCCACGATGGCCCGTCAGGTCGCCCAGCAGGAACGTCGAAGGTGCGTGTGCCACCATTGCGCAGCATCCACGGGCAGAAGGTACGGCACTCGAACCCGAGCCACCAGAGCAAATACACACACTGTCTGGCCTCCTCCAGCAGCGCCTCCTGCACCTCCTTGCGCCTGGTGTCGTGCTCCTCCTGCAAGCCCTTGCCACGTTCCGGGTCTGAGTACAGCTCGACCGCTGGACCGACTTCGACCCCGGCCTTCCGAAGCGAGTCCGTCCACCCTTGGGTGCCTGCCCAGACCTCCTTCGCCGTCAGGATGCGCCCCTTCCAGCAGGGCCGCCTTCCTCCTGTTGCCTGCCCGTGGCGCTCGTACCGCTTCCAGGCCGGGTTGCTCCAGTTGCCGAGGACCCTCCACCTCGGGTCCTCCCCGACGATGTCTTGCTCCCCGGCTTTCCGCTCACGCCCAGCCTCCCTTGCCGCCCGGCACCGCGGGCACCTCTTCGCCACGTCTCCTGGTACCTTCGCATCCTCATGCAACGCGTCATCCAGGTAGACGTCCCAACCCGCAGCCAGTACCTCATGTGGCGGGTGCCCGCCCGTGAAGTCCCCCCGAAGTGTGTCGGCATCCACCTGTGGAGGCACCAGTACCTGCAAATGACCCTTGTAGAGTAACATCCACACGTCCCGCCCGCTGCCCTTCGGGTCGTACTTCACCCCTACGATGACTTCGAGTCGGGCTCGACCCCAGGGGTCGACGCGGACCACGTGGATGGCCGTCTCCCGCAGCGCGGTCGGCGGGAAGGCTGCCAGGGTCCGGTAGTCCTTGTCATGACTCAGGTGGAGCGTGTCGTGGCAGAACATCCTCACGTCCGACTCGGTGATGGGAATGTAAGCGTCGGGCGGCCCCATGAACGTCTCAGCCTGCTTAGCTTCCTCCCACATGGCGACGCGCCACTGCTGCGCCAGTTCCATCACCTCCGCCACGGACGGGTCGCCCTCATCCTTGGAGTGCAGGTGTGCCGCGGCCGTGTTGATGAAGACGCACTGTCTCTCCTCAGCCTCCCCAGCCTGGCACTCAGGTAGGTACTCCGCCAACTCCTCGGTGACGGCCAGCTGGTCTCTGTAATCCAGGATGTCCCAGATGCGCCCCTTGATATGAACTCGGCCACGTCCTGGTTCCTCCGCTGGCCCCCACGCCACTTTGCCCACGTGCACCTCTGGACCCGCAAGTTCTCCACCAACTCGTTCCACCCGTGACGCCAAGTACGGCCGGGCCTGGCCCGCCAACTCCTCATCTCCCAGCTCCACAGCGTCCTGCAGGATCTCCTCGATCGCGGTGATCTGCCCCCCGAGGTACCCATCCAGCAAGCGGCCATGACAATATGAACGGAGACGGTTCGGCGCGTCCGCCACCAACTTTGCTTCCGGCGAGCTGCGGACCTGGTCCGCCATCGCCATGTGAACCTTCGCCACCTCTGGCACGTCTTCCGGCAGTTCGAGTGGGCATACAACCGCGGCTTGGCCTCCGTGGTCCCGCATCCAGCTCTCATCAGGACCCTGCACCAACTCCTGGAGCTCGCGCTCCTGAGTGGTGTACTCCATGTCCGCGTACTCCCCGGGCGGCTTGGCGGCTTCCTCCGCCACCACGGATCGGCCAGCTTCCGTTGCTCCTCCCCGCCGACCACCTCGTTGCGCTGCCTGATCCTTGCCTTCCTGCACCTTCGCGGCCTGCTCCTTCTGGGCATCCGCTCGGAGCTGCTTGATCTTGACGAGCCGATCTTCGATCTTTATCTTCGGTCCCGTCTTTAGACCTCCCCGCTTGATGTACTGCGCCTTCACAGTCCAGTGCGCCCTGTCAGCACTCTTGATACCTTCGGCGTGGGACCGCTGACACGTGGTGGCCGTCTTAGAGCACCCATCGTGGCAAGCTGCATCCCAACATTTGGGCTTTCCCTTGGAGTCGTTCGGCCCGTGTTTGACCGATTCCGCAACCTCGGGCCCCGTCAGAGCCGAGAGGACTTCTGGCGGGAGTTTGACCTTGCTCGCTCCAGCCTTCAGGGCACCACCTCCTGCTCCTCCTCCTCCGCCTCCTGTCAGACCGCCAACCTTCCCTCCGCCCCCGCCCCCTGAAGGGAGCTGGGGCAGACCTCCTGCTGGGCGGCGCTCCTCGACCTCCTCCACTCCTCCGGCTGCGAGTGGACGCAGCTGGGCACGGTGAGCGTTCTCCCAGTAGGCGTTGTCCGCGGTCTTGACCAGGCGCTCGAAGATAACCGTCTGGAAGTACCCGTCCGGGTCCTCCACCTCGAAAGTCGTAGGCAGTGTCAGCAGCGGTGGTCCCTCTGGCGTCGGCGTCCGAGCAGCGAAGATAAAATCCTCCTTCCTCATGAGCTCCTTGTTGCAGTAGCGCTGCACCTCCTTCACCTTCCACCGAAGCTCCTCCCACCACCGCCCGTTCAGCTCTTCCCAGGCATCCTGAATGAAGCGGGCGGTATATTTCCGCGGCTTCGCTTCGTGCTGCCGGATGAGGTAGTCCAAAGCCTCGCTCCTCTCGTCCCAGTGCTCAGCTCCATACGCCAAACATACCGCCCAGATGCCGTTGCGAGCTTGCCGTGCCCACTTCAACATATCCACAGGCTGCTTCGGTCGCGGCTCGATCTTGTACTCTGTCGTGGGTACGTAGTCATCGAACAACTCCTCTGGGCAAGTCACCCAGTCGGCCACACTGAGCGCGTGAGCGGCCATAAGAAACAAAAAAACAACAAAAATCCAATAAGAAACTATAAAAATATAAACAACAAAACACTAAGAAAACACACAAAAAACAAAAGAAGAAAATAGAGAACAGAAAAGCGTCTCGACCGACTTACCTCCCCATGACCCCGACGCGATGCCAAAGGCGATCCGGTAGTTGATCAGGGTGGGCCAGCGGTGGTGCTTGAACAACGCCGAGGAATGCTCCGCCATGCGCAGGAAGAAAAAAAAAAGAATTAAACATGAAAAAAAGCAAAATGAATAAAGGTGCCCCCTTTGAGCGAGCGCACTGCCCAACACAGCATAAGATGAGATAGGCAATCGTCAAACAAGTCGTCCGGGCAAATGGCCACCCGGAACCGTCCGCATCCACGCGCCGCCAGGACAAGCAGCTCGTGGTCCTTCGTGATCGACTGGAGGGTGCCCATCTTCCCCGCCGCTGAGTCCTCCGCCCGCTTGTTCGTTAGGTCGAGGTTGTACGCGATGTCCGCCATGACCTTAACCATTCCGTCGCTGCCCTTGTCCTCGGGGTCGCCGAGTGCTCCAGCTGACCTCCGAAACTTCTCCGACGGGCCATACTCTTCCTCATCGAAACTCACTCGAGCTCTCCTCGCCGGGACCCCAAAGGTCGGGCCAGCCCGATGTTCGAACAAGTCCATGGGAGGTGGTGTGGGGTCATGGCCTGGTCGACCCGTCGGTGGGCCTCTGCCCAGCTCGGCCCGCACTGTGCTGCCCCGCAAGTCGACTCCTTGACCGCCCAAGTCGGTTGCCCGCCGCTTGGGCTCCCAACCTCGAGCTGACCCCTTCTCCTCCCTGGCTGGCCGTCCTGGCTCGGGCATCCTTCCCAATCCAGGTGGCATCTCCACCGCCGAAGGGCGGGCCATGGGGGGCGTGGGCGGCCGCGCAGGGCCAGGGACCGGCCGCGCCAGCCCCTCCCGCCATGCTCCTCCCGCCACCTCCTCCTCATGTGCCTGGCTCAGGCCGCGCCTCTCTCTCAGCACCTCCGCTAGCTACCGCAGGCTCTCTACCTCGTCGTCCGTCATGAAGGAGCCGCGGTCCCTCTCCAAGGCTTCGAGCGACTCGACGATCGCGTCGCACGCCTCTCCCAGGTCATCGAAACCCTCGGAGTGCTGTAATCTCTCGGCCACGTCCAGCGGGTGATCCTCTCCACTGGCCCTTGCCTTCAGGAACTCCAGCGCCAGGGCCGTCTCCCCTCGTCGACGCCAGCGCTCCCGGGCCGCCCCATTCAGTAGGCCCCCCAGCTCTCCTCGAGTGATCGTGTCCACCCACGGTGGCTGCGTTGGGTATATCGGGGAAGTCGAGGGCGGGTACCTCCGAGCGTGTCCTTCATCTCGCACTCCTGCCTCCTCGACCCCCCGCGTCAGAATGCACAGGGGATGGTCCTCCCTCCCCGTCGCGCCCCGCGCCAGCGCCTGAGCCACCGGGCTAGCTGTCTGGCCGTACTCATCCATTCCCTCGGGTATCTGGTTCGCCGTCCGCACGATGATGGCGGGCGCTCCAGCTGTGGCAGCCTCGGCACGCACCCGGTCGTCGATCACCGGCCCCAGGTTGGATGGGACTGTCGCCTGGGCTTCAAGCCCTGGGATACGATACGTAGTCCAGCCCTCCTCCTCAACCGCCAGCTGGCACCCGTAGCAATAGTACTTCTTCGCCATCTCCGTACCCCGTGGGCCTCGCACCAGGGCCGTTAGCCATGCCCCACTGGCCGACACCAGGGGTAGGAGTGGTCTCCCAGCCGTCGGCGTAGGGGACCTCGACCTGTACCGCGTGGGCTGCTCGGATGCCATTCCGGCCACCACAGGCGCCGGTCCCTCAGCAACGGCGACAAGTCGTGGGGCCTCCTCATTCGCCAAGTCGTGCTCCAAACACGTCAGCACCCCACGGTTCAGATCCCGACCCAACGCGTGGCAGCCCAGGTGCGCACACTTCTTCACGCCTCTCTCGCGCTCGTAGGCGTTCGTGTGCTGTCAGCACAAGTTGACCACCTTCTCCGCCCCCTTGACATTCGACTTCTCGCCATCCTCCTTGACCAGGCGGACTGGGGCACCTCGGGCTCGGTCTCGACACTTCTCCTTGCAAAGCTGGAAGATCGTGTCACCCTCCTGGTACAGCACCTCGTTGGCCATGCAGCGCTGGTGCTCCGGCTCCGACTCCGTCTCCGAGTTCGGGTCTTTCAACAGGGCGGCGGGGATGTCTGCTCTGCTTCGCCGGCCGCGCTGGCAACCCCTCTGGCCGCAACGCTTGAGGGACCCGCATAGCCTGGCACAACCCTTTAGCCCCAAGGCGGCACAGCCCCGCCCACACGATGCAGCCGCTGCCCCCACCGCCCGACCTGCCCAACAAGGCTTCGGCGCCGCCTCCACCAGCGCCTCCAGGTTGGTGTCCGTCTCACGCAAAAATCACCAAATTAAAAAAAAAAAAAAAAAAAAAAAAAAAGGAACAATCAAAAACCAACAAAACAAAATACAACAAAAGAATCCAAAAACTCAACACAAACATAAAAAAATCAAAATTCTCAAAAAAATCAAAAAATCTCAAAAATCCAACGAAACAAAAATAACAAAAAAAAACAAAACAAAAAAACAACCACCAGCAAAACTCACTCAAAAAACAACACCAAAAAAAGCAGATAAAAAACACAAACAACACACAAATAAAAACAATCCCCCAACCAAGACCAACAACCAACCACCAGCAAACACCCACTAAAAACCCCAACACCCAACACAAAAAATCAAAACAATTACAGAACACAACAAACAACCAGCAAAACAACCAAAACCAAAAAACAACCAAACCACAAAAAAAATACAAGCTGTCCCCCCCCCCCACGTACCCGTACGCCGGGGCATGCACGGCGTAGTTACCTTCGTCCGTGCAGGGCGTGTCCCTACACAGGTGCACCACCTTGTCCTGGGAGTCCTCCAGCAGGTCGCGCAGTCGCCTCGACGTGGTAGCAAGCACCTCGCGGTACGGCCACGCCACTCCTGCCTTCTTATACTTAATCCCAGTATTCAAAGGTGGCCTCTCCAGCCTCGCGGCGGTGTCGCCCACCTTGATGATCAGGTGATGCGGCACCTTGTCGGCCCCTTTTGCGCGAAGCTGGGCGTAGAACTCGTTCTCCACGGCAATGGCGGTGGCTGGTCCTCTCAGCTCTGGGACCAACCTGCGGCTTCGCGGTTGGGCAGCAAAATCCCAACGCCCGACCCAGGCAGCGGAGGGGTGCGCAGACCAGCACGTCAACTGCCGAGGCGATGGAGTGAAGACCATACCCCAAGCCGATGACCAACGCCACGATCAACCCTGCGAAGGTGGTCCAGCACAGCAAGGGCCAACCCGTGCCGAACGCCGCGTACCCCACCGTGTTGAGGCCGCTTCCAACGAGGCCACCTCCGCCCCACATCAGATCAGACCACTGTATCTCCGTCGGCGGCAGGTCAGTAATCCAACCTCCGAGCCAGCTCACTCCGAACTTGACCCCTCCGAAGCTGAACCAGCCTCGCATCTCCTCCTCCGCCTCCTCCGAGCCGCCCGCGCTCTCAGGACTTCGCCGCAGCGGGAGGTCCCGCCGACGACTCCCGAACCAGCTCCACACCCCGCCGCTGCGGCGCCGTGAGCCCTCCTCACCTCCGTCGCCGGAGGCTGATGGCGGTGTCTCCAGGTGTGGCTGGCCTGATGCAGACGCCGTCGGCGGCTGCTGGCGCCCCTTGCCTCCCGAGGGCAGGACTGCCGCTGGCCCCGAGGGCCCTCCTCTCCCCTTCCCGGCAGCGGGGGCGGGCCCAGCTGGGGGGGGGGGCTGGCGCTGCGGCAACTCCGTCGCCGCCGCCATGCCACGGCGCCGCTGGTCCTCCTCCAGCGCCCGCAGCAGAGGCGCGTACGCCCCTCCATTGGCCAGCTCGGCCTCCGCGGGCAGCGACATGTCCGCGGTGCGGGCCGCGGGGGGCAATGCCGGCGTCGCCGGCTGCGCCCGCCACCTGCGGCCGATCTCGACAGCTGCCACGGCCCCGATGAGCATGGGCAGCAACGCCATCATGTGGGAGCTGGTGTGCTTCTTCCGACTGACAGCGCCTCGTGTGCGCTGGGCTGGCGTGGCGCACCTCCTCCCGCCTCACCTCCACATGGCCCTCGGCCCCTGTGCGGACCTCGGTCCGCGGGGCGGGTCGCGCTCCCCGCGCGAGTCGCCCCCCTCAAGGGCCCGAGAAGGAAACTTGAGCCCCAAATGGGCCGCGGAGGGGGAAAGGGACGGAGAGCAGGAGAGAACCTTCCCCCTCACCAGGCACTTACTCCCTGAAACCCTACGTTTTACGCATGCTCAAACTCTCACTTATCGTCATCATCATTATCAGTGTCTCCTCCTCCTCCCGTCTCCTCCTCCTCCTCGCGTCTCCTCCTCCTCGCGTCTCCTCCTCCTCGCGTCTCCTCCTCCTCGCGTCTCCTCCTCCTCCCGTCTCCTCCTCCTCGCGTCTGCTCCTCCTCCCGTCTCCTCCTCCTCGCGTCTCCTCCTCCTCCCGTCGCGTCTCCTCCTCCTCGCGTCTCCTCCTCCTCGCGTCTCCTCCTCCTCGCGTCTCCTCCTCCTCCCGTCTCCTCCTCCTCGCGTCTCCTCCTCCTCCCTTCTTCTCCTCTTCCTCCTCTTCCTCCTCGTCCTTCTCTTCCTTCTCTTCCTTCTCTTCCTTCTCGTCCTTCTCTTCCTTCTGTTCCTTCTCTTCCTTCTCTTCCTTCTCTTCCTTCCTTCCTTCATCTTCCTTCCCCCTTCAAAAAACCGGAAATCCAGATTTCCGGTTTCTGGAAGGGGGCCGAAGGTCTCCCCAAAAACCACCCGAAATCGAGATTTCCGGGTTTTGTGATCGTGCTCCCCCGGGTTTTTCCTCCTCCTCCTCCTCCTCCTCTCCTCCTCCTCCTCCTCCTCCTCCTCCTCCTCCCTTCCTCCTCCTCCTCCTCTCTCCTCCTCCTCCTCCTCCTCCTCCTCCTCCTCCCTCCTCCCTCCTCCTCCTCTCCTCCTCCTCCTCCTCCTCCTCCTCCTCCTCCTCCTCCTCCTCCTCCTCCTCCTCCTCCTCCTCCTCCTCCTCCTCCTCCTCCTCCTCCTCCTCCTCCCCTCCCCCTCTCCTCCTCTCGGCGGCGAGCAAGGGGGAAGTAATAAGGAGAAGGCCTTCTCAGAAGGCGGCGGAGCTTCTCAGAGGACCTCCGGCCCTCTGAGAACTTGTTGCTGCGTCATCGGAAAAGGCTTGGACAACTTCTTAGAAAGCCGGGGGACTCCCGAGCCGTCTGTGAAGACCTTCCCCCCCTCGCCCGCCGCCGTTCCTCCTCCCCTGATTCTGGACTCCTGCTGACGGAAGAGAACGTTTCTGTGCCATCGGGGATGGCTTGGACAACTTCTTCGAAAGCCGGGGGACTCCCGAGCCGTCTGCGAAGACCTTCCCCCCCATCGCCCGCCGCCGATCCTCCTCCCGTGATTCTGGACTCCTGCTGATGGAAGAGAGCGCCGTGCGCGGCCTCCCCCGCCACAGGCCAGTCGGCCGTTGGGGGGGGGTGATCGAACCAGGGCTGGGGGTGATCCTGGGGGCACCGCTCCAGGCGTCGCCGGCGGCGCACGTAGATGTTCGGCGTAGGTAGATCTCTCCTCCTCCTCCTCCTCCTTCTCGTCTTCCTCCTCCTCCTCCTCCTCCTCGTCCTCCTCCTGCTCATCCTCCTCATCCTCCTCCTGCTCATCCTCCACCGTCCCTTCTTTTTCCACAAAACATCTCCCTGCCCCACCAAGAAGCAAGCTTTTGAGGCGGGCCGGACGTTTCGCCTGAGCCTTCCTCACCACTGATGACTCTGAAGCAAAAAAAGGCGACAGCTTCACAGATGGAGGGCGGGTCGCTTTCGAAATGTGGCTCTCGCCTTAGCGCCGCGCACATTCGTTCTAAAAAAATCACGAGCTTCACGGATTGAGGATAACCCGTTTTCAAAATGTGGCTCTCGCCTTAGCGCCGCGCGCATTCCTTCTACAAATTTGCACGAGCTTCACAGATTGAGGATAACCCGTTTTCAAAATGCGGCCCTCGCCTTAGCGCCGCGTACATTCGTTCTACAAATTTGCAAGAGTTTCACGGATTGAGGGCGGTATCTTTTCAAAATGTGGCTCTCGCCTTGCGCCGCGCATATTCGTTCATACAATTTGCAATAATTTCACGAACTCTCACGATCAACGTACCTGAAATTGCGTTTTGGAAGGATTCTGGATTTTGCGGGTGCAGCAGTTGCGTTGATTGACGGTGCTGAAGTCCAAAAAAATGGAATCCTGGCACGATCCAGGATCGTCAAGGCGCAACAATCAAGTTAATCCGTTGGAATCCCGAGAACATTGTTTTGGCATGCTGCCCGTCTTCAAGCGGGTGTCTTCTAACGAGGCAGATCCGTCAATGGAAATGAACCGTTGTAGGGGCCCATGAAGAGTGAGCTTGGAGGGATGGTGTATTCCAACATCGGTGATGGCTCTTGGGTTTTACACTGGTCATCCTCCTCCTCCTTCTCCTCCTCCTCCTCTTCCTCCTCCTCCCGCAACTCGCACGTCGCTGGGGCGCACCACAGCGTCTGTCCACGGCCGCTCGCCCGCCGTCTACCTCGTGCACCTGCTCCTGCTCGCGGCCCGCCTTCTCCTCCTCCTCCTCCTCCTCCTCCTCCTGCTCCTCCTCCTCGCTGTGTTCCTCGTAGACAGCTCCTCCCTGGCGCGCTCCTCGACGCATCGAACGGGGGCGGGCCAGCGGGACCTCACGGGCGGGCGGGCAGACCCTCGCGGGCGGGCGGGCGGGGCCTTTCGGGCGAGCGGGCACGGGCGGCGACGGCTGCAACAAGCAGGGCGAGGACGGCGAGGACGGCTACGACGGGCAGACGGAGTAGAGCAGCCGCGTTGACGGGCAGAACGGCAAAAGCAACAACGAGCCCGCCCTTGACGACTGCGGGACGACGACGACGACGACGACGATGACAACGACGACAACGACGGAGGTATCCTCCACGCGGAGGAAGCATATCACCACAGTGCCCTGTCAACTGCCGGCGCGAAGCGCCAGGCAGCGCACGTGCAACGGGAGAGAGAGGAGAGGCGGTAGAGCGAGGTGGCGGCAAGGGTACTCGTCGACGACGACTTGCTAAGGTAAAGCCAACGAGGGGGACTACGAGTGCGATGAGGAGGGCGAGTGCTACGACGACGACGACGGGCAGAAACATCCCACCAGAACAACGGCAACACGGCCATCGACACTCCTGCCACCACCGTCTGAGATCGGCACCACGAGGGCCAGAACGAGGCGGGCCTGGGACGAATACCGAAGACCGGATGAGCCCCACCCTCCTCCTCCTCATCTCACTCCTCCTGGATTCAAACTCCCCCTCCCCTTCGTATGTATGGTCCTCATCCTCATCCTCAACGTTCTCCCTATCCGGATACCCCCCCCCGATCCCTGTTGTCGACGAATCGCTCCCGCTTCTGCAGATTTATTTCTGTGAAAATTGTGGAGCCAGACCGAATTTTCGGAAACCCAGGTTCTGTAGCCAGGTGTCGGGGAGTGGGTCAGTGGAACCAACCCTGTGGGACCGCTTCTGTTCGGTGGTAACTCATGGGAGCCTCCCATAGCATCTCGCTGAATCTTGCGAATCGACGCTAACCGACGCTGGATCGACGCTAATCGATGCTGGATTGGCCCAATATCATCGATTACCAGATGCTAATCGACGCTAGTGCAATCGAAAGCTTGCGTTACGAAAATATACTAGGCTCCAATGATTTGCTACCGAACGTCTGCGCAACAGATCCAGAAGTATGGCCCAAGTAGATGAAACAGGCCTTTGATGAACTGATGTCTGCTGAACCAAGTCGCTGATAAACTGCGGAACCGATTCCTGTTGGACTGGTCTGCGTCTGTAGGAAACAATTGGCATGGCCCGCAGAACTGATTGGCAGCAGAGTCAGGCGTCAGCCCAAACTCTCCTAGCCTGTTGAAGAGGGCCTTGTGGCAGCTTGAATCGCATTCTGAATTCCCTTCTGACCCTCACTCTGCAGTCTCCCCATCATGTTCACTCATGCCGCAAACAGTGAATCAAGTATAGGAAACAAGCATCAAAAACTGACTAAATCTTATCAACTCTCCAAAGCCTCCTCAAAGCCCGTAGCTTCTCATTATCATACCACTACCATGGACTTTGAGGTTCAATCCAGACAACGCCACCACGAATTCGACACGCTGTCAACATAGAGCCCTGAACAGCAAACGAGTTCACAAACCACATTGCGATAAGAAACAACCATGCAGAACTAACCAGCCCTGGGCGGGCCCAACACCTTCACAAGCGGCAGCACGAGTAACCCAAAGTGGCAGATCAAGCAACTCCCATGAACTGGGCATTGGTGGAAGGACCCTGACACACTGACAGGCATGCCTGAACGGATGAATGCAAACGCGCCCGGGTACGTGCGAGTGTCCAATACGCATGTATACATGCTGCGTGCATGTAGGCGCATTACAAAGATACTCAAACGCGTACGTTGCGCATGTTCACAACGTGTGATCACTAGTTGCGCATGTACGTGCAAACCTGGGTATGTGCAACAAGAGGCAGATGCGTGCTGGGCAAGCCCACAGCACAATAACCAAAGCAATGGCACCAAGACGGACAACTGGTCGCTTTTCGCGTCGGACAAGTCTGATATGAGCCTTCCATGACTGAGCTTTCACCGCCTGGAACGAATGATTCCAAGATGTGAGTGCTAGAATAACTGAGCAGCCCGAAAGAGAATTGCCCGATTGTCGTCTGCACTGCAGGGTTGGTCAGAGGACGTGGCATAGAGACGGCGTAGCAAACACAACCTGGAGGATCGTGGGCTGACAAACAGTTAAGCAAAAATGCGCTCTTTTTGATTCGGATTGGCGCGCATCAGGTCAGTGACCACCATCCGCTTGTAGGGAGTGCTCCACGACAGCACCACGCCGCTGATGGACTCTGCCTCAATCTCGCGCGGGGCAGAGAGGTCAAAATCACAGCAAACCCAATACCGAACGGAGACATACAGTGGGGGCCCGACCATAAGAAGCCCTTCACAGGAAACCCGACCCTGAGACCCCGGGGCGTCCACAGATGTTTGGTGTGGGAACGCAACGCCTTCCACGGCAGCACCATCGAAACCCACGAAAACCGGGGCACCCCGGAGGCAAGCGGGGTGCCTCTTGGCATGGGCCTCCACCGTACGACGACACACTTCGGATGGAGAGCCCGCTGCCTGCACGAGCTCGTGAGCGAGAAGCGGGCCCCACACCCACGGCCTCGCGGCCGGGACACCCCCAGGCCGCAACACCCCAAAGGTCCGATCGGACGCCCGAGAGCGTCACGCCCCCCTCGGTGGGGACGGCGAACGCCAAGATCTGGTGGCTGATTTCCATCGCCCTCCCCCCTCCTTCTCAAGCACGGGAGGGGGAGGAGGAGGAGGAGGAGGAGGAGGAGGAGGAGGAGGAGGAGGAGGAGGAGGAGGAGGAGGAGGAGGAGGATGCACAAGGCCGCGCGTTGCAGATGTTCCGCGCGAGACGCGTCCGTGGCATCGCGAGCACGGGGCGGCGCACCCGCCCTCCGCAGCGGCACACTGACCCGAGGAAGCCCGAGGAGACGCCCCCGCAACGGCACACTGACCCGCCACCGTCGGTCCCCGCGCCCCATAAACACCTCCTACTCCTCCTCCTTCTCCTCCTCCTCCTCGTCCTCGTCCTCCTCGTCCTCGTCCTCCTCCTCGTCCTCCTCCTCCTCCCCCGACAGAGAGAGACAGAGGAGCGGTGGCCAGCAGAGGTATCGCCGTCGGCACGAAGGCAAGGCCTAAAACAGCGGGGTCCGATCGGAGAGAACGCCCGAGAGGGTACCCGTCGGTCGGAAGAAGTAAGTAGAACTATGAAGCAGGAAAGCGTTGGAAGAAGATTGGGTGTCGGAACCTGGGAATCCCAAAAGACCTACGTCCAGCAACCGATAGGTACACGTCCGAAGGCACCGCACGCTCCAGATGTGAGGGGGTCATGTCATGCGGCAGACTGGACACCAGGGCAACGTTGAGCTTGCAGGGGCGGCCTACCAACCAGACCGACTGTGAGCGTTGACAAACCCCGAGATGGCATGATGTGTATTCCGAACCTGGTGATACGACAGGCCTATAAACTGAAGTCGGGCGTGTCCACCCACAGGGGGATTTTTGACGGAAAAATAAAAAACATACTCAAACAATGTTCCAGATGGTCAAAAAAAACCAAACAATCCCCATATTTTGTTTTCACTATGTTTGAATATATCCCCTGTAGAGGGACAAGCCCGACTTAACAATAGACCACTTGGCATTCGCGCGGGCCCCCGGGAGCGGTGACCCCGCCGAACAGGGCCCCCGAAACGGGCGATGTCGCCTCAAGACGGCCCACGAAGCCTTCGAGATGCCTCAAGAGAGCCCCAGGAACCCTCCCAAGAGGGCCCCGCGAGGTCCAAATCACTGCTGTTGCGTAACGTGTTCAATGCATTCGACGCACCAGGACGTCCAGAGAGGCCCCCAAGACCGCTCCAAGACCGCCCCAAGGCGGCCACAGAGGCCCCCAAGAGGGCCCCAAGACGGCCCCAAGAGGCGCCCAAGACGGCCCCAGGAGGGTGAACACGAACCGACAATCAGAGCCTTCCGACCCAAGAGGCGCCCACCGGGAGGACCCAAAAGGCCCCAAAGAGCCCCCCCAGGCCCCCAAGAGGCCCCCCCCCCAAGAGGCCCCAAGAGGCCCCCAAGAGGCCCCAAAGAGGCCCCGAACCAGCGCACCAGAAGCCTCAGACCTGCCTCCAGGAGGCCCCCGAGAGGCCCTGACGAGATCTCAACGACCATCCAAGAGGTCTCAGACCCACAACCCAAGCACGGTGGCGGGATGGACCGGAGGTCATTGGATCCGCCGCCCTGTGTGCTTGTCATAAGGGTGCCTGGCGTACTCAGCCCTGCCGCTTTTGGTTTTGGCTCTTCTCCAGAAGAACTGCTCCTGGGGCTTCGGCGCGTCGGGCTTCCGGCCAACCGGAAGGCTGCTCGCGAGGTGGTTCCAAAGGATGCTCCTGGTCCGGATGGCTCCAGGATGGCCCAAGATGGCCTCCAAGACGGCCATGATGGCCTCAAGTTCACCAAAGATGGTCCAAGATGGCCTCCAACACGGCCCAAGAGGGTCCAAGATGCCTCCAAGTCCGCCCAAGAAGCCTCCAGGACGGCCCAAGATGGCCTCAAGATGACCCAAGACGGCCCAAGATGCCATAAAGAGGCCTCCAAGACGGCCCAAGAGGCCTCCAAGAGGTCATCCAGGAAGGCCCGAAGAGGCCAAAATCATTGATTGCATTGATTCTCGAAGGAGTCTGGCTGGCATTTGCATCTTTTCGGCCTTCCGACGGCCTGAGAGGGCCCATGAGCCCCCAAAGATCGCCTCCAAGATCGCCCAAGAGGCCTCCAAGGTGGCCCCGGGATGGCCCAAGTGGCCCCCAAGACGGCCCCAAGACGGCCCCAAGACGGCCTCCAAGACGCCCAAGATGGCCTCGAAGACGGCCCTGCACCCCAAGAGGGCCCCAAGTCGGCCCAGAGAGGCCCCCAAGACGGCTTCCGAGGGCGTCAGACGCGCCAGGAGGCCACCATGCCAGCCCAAGATGGCTCCAAGATGGCCCAAGACGGCCCGCCCCCCAAGAGGTCTCCAAGACGGCCCCAGAGGCTTCCAAGAGGTTCTCCAGGAAGGCCCGAGGAGGCCCAAAGCATAGTTTGTCCTTAGGTGTTTGAAGAATTTTGGCATTTGCTTCTTTTCGGCCTTCCGACGGCACGAGACGGTCCAAGGGCCACCAAAGATCGCCTCCAAGATCGCTCAAGAAACCTCCAAGATGGCCCCAGAACGGCTCAAGAGGCCCCCAAGACTGCTCACTGCCCAAGAGGCCTCCAAGACGCCCAAGATGGCCTTCAAGACGGCGCTGGAGCACCCCAAGACGGCTTCCGAGGGCATCAGACGCGCTAGGAGGCCACCAAGACGGCCCCAGATGGCTCCAAGATGGCTCCTAGATTGCCCAGGACGGCCCACGAGGCCCCCAAGTTATCCCCCAGACTGCCCAAGAGGCCTACAAGAGGGCCTGCCCAGGAAGGCCCGAAGAGGCCAAAATCATTGAGTGCCTCCAGGTTGTTGGACGGTTTTAGCACTTCTACCTGTTCGGCCTTCCGACGGCCCGAGAGGGCCCAAGAGCGCCCGAAGATCGTTGTCAAGATCGCCCAAGAGGCCTCCAAGATGGCCCCAGAACGGCCCAAGAGGCCTCCAAGACGGCCCCAAGAGTGCCCCAAGACGGCCCAAGAGGCCTCAAGACGCACAAGATGGCCTCCAAGACTGCCCTGGAGCACCCCAAGAGGGCCCCAAGTCGGCCCAGAGAGGCCACCAAGACAGCCTCCGAGGGCGTCAGACGGGCCAAGAAAGCCCTAGGACAGCCCAGGAGGCCCCCGAGAAGCCCCCAAAGGCCCCCCAAAGGCCCAAGGAGGCCCCCAAGATGCCTCCAAGAGGCTGCCAGGAAGCTCCCAGGAGGCTCCAAGAGTGCCCCCAGAGCTCCCAAGATGCCCCCTCCTCTTCCCTTCTCTCCTCTGACGATGCCTGCTTGTGGTTTCGTCTTAGATCGCACTGTGGCTATTTTCCTCACCGTCGTGTCGCGCGCGATCGTCCTTGTCCTGCTCTATGCCTGTTTTATGCCACTGCTCTGCGCGCTCGTCCTCGGGTTGGTCGTCCTCGGGTGTTGCGCGCACTCCTCCTACTCCTCCTGATCTTCCACGCCACTCTCCCCTAAAGTGTTCCCCTACGATTTTCCACAACGACTGAGGGATCACATGGTCCGATTGATTGGCAGAGCTCTCCCCACAAACGCTCGGCCGCATGGGCCATTCCAAAAGGCAGGGTGCGGCGGTGACTCGCCGTGTAGGCGTCTTCGATGCGACAGGCCTGCAGAGCCCTGCGGGGCTCCCAGACGCGCAGGCCGTTTTGATGTCTTTCATGTTCCCCCCTCATGCCATCCGCCCTGATCATCCACGGCACAACAAGCGTGACACTCTCTTGACCACCCAGCATCATCCACGTATGTTGCAAGTCAGCTATGCTAAGACAAGGGCTTCAGCGAAGCTTGTGGGACTCCTCGGTAGCGTAACGATGTTTTTCATGTTCCCCCCTCACGCGCGGAATCTTATCAAACTGGTCCGACCTCCGATCCTGGAGCCTCGGCCCTACTTGATCAGCGGGTTGGCGAAGAGCAGCACCAGCGCAATGACGAGCCCGTAGATCGTCAGCGACTCCATGAAGGCGAGGGACAGGAGCAGCACGCCGCGGAGGTCGTCCGCGACCTCGGGCTGGCGGCTGATGCCGTCGATGCAGCGGCCGGAGGCGATGCCCTGACCGACGCCCGACCCGATGGCGGCGAGGCCGATGGCGAACCCCGCGCCCACGGCAGACAGCGCGGGGATCCACACGCTCGAGCCCTCCGCCGCGTAGGCCGCGGAGGGCGCCGCGACCGCCGCCGCGCCGAGCGCTGCGGCAGGCCCGGCCTGCGCCGCGGGGCGGGGCGCCACGGGCGAGGGCACGAAGGCGGCCATCAGGGCGGTGCACGCGAGCAGCACGGAGGCGGTCAGGACGGCGGAGCGGGGCGACGCCATGCTGGCGGGCTGGCCGCAGCTCGGTCAAAGAGATGGGGGGGGATGCGCGCGGCAGTGCCGAAGACTCGAGCCAGGAGGGCCGCGGGCCCCAAAGGAAGGCCGCGTTGGTCCTCCAACACGGTGCCTGCACTGACGGTGGTGCTGCGCCTCTGTCGAGGGGCCCAAGGACACACAAGTAAATACACACGAATAAAAAGATTCCCCATATTTTCTCGGTTTCTGTCTTCCCCCCCCACTTCCCATATGTTTCCATAGATTCGGGGGAAGCAAAGATTAATTGTGTCTGTGTGCTTCTTTTCCTCCTGACTCTGGATCAGTTGCTTGGCTGGCGAGGGTTTCGCCACGCGTCTGGACGTGGGCGCCTCGCCGATGGCTGGGTGGGCCCGGGCTCCGCCCGGTGCCCGCCCCGTGGGCGCCCCGTGCGCGGGCTGGGCGCAGACTCTCGTCTCTGCTCGCACGCGCAGGCCAGACGCATCCGTCCGGCTTCTCGCCCTGCCTTCCCTAGAGGGCCCCCTACAGTCGGGGCCTTGACCTAAGGAACCCGAAATGAGGAACGAGGCCCCTTTTTTCCATCAGTTAAACTTCGACTTCCGATCGAAAACACGAGGAAAACCTGAGGCAAGCTGCGGAACACTTAAGGAACACGGAGCCCCTCCCCAACGAAAAAGGTTCCTTCTTCAGGGCCCCGACTGTAGATGGGGTCGGAGTGGCTGGGGTCGGAGGATCGCGCCGCATCGCCGCTCCATCGGCGATCCTTCGGCGATGCGTTGGAGATGCACCGGCGATGCTTCGTCGACGTCGGCGATGCATCCGCGACGTCGACGCAAAGCAGGTCGAGCACCACATGGAGCCGCATCGCCGATGCATCGGCGATGCGAAGCGATCCCTCGACCCCATCTGCTCGGGCACCATCCAGGAGGCCCGGATTCCCCCCACCGACAAGTTGGGACTGTTGGGTATCCCGGCGTCGCGACTCGCCCGTCCTTGGCCAGCGACCGCCAAGCCCCGATCCTCGGGATGATCCCCGGGTCCGCCGCCCCGTCCGCCCCCCACATCGGGACCACCAGGCCAGCGTAGTCCTTGGGCGTGGCTTCATGGGGGGGTCATAAATGGGGGGGTCAGAAACGCTCCCCTTTTGTGCCTCGTTCGGGCCCCTCCGGAGCCCCAGGGGGCTCGTTTAGGTACCGTTTGGGTACCTTTTCGGACCACCCGCGACACCCCCCCATCCATGACCCCCCCATTACGCAACGCCCAAAGTCCGGGTGATTCCCGGGTATCCGGGTATCCCCACTTGCCAGCCATGCATGATGCAGCGGCACCCAGGCCCCAGAGATCCCCGGGAGCCGAAGGACGACGCAACGAACAAGCGTACAGACCAAGCGTAATTCCGTACGACACCCCCCCCTCCAGGCGAGCGTGCCTTCCGAACATCTGGAGCACAAGTGATATCACAAACAAGAGCATGCCCACGGAACGCGCATCGACACAACACACATCGAGAGCAGGCAATCAGATTATGCACTTCCCATCGGTCGGAAGAAGTAGGCAGAAACATTCAATAGGAAGGCGTTGAAAATAGATTGGGTGTCCGCCCGCCCCCTAAAGAGGACAAAAAAGGTGAGGCCACTCGATCATTGAAGGAGGAAGGCGCCCTCAAGTAGATTGGAATATGGGAATCCAAAAATACCTACTTTCAGCAACCGATGGGTAGGCATCACGAACACGCACCAAGAACAGACACGCATAACATGCATCTGAAACACACGTCCAACCCAAACATCCAGGACATACACGACTAATCAGCCGTATGAAACATGCAATAATAACAGGCCAACCTATACCAATACCCAGCAGACACAACAGGCATCAAGAGCACACGGCCATAGCGGACACATAGATCAACAACAATAGTCCATGACGTGCGCCAGGCACAAGCAAACACATGCCTTAACAGCCTACGTCTAGATAATATGAACATCATCCCTGGGGATCGCATATAAGGAACAAGAAGTTTGTGTTCACGATCACGCATTGTAAATACCACAAAGCGCCAGGCGCAGCCGAGCGATGTCCCCCCCCCGCCCGTCGTGATCCCCGTCAAAGAACCACGACGCGGACACATGCATTTGTATTGCAAGCACGTCGCGTTATAACTGGAATAATCCATATGATCTCATATCATGATGGTCATAAGTTTGCACACATGCCGAATCCATGTGGAACCATTCGTTATTGAAACATGCGGGAAACAATAACTACAACAAGCTCTTGGTCTTGAATCATATGTTGCCAATGTTCTGCGCTCTCGCACTTGCTGAAATGGAACGGGTGCCGTACGCTTCCGCTCCGACACACACACACACACACAAGGCCGTGCAAGTAACGCTCCCGCATGTCGAGAACACCCAACCATCACCACGCACTCGACCGCTGTCAAAGTATACGAGGATGGCCACATTCGCGGGTCTCCGCGCGCGCAGGCTGAAACCAGTGGACCGCCAATAATTATATATATATGTGCTAGAACCATCGCGCGCGCGCTTCGCGGGCGCTCAAGCTCTAGCTAGGCTTGATCGGCTAACTCATGTAATATCATGTTGGTCGCTTCTTGCGTCCAGGGACTCCCTTGGAGGCCCTGCGCAAGCCTCGGAATCGTATAAACGGGGAAGTGTGGAAACTCAGAAATCATTCATTTCCTGTAGATATTCAACGATTTGGAACCCTCAAAGGCTTCCTGGGTTCTTTTTTGGAGGTGAGGAGGGTCTGAATTGTGGTCTGTTGCGCAAGAGTACTAAACTGGGAGAAAAAAAGGAATTATGGAATTCACATGTATTCCAATCCCTCGGCGCTGTTCGGCGCTGCTTTTTGTTTGAGCCTCGCGGATGGTGTTAGCCGGGCCCCCCTGGGGGTTCTGGAGGCCTCCTGGAGGCCTGGAGAGCCGTCGGAAGGGTGCCTCGGGCTGCGCGGGAGCGTGGTGGGCCGTTCTGTACGTTCGGGGGGCTCCTTGTGGTCGTCTTGGACTGTCCTTGACCGTCTTGGTGGCCCCCCGGGAAGCCGGGAGGCGCGGTACCAGCCAGATGTCAGGGTATGTGTGGAATCTCTAGAAGAACAAAAAAAAAGTAGAGGCGCGGTACCGGGCGCCTCTTTGGCAATTCTGGCGGTTTCTTGGTCCGTCTTGGACCCGTCCTGGGAGTCTCTTGGGCGGTCCTGAGGCGGTCTTGGACCGTTGAAGCTCGAAAACGCGAGAAGACCAAAACAATCAAAATATACGATTTTGACCGCTTCGGGCTTTCCCGGGACGCCTCTCGGATCTCTCTTGGGGCCTTCTGGAGGCCTCCTGGAGGCCTAACGAGCCGTCGGAAGGGTGTCTCGGGCTGCGCTGGAGCGTGTTAGGCCGTTCTTTCCGTTTGGGGGCTCCATGGGGTCGTCATGGGCTGTCCTTCGGGGGATGTGTACGACCCCCGAGTCGGAGTCCCACTTTGAAAAAAAAAATGTATGTTTGGAACTCCTTCTGTGTTGTTCAAAATCCTCGATCTTCGAGGGTTGGAAGCGGGAAAAAGAGAGAAGGCGAAAAAACATTAGAAAAAATATTAGAAATCTGCGATTGAACCCTCTTTGGGCTCTCTCAGGACGGCTCTCGCAGCTCTCTTGGGCTGTTCTTGGAGCCTCGTCAGAGTCTTTTTGGGCCTCTCAGGGATCGGGGGTGTGTTGGGGGCCTCTGGGTGGTCCCGGAGGCCTCTCGGAGGTCTCTGGAAGCCCTCCTGCTCCCGCTCTTGGGCCCATCTTGGGCTTGTTCTGGGGTGGTCTGGGGCTGTCCTGGGCGCCTCTTCGGCAGTCTTGGGACTTCTTGGTCCGTCTTGGGGCCGTCTTGAGGGTCTCTTGGGTGGTCTTGGGGGGGTCTTGGGAGCCTCTTCAGCGCTCTTGGACCGTTGAAGCTCGAAAACGCGAGAAGCCAACAACATTTAAACAAACCAATGAAAATATACGATGTTGGCCTCTTCGGGCCGTCCCGGGACGCCTCTCGGACCTCTCCTGGGGTCTCTTGGAGGTCACCTGGGAGCCTCGAGAGCCGTCGGAAGGCTCACTTGGGCTGCTTGGGAGCGTCTTGGACCATCCTTTCGCATTCCGGGGGCTCCACGGAGTCGTCTTGGGCCCTCCTGGAGCGCGCTGGAGGCTCCCCGGAACGCACGGGGGTGCGGTACAGGGAGCTTTCTCGAGATGTCACGGGGAGGTGTGGGTGGCACCCGGGGCTGGGGGGCGGTATTTATTCAGATTATATATGTATGTATATGTAAGCAGTGGCTCTCCAATAAGAACTGTTACACCTGTATCAGCACGTGCGCACGTCCTAATCAGCAAAATCGCCATCAATACCACTGGAAAGATCAGCACGTTCGTCATCGCCATCGCCATCGTACCATTGTATATTCCTATGCATCTTCAAATTAATAGTCATCGCCACGATCATCTTCATTATCATCATCACCATAGTCAGCATCCTCATCAACCACATTATCATGATAGCAATCACCATCACCAGCACCACCGTTACCATCGCCACCGTAGCCATCGACATCATCATCACCATCAGCAGAATCAGCATCATCATCGTCAGCATCACCATCGTCTTTGTCGTTGTCGTCGTTCTCTCGATCATCGCAACCACCATCATCGTTGTCGCCGTCGCAAATGCCTTCGTCACCATCATGGCATGTCAGCTAGAGCCATGGCCCTGCATGAGATGGGTCGCTTCGTAACTGCACCAGTTGATTTGTACTAGCAAAAGGGACTGGTGGGTGAATTGCTTGCTTGAACATGGTGTTGGCGGCCTCAACATGTTCACAAGTTCGCCGGCCTAACGGGCCAGAGGCGTGTTAAGATCTCCAGTAACTACTTCACAATATTCTAGTTCGCGCGCGCGGGTCGGCCCCTGGGGGGCCCCGGGCGAAAAGTACCCCAGCCGATCCCTGGCTGGTTCCCGGGCGATTCCCAGGGGGGAGGCTATTTTTCGCCACCCTTCACGAGGATCGTGGCCTCCGAGGGGGGGGGCTACCCCCCCTCCCGCCCCAAGGGGCCCCCAAGAGCCCCCCAAGGGGCCCCAGGGAGCCCAATACACCGCCAGGGATCCCCAAGACGCTCCCAAGAAGCCCCCAAGAAGCCCCCAAGACGGCCCCAAGAGACCCCAAATAGCGCTCAAGGGCCGGCGGAATGAGCGAAGCGATTAAATCATTCCAAGGCCAGAGTAAGCGCCCCGCATGCTGAGCTGCTTACTGGCAGATTCCAACACTAACACATTCCCACATGTCTGTACACGTGCACCCACTGACTCGATTAGAATGCCGAAACCTTGGTACCAGCCTGTGAAATCGAGGATCGCCTCGGAAAGTCAAAGTCTCGTCTCTTTTCAATAATGAACTGGGTAGTGCAAGATGTATGAGATGTCCTCCAGCATACGTCCAAAAAACTGAAAGACCGCCCTAAGACAGCAATAACTGGCAACGGAGTGTCCAAAGGAACCCCCCGAGGGCTCAAACCCTTCAATTCCCAGATAAGAAACAGCATGACTTGTAGATTCTCGCTATGCCGCTTCCAGTGAGATCCTGAAGCCTCAAGACAGCTCCAGGATAGCCCAACATGGCCCCAAGAGAAACCCCGTGGCGGCTCCAAGACCACCGCAAGAGCGCCAAAGATCGCGTGAAGAGTCCGCCAAGAGCGAGCAGAGGGAAAAGGTACCAGTCCCCAGCGCGGCGAGGCGACGAACCCACGTCATTCATCGATTCCACACAAGAGGTCCACAAGGAAGCCCCCAAGGCAGAAGAGAGCTCCAAAGCAGCTTGAAGAGGCTTACAGCATGCAGACAAGAAGGCCTCACGATGACCCCCAGGAGGCCTGATAGAGGCTTCCAGAGCGAAACGCCTGTGAATGCCTTGATAGTTAACTGATGTCGCCATTGTCGTCGTTATCTTCCTCGAGTATCCTTCTCATACTCGCCCATGCAAACTGTCCTCCTCCTCCTCCACCGCCGTTCGTCCGTCTGGTCCAACACGTCCACATTGACATCCCCCATCCTCATCCACTCCCTCATTCTGCTCCTGTGAAAGAGACGCCAAGGCATATGTACTCTTCCTCCATTTTAGTTCCACGGTCCAATTTCGTGATCAGGGCAACTCTCTCGGGTATCGTTTCTGGATGGGCTGGGTGGGTGCGCGAATCGCTAAGAGTTTCCGCCCATCTTGAGTCGTCCTCATCATCCTCCGTCCTCTCCCCCAGGAAGACTTACGGGAAACGGCCACCATTCATCTCGTATCACTTGTCTACGTCTTCGTGTCATTCTTCATCCCTCATCCTGCTCTTGATCCTCACCATCCGTCCCTCTTCCCTTCCTCCAACCTCCCCCTCCTCCTGCTCCGACGACGACGGCGGTGGCGGAGCCGGAGACGTCTCCGACGACAACAACGGCGATAAGAAGAAGGAGGAGAAACAACTGCAGAAACACAAACGTCAGAAGGTTCCGCGCGAATCTCTTGGATCGGCGCTGGACCCCGCGCGCGGAACGCGCCAGAGGGCGGAGGCGCCGCCAAGGCGGGTCCGGCGCCGATCTGGGACATCCGCGCGGCCCTCCAGAAGTCAACGTTTGTACAGCGTGCTTCTCCATATTATTGTTCTTCTTCTTCTCCCCCGGCACGGCGGAAGCCTCGAGGTCTCTCGTCACCCCTGCTCCTGTTCTTGGTCCTCATTCTCCGTCCATCCCTCCCCCCCCTCCTCCCGCTTCGACGGCGACGGCGGCGGCGGCGGAGGGCATGCGGGATCGGGAAGAACCTGTTCACCTCGATACTCTCCTCGCTGCAGCTCTTGATCCACATTCTCCGCCCCTCCCTCCCTCCCCTAGTTTTTCTTTTGCTCCAACGACCGCGGCGGTGGCGGAACCGACGACGACCGCGGCGACGACGACGACGACGACGCCAATAATAAAGAAAAAGCTACACACGGGAGGAGGTGCCTGTTCCTGGCGAAACTCTTCTCTCCGCCGACGTGTATTTCTTCATCAGTCCTCCTGCCCTTGATCCTCACCCTCCGTCCCTGCCAAACCGCCTCACACGACGACGGTGACGGCGACGGCGGCAGATCTGGGAGGGGCTCGATGTATACACCACCTCGTTCGGTCGGCCAAGGAGCCTTGTGTGTATGCCCATCAGCTGCCGAACATGTGGGGCGCCGCAGCGTCTACACACCGAACTCCTCCGCCGAGCTCGTTGGCCCCCTGAACGACTACTAAACGACGTGGTACGCCCGGCCATGCGACGCCGAGAAAGGTTCCATCATACGGGGCCCCCGGAAGCCCAGACCCCCTCCTCGGGGCCAGCTGCTCACCCCGCTTCGTGTTCACGCGGCCCCAGAGCCTGGCGACGGCCCCCCGGGGCCGAACATCATGGTCACAACGCGGGGGGGGGGTGCTGGGTGTACGTTTAAGTCGGGCGTGTCCCCCTACAAGGGGATTTCCGACCAAAAATAGAAGATACCCCAAAAGTAATCAAACAATAGTCCAACAATAGTCTGGGGTGGGGACTATGTTGTAAAATAGTTGTTGACCATTTTGGGGTTGAATAGTTTTCATTTTTCGCCCACAATCCCCCTGTAGGGGGACACGCCCGACTGAAGTGTACGTCGAGCCTCCCCGAGGACCCGAGGCGACGGCCTCGGCGACGACGGCGGCGGCGACGAGGCGGCCTCGAGGTCCTGCCCCTCCTGGTACGTCATGGCCTCGTGCCTCCGCAACCACTCCTCGCTGGTCAGCTCCCGCGCGGTGGGCGCGTGGCACCGCCAGTCCTCGGGGGCCCCTTCCAACAAAGATGCTCCAACAATGCTAAAAACACTCCCAACATTGAGGGATGAAAAAACGACCCTACACTGGGTTGCAAGTGCGTGGTCTGTAAACCTCCTGGGAACCCCCAAAGCCGAGAGCCGCCAGGACGCGGCACATCACGCAGGGTTTACCCTGTCAGCCCACAGGAGTTTCAGCGCACAGCGCCTCGTAAACCAGGGTAGGGGCGTTTGTTATACCCTTGACAACAAAACACACACACAACGATATCGTCATAAGCCTCCTTTTGACTGTTCTTGAGTATTGCTCCTGCAGAGGGACATGCCCAACTTTGGAGAAGGAAGGATATGAGAAGGAAAAGAGGTTCAACTGATTCGGGAAACGAGGATGAAGGGGAACTGGGACACACAAACAAATACACACAAATAAAAGGATTCCCCACATGTTCCTATATGTTCTGGTTTTTTGTCTCCCCCCCCACTTCCCATATTTTCCATATTTTCCTGGGAATCGACGATGCATGGTGTTTGTGTGTCTCTTTCCCTCCTGTCTCCCACATTAAAGCTGTGCGTAGCCCGCCTAGCTTGTAGCGGAAGAGGCTCGCTCTCGCCCCGCAGATCAAAAAAGTGTGTTTCTTTCCCTCCCGAGAGGAGAGGAGAAGATGGGGCCCCCGGCGCGCCCCGGAGCGCGCCAGGGAAGCGCTGGAAGCGCCGCCAGGGAGGCCCAGATCGGGTCCACGAAATCCGCGGGAACCTGCCTCCTCCTCCTCCTCTGCCTCCTCATCCTTCTCCTCCTCCTCCTCCTCCTCCTCCTCCTCCTCCAGCTCCTCCTCCTCCTCCTCCTCCTCCGCCTCCTCCTGCTGTTCTTATTGTTATGATTTGCAGGATGCTTATTATTATTACTAGTGTGCTTCTGCTTAGTCACCGTCTTATTAGTATTCGTCTTATTCTGCTTATAGTGATTGATCGTGTTATTACTATCGTCGTTTGATTCATCTTACTCGTATCATTACCATTCGTCTGATGAGTATGCTTACTAGTAGTAATTATCTTCGTATTCGTCCCCCCCCTGCTCCTGCTCCTGCTCCTCCTCCTCCTCCTCCGCCTCCTCCGCCTCCTCCGCCTCCTCCTCCTCCTCCTCCTCCTCCTCTTCCTCCTCCTCCTCCTCCTCCTCATCCTCCTCCTCCTCCTCCTCCTCCTCCTCCTCCTGGGTGTGTGCTGTGTTTCCCAACACCTTGCCTGCGAGGTCTCTGTCATTACGTCTCTGCAGGCGGCCGGTCAGGGAGCCAAGGCCCCCGAGATCGCTCGCCCATTGCTGCCCCCAAGCGTTCCCCCCATGCCAGATCCAAGAGGTCGGACTCGGGGACGAGGAGGAGGAGGAGGAGGAGGAGGAGGAGCCTGGGCAGAGGGGCCCCACAAATCCTGGCGCTTGCACTCGCCTCGCACGGCCCTGGGGGGGGGGAGGAGGAAGCCTCCCCCAGGAGCGGAGGGTGCGGACCCGACCCATCTGCCCCGCAGCGCGCGGCCTCTCCGAGGCCAAGCGGGCAGACGCCGGTCGGGCCCGTGGGGGAGCACCACCCCCCCCCCACACCCCCAGGGCGGGTAGGGCGGGCCAACGACAGCTCGTGGTCACTATGGACCAGAAGAGAGGGCCCCATTGGGCACGTGAACGCAGCAGGCCGCTATGGGCCGCAACGAAGCCACTATGGGCCGCAAGGAAGCCACTATGGGCCGAGCGAAGCCCCCAGAGGGCGGAGGGCCGAAACCCGACACACGGCACGGTATTTATATCCCGCCCCAGTGCCAGGCGGAGGAAGCACGGCACGGCACTGCACCACACGACGCGAGCGGGAGGCGGAAGAGGGTCGACCAGCGCGCGGCCGACCAGCCGAGCGAGGGCGCCCCCGCGGCCAGCCGCGGGGTCGTTCACAGCGCGGGCGGATTTGTGCCAAGCAATAACTTCGTTATTCCGACCCCACAAATCCTGGCGCTTGCACTCGCCTCGCACGGCCCTGGGGGGGGGGAGGAGGAAGCCTCCCCCAGGAGCGGAGGGTGCGGACCCGACCCATCTGCCCCGCAGCGCGCGGCCTCTCCGAGGCCAAGCGGGCAGACGCCGGTCGGGCCCGTGGGGGAGCACCACCCACTGCAACGGCGCTCCCGCGGGCCACGCCCGGCGCTGCCACCCACTGCCCCCGCGTGCCGGGGGTGCGCCCACGTGTGTGCCGTGCAGACACGACCACCAGACTGCGCGGGGTGCTCAGCCATCGCCATCGTCGCTGGACGACTCTGCCAAATGGGCTTCCGCGACCGACTGCCGCTCGAGCCGGGAAACGTTAAGGTATTTCATCCACGCGGGCTGATGCCAGCCGCCCGCGCGAAGAAGGTCGGTGACCGGTCCGCCCCTGGCAGCGATGTCCTGCGCGTGCCCGCGCCTGAACGCGTGAGTGCCGAATGATTCCGCGTCGTGGCGCCCCATTTCGCCCAGCGCGCGGCGCAGCCGAGCACGTGCCGCGCCTGGGGACCACGCAGCCCAGATGGGCTGATGAGCTGGCTCGCCAACTAGCCAGGCCCCAAGAACGTGTACGGGACAGGTGACCGCGCACTCGTCGCACCAGCACTGCCGTGCCATCACCGAGCGGCTCTCGCGGTTCTTTCTCCTGGAGAGGTGCAGCTCGATCTTTTGATCGCCGACGACGAACGCGGAGGCCACGCAAGCCGCGGCCGCGCCATCTTCAACCCGCACCGCGGGCAGGGCCTCCGAGGGTAGCCGAAGGAGGAATGCGTAGGCCGCCAGGCACAACATGGCGAAACGGCGACCCTCGTCACTGACGCGCAGGTGCGACACCAGACGGGCGACGTCGCGGCCCTGAAGGGCCATGCGCGCCTTCGCCTGCCAGCCCGAACGCTTCTCGATGGCGTTCTTAGCGGCGCGAACCGCCGGGTGCCTGAAGACTTCCACGGGCCTTGCGCGCCAACTGCCGCCGCGGGCGGACGCGCGCGTTGCCGGAAGATGAGAGGCGGGCGCGCGCCGGCATGCCACGAGGCACGCCTTCTTCACGTAAGTCACATAATTGCTGAAGGTCCCGGCGCACCTGAAGGTCGTGGACCACAGAAGCAGCCCCTCCAGGGTGGGCGGCAGTTCCTTCCCCCGTCGCTTTAAGACGCCCCTTGCGAATGTAACCCAGCACTCGAACCCGCTGCTGAGCGCGGGCAATGAGCGCGGGCATGCGCCCAGGAGAGCGCTCACCCGGGCCCTGCGCGCCCACGCTTTACCGGCCGCCGAGGAGGTGATGAGGGCTCTGGCCCGAGCAGCTTCGGCCCGCGGCCCGCGCATGTCACGCCGACCCTCGCGCCCAGCGACTGAGAGCGCCCACCGGACCGCGGACACGGGGTCCTCCGGGGGAGCTGCATGCGCCCTGCCGCTGTCCTGGCGCCCGCGTTTAGCGCTGCGAGCGACATGCCGCAATTTCGCGCGCGCACCGTGGAGGATGACGAGACGGATTCGCTCGAGGGCGACCGCGTCGCGATGTCGGTCCTGCGACGGCCGACAAGGGGGGGGCCCGCGACGAACGCGGAACGCGCAAGCAGACCTGGGGGCAATCCCGGGCGACGGGGCGGGCGCAGGAGAAGCGCCCGCGCTGCCCCTGCCCAGCGCGGCTGGCGCGCCGCCGCGCTGGGCTGCCGCGATAGCCGCGCGGACCACCTCGCGGGCGTCGCAAGATAATGCCGCGGCGCCCCTGAAGTCTGCCAGGGTGACGCCAACCAAATCGCTCACGGCGTCGGCGCCGTTATCGGCAAGCAGCTCGGCAGCGGCGAACACAGGAAGAGGGCGTGCCTCAGGGCAAACCGCGCGAAGCTGAGCGAGCAATCCAGCCAGCGCCATCGCGCGAACACCGATGACATTCTCCAGGTGCGCCGACAAACCAGAGATGCCCTCGCGCGCCCACAGGCGAAGCGCGACCGCGACGTGCGCGAGGGAGGACGCCAACCCCTGCCCGACCTGGCGGGCGCACCCTGACCGATGAGTGAAGGCCAGATCCATTGCACGCACGCCCAGCGCCCGAGCCGGTCATGGCCGGCGATGAGGAAGCCACGCGCTCGGATCGAACCAGGCATCGTCCAGCACCGGAGGAATCCACTCCGCCCCCAAGCGATACAGCAGGGAATATGACTCGCGCGACGGCAGGTCGGCGATGTTGTCCACCGACGCCACACGCTGAACGTGCAGATTGCAATTCGCATCCAGCGCCATGCGCCAGATTGAGTGGACCAGGCAATTGTGGTCAAACTGCTTCGCCGCACCGGACCGGACGGCCCACTCGCTGCCTGAATTATCCGAAAAGATGTTCACGCATCGGCCCGACAGGAGCGGCTCAAAGGTGGCCAGGCCCAGCGCGATGCTGAGCACCTCCAGACCGCCGATTTGATTGTCGCGCCTTTCCCTGAAGAGCCGAAGCAGAGGCACAGGCGGGGCGACATCGGTGAAGACAATGCGCCCGTCAATGAAAAGAACCGCGGCCACTCTAGCTGGATTCCCCCGCGCGTCGGAGAGCAATTGGACAGACCTGGTGTCTGGCGCCTGCCACTCCCGCGTCGTGGTGAAATTTCTGGCGAGCGCTTCGTGCCACCATTGCAGGCAGACTCGCAGGTGCGCCGGGATACTAGGATGGCGCGCCCTTGCGTGCTCAAACAACGGCGGGAGCAGCGCGCGCCCGAACCGCCCGAAGGTGTGGGAGGCAGCCCAACAGAAGCGGCCTGCCAACTTGGACGCGCGCCCGCGCTCGAGCGCGCCCTCTTGAAGAGCAGCAGCGATCTCGGCGCGCCACCGGGCGCGCTTCTCCGGCAGCGGCCAGCACACGAGGCCACGCTCGTCAATCGCCACAGACAAGCCCAGGACCCCGAGCGGATTGCCGAACAGCAGCTTACCGTCGGCCACAGCGCTCGGGCCCAGAATGATTCTTACCAGTTCGGCGAACTGTCGCATTGCGTCGCGCAGCCCTTTCTTACGTTCGGGGCAGAAGAAGTCGTCCACATATCTGAGGACGGGGACGAAAATGAGCCTGCGGCCCAGCGCTGACAGCATCGCGCCGATGCGCTCCCAGCTGTGAACGGAGGAAGTCGCTCCGAATGGGGCGGCGAAGTGCTGAGCCACGTAGACGCATGTGCCCACGAGGAACGCGACCCATGCGAGGGCGCGATGTTCCGGCAACAGCGGCACGCGCCGGAACGCGGCGTCTATGTCCGCCTTCCAGAGCCCGGGCGCTTCGCCCACGCGCGTCACAAATGCCTTGCAAGTGCCAAACAGAGCGTCGATGGCTTCATGGCCGAGACGCTCCGTCGGCTGCGACGCCGCGTTGATACGAGAGCGCGACATATCATCTACGAGCCGCAGCTTCTCGGACCCGTCCTCTCTCGACTGCCGGACGCCGAACCGCGGCGACAAAACCGCACCGTCGAGCTCGACCGCGCTGAGCGGCGCGGGATGGCTCATTCGGCCGAGCTCCGCTTCGGCGATAGTTTTGGTGAGAATCACGGCGGAGTCGCTAGACTCCTTGAGCGTGCCGAGCAGCGCGGCGTTGCCTCGCTCCGCGCCCGCGGCCAAGTCCGGCAGGCTGAGCGGTACAGGGAAAGATTCCGGACGCCCGTTCCCCGTGCACGGGAGAGGGCCCACGAGAGGCGCGCCGCGCCGAAAGACTTCCACGCAGGCCGCGTCCTCGTAACCGATTTCGTCGAGCAGTTCGACGAGAAGAGGGCCGTTGATCGACCCTGCGATTGTGCGCACATGGGCATCGCAGCCCGCGAACCAGGCCGCCGTCGCTCCAGAGGCGCGTAGCTCGGCGTCCCTGGCCCGAATTCGCTCGAGAGTCGCTCGCCGCTCACGGCACACCTGCCGCTCCGAGCGCGCAGCAATCCAATCGATCGCCGCCAAAACATCGCCGGGCACCACCACGGCCTTTTCAAAGGCCTCTTTGTCCTCGAAGGAGTGAGAACGGGAGAGGACCTCTTCAAGAAAGGCGAGCTTAGGCGCTTCCTCAGCAGACGCAGGCGACGGCAGGTGACAGCAGCCGGCAGTGGCCAGCGCGCAACCGCGTGCATTGCAACTCGAGGCAGCATTCTGCCGGGCGCGCGAGCCCGCGAGCGTCGCGCGCCACAACGCGCAGCGCCTGATAATCCCATGTGGCAGCGATACTGGGCCCCATCGCATCCTGCGCTTTGCGAGCGCGAGCGCTCGAGCCTGCCGGGGGCGTTCGCGCGCCTCCTGGCCCAGCGGGCGGGCGGCCCTCGCGTCGCGAACGGACCGCGAGTGTTGACTGGCACCCAAGCCCTGGACGACGCGGCAACAACGCGGCGCCCTCCTGCCAGCGCGCGCGCGCGCGCCTGCGGGTCCCACGGGACGGTGGCTGAGGTTGGCGCCCATTCGTTGTTATTCAAATGCCAACGTGGCGCGCGATGCACGTCCTCATCGGCGCGCGTCCCGCACATCGCCGCGCGCCGCGGGCTGCGCGTGCCTCCGGCGGGCGTCAGGCGCGCGGCTTCTTCTGAGGAGAATACACCGTTCGCGAATCCCAGGAGCGCTTGTTGTAATCCCCGCGATAGGATCGGGACTGCCACCCGTCGGCTCTGGAATCGCGGTCGTTCTTCCAGGAAGTGACGGCGGCGCCCCCCGCGGCTCCCACGGCGCCCGCGGCGCTCGCGGCGCTCGCACTCTGCCCGCGCGCTGCCGCGGCGCTTTTCCCTGCACCCTTGCCGGCCGGCGCGGCAACCTGCGCGACAGCGGTGGCGCAACGCGAACAAGGGATTCGGCGACGCGGCCTTAAGAGCCCGATCATATTCCGCTTCCGCCGCGCGGAGCAGCCCGACGTCAAGCGACAGCGCCGCAACGTTCACCTGCGCGCCGACGCGCGCCCGAGAATAACGCGCCGAAGCATGGCGCGGAGCTGCGGCCTGGAAGCCTGCCGCGCCGGCGGCGGCACGCTCGGCCCACGTCCTCCGCACAAGGCGGTCGTAGACCAAGGCAACCTGGGCCTTCCGTCCCTGCAGGGGGGCATCCAGTGCAACCTGGGCAAGCGCGCCCACTTCGGCGACCAGCGGACGGGCGCCAATGTCGACTCGCCTGGAGAACAACGTGTTTGTGAGCCATGGCGCTCGTGTACGAAATCTGATCAGTGACCGCGGCCGCCACGCTCCACGCGTCGTAAGCTTGGTGCCATGGCGTCCACGCCAGAAGCGGCTGGCTCTCCGCCGCGGTTCCCCGTCCGAACGCTCTGGCCAACGCGGCCGCCTCTTTCGACTCGGGCTCGTCATCGTCGGGAGAGCCGCCCGCGCCGCGCGCGCAAAGCGGCTGGAACTTCGCGAGCTCAGTATAAATGAACGGGCGCGCGATTCCCCTGGATTTCGCGCGCTGCACCTCGGTGGCCAGCGCATCGGTCTTCGCTGACCTGAGCGAACGATGGAAACGCGCCAGCGCGCCGGGGCGAAGCCGCGCGGCAGCCTCGGCCACAGGGACTCCGGAAGGTCCCTCAAGCTGATCTGGGCCAGGCCAGCGCCGATGTCGACATGCTCTCCCTTCGGCGGGAGCCCAGGATTCTGCAGCAACCGAACCGAAACGACCCGCCGAAGCCGGCGCGGGCCCCGCGGCACCCGGCGCACTCGCCTTGGCTGCCGCCACCGTCGCGCGATCCAGAGCGCGCCGCAGGACGCCCTTCGTCAGCGCCGTCGCGCCATCGGCATCCTTCAAATCGCCGAATTGAAGATTGGCCAATTCTTCTGGCATCGTCAGCCCATTGGCTGCCAGGCAATCAATGGCGCCCTTGAACTGGATATCAGTCCACTTCGCGCCCACAACAGGGTCAGACTGCAAGAAGGCAAGCATCGCCATCGCAATCACAGCGCCACGGGGCACGAGCGAGAACCACGCCAGCTGAAGCCCGCTCGCTTGCATGCCAGCGCGCCATGGTGACGAATGAGAGCGTGCCAACGACAGCTCGTGGTCACTATGGACCAGAAGAGAGGGCCCCATTGGGCACGTGAACGCAGCAGGCCGCTATGGGCCGCAACGAAGCCACTATGGGCCGCAAGGAAGCCACTATGGGCCGAGCGAAGCCCCCAGAGGGCGGAGGGCCGAAACCCGACACACGGCACGGTATTTATATCCCGCCCCAGTGCCAGGCGGAGGAAGCACGGCACGGCACTGCACCACACGACGCGAGCGGGAGGCGGAAGAGGGTCGACCAGCGCGCGGCCGACCAGCCGAGCGAGGGCGCCCCCGCGGCCAGCCGCGGGGTCGTTCACAGCGCGGGCGGATTTGTGCCAAGCAATAACTTCGTTATTCCGACCCAAAAAGGAACCCCAAGAGTGCCCCCAAATGCGACGTGTGCCCACGCGCGACGTCGTGATGCTTTCAACATATGGACCCCAGGGGTCTGGACCCCTTCCCTGGCACCAGCTTCTCATCCAGAGTCGTTCGTTCACGGTCCCAAGGCTCAGTAAGGGCCCCTGGGAGCTGAAAATCGCCAACAGCGTCCAGTCCTCATTTTTGTCACGGTTCGAGGGGGTGCTGGGTTCTTGGGCCTGCCGTGGCAGCAGTAGCAGCAGGAGGAGGATCCGAGGTCCTCCAGAGTGGTGCCGTCCACCCCCCAGCCAGGAGCGTCGCGCAGCGCCTCCCGCACCTAGGACGATAATGATGTCATGATGCGATTGCCTCAGGATGCGTTCCAGAAATTCTGGAGTATTTTGCGACGCCCGTTTCTGGAGCCCGTGCCGAGCAGCACGAAATCTTGGAAATCCGGGAAGCCATGGGAAATTTGGAACGCATCTGTATCATAACTTATTTGGTGAGGCTCCAGGCTGTGCACAGACAGCCCTTCTCAGGCAGTCAAGGCTGTCCGCTGAAGGCCCTCCAAGAAGACCCAGCCGGCCTCAACAGGCTCCCCGATATGTTAGCCCTGGGCAGTCCAGCCAAGTCAAGGCAAGAAGCCATAAGTTATAAGCCCTGTGGCGAGCGGGCGGAGAAAAGCAGGGCGCGCATCACGACTGCAAAGCAGGAGCTGCACGAGCAGCCCGGCCTCACGGCCGCCGCCGCACCCTTTGAATACCTCGGGCGCGGAGCGCCTCTGGAGGCGCCAGCGGAGGCGGCGCCGGTGCGTCGAGACCGCCCCGGGCTACTCGGGGGGCCTGGCGGGAGGCATCCGGGGCTGGCCGAGGGCCTGCGGAGGCCACCCCGAACTGCCCGAGCGACGGAGGGGAAGGGGCCATGCTGAGGCCAGCGGGTCGCGAGCGCGGCACGCCACACGTTGAGAGCGAGGGCGCCCACGCGCCACCTTGCGCAGGCAGTCTGAACGGGAACGTCTGCGGAGTCGAGCGCGTGTTTTCCTGCGCTGTACTGCGGCAACTCACGGGGGCCTCCCGTACCATCTTGCTGGCTCTTGCGAATCGGCGCTAATCGACGCAACATCGACGCTAACCGGCGCGAATCGACGCCAGTCGACGCGGCAACTCATGGGCTGCCTGGGGGGGGCTGTCTGCAGAGGCCTCCCATGATGGGGTCCGACTAGATAGGGTCGGAGGATTGCGCCGCATCGCCAATGCATCGGCGGTGCATCGGCGATGCATCGCCGACGTCGAAGACGCACTGGAGACGCCGGCGTGGAGAAAACCGAGCCGCAGCGGCGATACATCGGCGATATGCGGCGCGATCCTCCGACCCCGTCTGCTCCGACCCCGTCTGGGAGCTCTATTCGGCGGTGGACAAACCTCCCTTTAGTAAACCTCCCCTTAGTGAAAACTTCCTGGGACCGAAACCGACGGACCTGGACCCGCAAAAACGACGGCCGCGACGCCCTCTCGCGACCCGCAAAAACGGCCAATGCACGAATCGACGCGTCAGGGGAGGAGGTCTGTCCACCCCCGATCTACAGATGTCTGTGCACCAGTGCACCACCCGAGGCCTCACCGCCTCCGAGCACTCAAGGGGCCCTGGGACACACAAATAAATGCACACAAATACAATGCTTCCCCACATTTTCATATATTCTCTGGGTTCCTGTCTTCCCCCCCACTTCCCATATTTTCCCATCTTTTCTTGGGACTCGACGATTAATTGTGTCTGTGTGGTTCTTTCCCTCCTGCATAGGGGGCAAACAAACCTACCTCGCTCTTGACCACCCTCGCTTCCAAGAGGTACCGAGCGATGCCAAACTACGGCCTGCACTGGTCAGGCCGCTTGACGAGGAGGCGCGTGAGATGACTTGGTTTTGCCTGGAAGCGAAAGCGGGGTACTCCAGATCTCGTAATAAAAGGGAGGGGGTCTGGACCCTCCAAGACAAGCCATTTCAGACCCCCCCCCGTGGGAGAACCCTCCAAAACATCGTCCCCAGACCCCCCCAGGCCCTCCAAGATAGCCTGGAAGAGACCCCCCCCGAAATGAGACCCCCCTTCCTTTATTACGAAATCTGGAGTAGGTAATTCACGCTCCGACTGAGGCACCTGCGCCTCCAGCGCACGCACGCGCGCAGCGCCCCCCGCGCCCCGGCGCTGCGCCTCGGGCCGGCCGTCGAGGAGCCAGGCGGGCTCCAGGTGCGCGAGCACGCCGACGGCCGCGAAGAGCCAGCCGGTCCTCGCCGGAGGAGACCGACTTCTGACCACACCCACTTCCCGAGGTGCCTTGCGAAAATAGGGGCCCACATGCGAACCCTCCCCCTCAGAAATCGTTGGGGGTAGGGGGAGGGTTCGCATGTGGACCCCTGGAAAAGCAGTCTCCAGAGGTGGAGGTGGGCAGTTTCCCCGCCCCAGGGGAAGGAAAGACTACCCACTCTTCCACCCCCGAGGGCCCATCATAGAATCGAGGATCCAGAGTTGGGGGGCAGAAAGCTACGGATACGTGTTGTCCCCGGACCTCTCTTGGGGTGCGTTCTGACCAGAATTTCGAAGCGAATCCAGCGGTGACAACGAGGATTCCCCAGGAGGACCAGGAAAGGCCGAAAACGACCGGGGACAACACGTATCCGTATCTTCTTCTCCCCCGACAGAGGTGGGAGGAGGAGGAGGAGGAGGAGGAGGAGGAGGAGGAGGAGGAGGAGGAGGAGGAGGAGGGAGGAGAGGAGGAGGAGGAGGAGGAGGAGGAGGAGGAGAGGAGGAGGAGGAGGAGGAGGAGGAGGAGGGGAGGAGGAGGAGGAGGAGGACGTGGTCAGAAAAAATCGGTCTGCGAGCGCGCCGGGAGGCGCCGGGCCTTCCGAGCTGGGCGGCGCAGTCGTGCGCAAAGTGCCGGCGCCCGGCGCGCCCGGCGTCGGGCCCCCGGGGGCCCCCTACCTCGGGGCCTGCCAAGAGGGGGGCCTGCCAAGAGGGGGGCGTCCAAAGGGGGATCCTCCTCCTCCTCCTCCTCTCCTCCTCCTCCTCCTCCTCCCCCCCCCTCCTCCTCCTCCTCCTCCTCCTCCTCCTCCTCCTCCTCCTCCTCCTCTTCCTCCTCCTCCTCCTCGACCTCGTCATCCTCCTCCTCCGCCTCGGGATCTCGGGAGCGGCCAAGAGGGGGGCGTCCATGTGGACACCCGAGATGGGTACCGAAAGAATGGGTACGATGCCCAACAACAAGTGTTGTCCCAAACCAACAGCGGCCGCTGTTGGGCAGGCGGCCTTCTGTCTCGAATGGACACATGCCGCGGCGGCGCGGACAGCCAGCGAGCCCTGTTCGAAATGAACAGGAACTGCTGTTGGGCATCGTATCCATTCTTTCAGTACCCATTTCGGGCGTCCAAGAGGGGGAAGGGGGGGGGGGGGCGCAGATCGTGGCCGGCGGCACGTGCGCGGCCCGGGGCGGGCCAGGGACGTGATGAATCAAGAAGCGGCGCCGTGAAATCTGAGGAGATCTCATGGCCCACGCCATGACATCCACCCCCTCCCCCTAGTCATCGCCCCCCTCTTGGCCGCCCCCGATCACAGATCGGTCTGGCTCGAAGAATGAAGCAGGAAGATCGTGTATGGGGCTCCAGTCGCGATTTTTCGCGACGTTGCATTTTTGCTGCGAAGCCAGATCTGAGGGGACAGATCTGAGGGGACGCGCTCGCGTCGTGAACAACAATCACGACGGGGGGGTCTTGGCTGTGTTCGGCCCCCTGGGGGCCCTGGTCGGGCCCCCGGGCCGTAAACAGAGGGTCGGAATGCGAAGCTGGCCCTGGGGAAGGGTCGGGACTTCGGGGGGGCCCCGTATTGAAAACATCCAGACAGCACATGTCCCTGGGAGGTGACAGCTGGGATGTCTTCGAGAAAACGATTCAGGGCTAGTCAGCCTGATTGAGAGGCCACTAAAGCCAGATCAGCCAACACGAAGCCCAAGATTCAGCCAGATCAAGCGGGAGCAAGCGTTACTGCGCTTGATCAGGCCGGTCTGTCGACCACGGACATAATGGCAAGTTCGTACGGCGTGGGCGCGCGCGACAATTTCGACACCGCGTCGATCGTTCAACTGTGAGTCGATCGTGGCCCCGGTCGTGCAAGGTTGAAATCTGTCTGGTCCTGTGGCGTTGCCCTGTCCCTCGGTGCTTCCGCGTCCCAAGCCCCTGCTAACGGGGCGTTAGTAAACGGGCTGGTAGCTGAGGGTGTGTTTTCAATGGTGATGTCAAACATTGATTTGCCGCGCACAAGTGCAAGGTAAAGCCGTCCGCACAGGGTTATGATGATGTATCGATGTTTTTGCCGTTCCGATTGACCACGCACTAGTGCAAGATGAATGCCCTGTCACCCCATTCTCGCCTGAAGAGGCCCCTTAACTACCGCCCCGTTTGGTAACGCCCTGTTTTGGCAGGGGCTTGAGCGTCACAGACTTCAACCCTGAACAGCTCCGCCGGCGTCGCCGGAGCGCCAGCAGCCGCATGAACCCGCCCTGCCGGTGCCGACATGCTGACGTTGGGCCCCCTTGGGCGTTGCAGCCGAGCGCTCCTAAGGAGGTGTCTCCCGAAGGCCAGCCAGGCGTCCAGGCCCTCGCGCGAGGCGGCCGCCAGCCTGGGAAGCTGTCGCACAAACACATCGAGCCTACATCAACATGTGAACATGGCATCAGCATCAACCAAAATGAAATATCTGATCGACATAAGCATAGCATCCAGATAGCGTCAACATCAAAATCATAATCACCTCAACACCACCATCAAGAGACCATAAACATCAGGGGAGCCTGGCCACACCTACATCTCAACATAACTAGACACTCTCGCAGGTCCGCGCGGACATTCCTCGGATCGGCGTTGGAAGCGCCAGGAGGGGTGCGCCGGTAGCGCCGCTAGGGGGTCTCTGTAAAGGCCCACCCTGGAAACGAGAAGAGACCGATACGGCTACTCCCCGGACCTCTCCTGGAGTGCGTCCTGACCAGAATGTCAAAGCGAATCCTATGGCGGCGGCGAGGGCATCCAAGGAGGCCCAGGAAGGCGAAAACGGGAGACGGGAGCAATGTTGGTACCCATTCCTATTCTGAGATCCGAAAGATCCGCGCGGCCATCCGAAAGTGATGTGTGAAATGTGTCTCCTCTTGACACGCCAAACAACAAACGTTGTCCAAAACCCATAGCGGAAGCTGTTGGGCAGGCGAGCTTGTGTTTCGAACAGACAACGCCCGTGGCGACATAGAGAGCAACTCCTGCTCAGAGTGGACAGGAACTGCTGTTGGTCCTCGCTGTGGCGTGCAAGGACATACCAGTACGATGTGTCCTCCCTGGAGGCGTGAGCCCGACCCAGACGCATAGCATAACCGTCTTGTAGCGTATCGCTTTCACGGCGGTATGGCCCGAACGCGCCCGCCGCCGCGCACACGCTACAAGGTGTCGCGCACTGCGAAACCAGATCCGTGTCCGCGGCCTCGCGGGCCAGGCCCTTGGGCTGCGGCTCCCGGACACGGGGCGCTTTCTCGGCGATGACCCCCGCGCGGCACGCAACCGTGCGGCCGCGTATCCGCGAGACCGCGCCCCAGAATCCAGACCGCGAGGGCGCGGATACGGATACGTTCGCCGCCCCTGGGGGGGTGGGGGGACGGGATGGGGCATAACGCAGCGACCCCCCCCCCCCAGACTGTCGTGCCAGACGCACTGCGGCAGCGCCCTGGGACGCCCCGAGGAGGGAGGCGCTGCGTTATGGGGGTGGGTGGGAAGGGGGGAGGGTAGGGGGCATAACGTGCGTTATTGCCCAGAGGGTTTAAAAACACTTTATGTTGGCTCGCCGCCCATTCGTCCCCGCTCTTTCCAGACACAGTTCGGTCGCAACGACTTTCTCTTAGGTCGGGCATGCCCTCCTGCAGGCGGATTTTAGCAGAAAAATAAAGAACTCACAGACAGCATTTTTAGAACATTAAACAAATCATCACCAGAGTGTGTTTTGACTATTTTTGGAAAGTCCCCCTGTAGATGGACATGCCCGACTTAAAGATCTTCTCCCGAGAGCCGTGCGCACGCCGCCTGCAGCCAGCGGCGCCGCCCGACCGGGGGATGCCAGAGGTGCCTCGTGGCCAACCCGGTGTCCCCAGCCGGCGCGCTCCGGATGGGAGCCCCCCTTTTCCCAGACGTGCTCGCTCGTGGCAAAGAACGCCACCACCCACCAGACTACCCCAACCCAACCCGAAGGCCTCCATTTGCCCTGCATTTCCAGTGGGGGGGGGTAGGGAACATCGAGGAAAACACATGTGGAACCCGTACCCCCCCTCCAACCCGAAATTCGGGTCTTCGGGTTGGGCTGGGGTGGTCTGGTAGGTGGTCAGAACGGAAGGTTTTTGTTGGCCATCTTCGATCTCGGGGGGCCCTCGCGGGGCAGCGGGGCCGTCGAAAAACGACTCGGGGCGAAGAACTGGTCCCGGAAAAAGGAGGAGGAGGAAGAGGAGGAGGAGGAGGAGGACGACGGGGAGGAGGAGGAGGAGGAGGAGGAGGAGGAGGAGGAGGAGGAGCAGGAGGAGGAGGAGGAGGAGGAGGACTTCCAGGGGCGCCGTCCTGAAAACAAATCAGGACGTCGAAGGTCTGGGCTTATGCGGGCAAGACGGGTGCCCATACGTACCCATTGTGCAGCTCGGGGGTTCGGGCTCCTCTCCCCAGGGGCACGGCGCGCACTGGACGTGGGGGAAGCTCTTGCCCCTGGAGGCTCGATTTAGCCATATCCAACCAGAAAAAGAAGAGGAAATAGCGGCAGAAACACGTACGTTTGGCGCCGCTGGGGGGTCCCAACGCGGATCCAGGAAATCCGCGCGGAGCGTCAAAAGTGTATGTTTATGGCGTTCTTTCTTCTACGACTAGTGCACCTCGGCCTCGTGGCGCCCCTTCCAAGAACGTCCCCAATGATCCATGCGATCTTAGGCCCGAGTCAGGGGCCTCTGAGCCGAAGCGGGGCCGAATCCAGCCGTGGCGACGAGGGCCCCACTGGGGAAACCGTAAGGCACCGATACTGCTCCTCCCCAGGCCTCTCCCAGGGTCCGCTCTGACCAGGATCTCGAGGCGAGCCCAGCGGTGGCGACGGGGGCCTCCCAGGAGGCCCAAACAGGGGCCAACGGGCGCAGGGTAGCAGAACGGGTGCCTCTTCCTCCTCTCACCCACGAGCCCCCCTTCCTGCTCCGAAGGCAGCGACGGGCCAGAGGGGCACCCCTGGCAAACCCCCCGAGCTCAGGACCCGCCGCGTCCGGGAAACCGCGCGGGCCCACTGCCAGGTAGCGTTCGCCCCCCCGAGCACGTCGTCCAGCGCAGCGGGCGGGGGCCGGGCCGCCTCGCCGGCCGCCCCTCCCCGGGCGTCGTGGAGGATCGGCGGTGGGTCAATCTCGCGACGGCGGCGCGCCCCCCGAAACTTCTTCGCGGCGCGCAGATAGCTTTCCCCCTCCCTTCGCCCCCCCCCCTCTGCGCGTGGCCGACTTCCAGAGGCCGAATCCAGTGCCGAATCCAGTGCCGGTCCTGGAGCGCTGTCTCATCGAGAACCAGGCGCCCATCGACGCCAATGCACTCCAACTACGGAACTGCGAAGGTATACCAGGCTCCCCTTCGGTGCTACCGAATACGTCGCTCACCTGAGGGGACTGCCCGTGTGGACGCCTTCCAGATGGGGTCGGAGTAGATAAGGCCGGAGGATCGCGCCGCATCGCTGCGTTGCGTCAGCGGTGTGACTCGATATGGCGCACGAATCTGGTCCAGGAGGGAAGCCTAGGTCGTTGGCGCGCAAACATGGACTAGCGATCCATGGTTTTTGCGCGCGGTCGCCAAATCCATGGATCGGGAGAGATGCCCTCCCCAAAATGCGGCCGGTGCTGCCTTGTTCGGCGGCGGAAATCCTCGATTTCCCACGGAAACTGGGACCCGTCGCCATGATCCACGACCCCTTGATCCATGTTCGCGATCGCCTGAATAGGGGGCGGGCCTTCTCAGAAGGCTCAGACGGCCTCTGGCCTTCTGAGGAGCTCCCTGAGCCTTCTCCGAAGCCGCAGACGTCTTCTCGACGATCCTCAGAACGTGTGTTAGCCCCAACGTGTGCTTGTCCATCGAGGCCCTTCCACACGACGCAGGCGATGCAACGAGCAGCTGGCTGGGCCGACGGGGGCAGCACACACAGTGGGCCAACACGCGCCCTGACGATCCTCGGCCTTCTCGCTCCCCCCTGCGAGCAGTACTTCTGTCCACATCCACTGCAGTATGGAGTTCCGGGCTCCCTTCCCCAGAAACCCGAGGCGCACTGGATATGGATAAATTTGCCCCCTAGAGGCTCGATTTGTATCCTTGTCCAGTGCACCTCGGCCTTGTAGCGCCCCTTCCAAAAAAATCGAAGGCGCACTGGATATGGATATAAATCTTGCCCGCACCCCCTGCGGCGCGCCGCCGATCGCTGGCCTGCTTCTTCCTTCTTGGGGGGAAAACCCCTGGCGGCGCTCTTTTCGGGAGCGGCCAGGAGGGGGGTGTCCAAGAGGGGTGGGTGCAAATCATGACAGGCGGCATATGCGCGGCCCAGCGGGGGGGCCGGGGACGTAATGAAACGAGAAGGGGCGCGAGGAGATCTGGGGAGATATCATAGCCCACGCCTCTCGTCGACACGGCACGGGAAAGAGCACGAGTACGGCACGGCACGGCACGGGGAGGAGGAGGAGGAGGAGGAGGAGGAGGAGGAGGAGGAGGAGGGAGGAGGAGGAGGAGGAGGAGACACGAGCCGGGATAGACCCAAGGAGGGGCCCGCGGTCCGACGGTGAGCGGAGCTGCTGCGGGGGGCATCCCGTGACACGCCTCGCGCGGCGACGCGAGGCCCGATGTAGAGGGCAAAGTTTACTACATGGGATAAGAGTTTTAAAGCTTTAGGATTGTTAATACACGCGATAGTTTGTTTTAAAGCAGGGCACTCATTTATGAGTAAATGTATGCATGAACGCATCGTTGTTTTTAGTACTAAATCCCTGCATTTTTACTACATGATCCGCACGCGGAGCATGTATTAAAAAGAGCACGGTACGTCGGATCCACGCCGATTTTACGTCGGCGTCGCGTCGGACGACGTCGGACTCACGTCGGAATTGCGTCGGGCTGGCTCCGGAGCACCGCCGCGCGTAGCTCACGGAACCGACGTGTGGACTAGTGACTAGATCATACCACTTTTAGGTCGGACGTGTCCCCCGACAGGCGGATCTTCTACGAAAAATAGGAATACCAAAAAATGCTCAAACATAGCTAAAACAAAATATACCTCAGAATCGTCCCCCGACTGTTGTTTGACTACGTTGGGACGTTTCACCTGTAGAGGGACAGGCCCGACTCAAGACTACTATCGCGCGCCGCGCGAGGCCTCCTCCTCCTCCTCCTCCTCCTCCTCCTCCTCCTCCTCCTCCTCCTCCTCGTCCGCGGTCGGACGGGAGCGGCGCCGTGGTCTCGGCTGGCCCCCCTCCGAGATGAGCTTGCCTAGGCCCGGCATGACCGGATGCGCCGGGTTCAGCTTGCGGGCCTCCTTGTAGGCCACGTGAGCGGCCTCGATCGAGCGGAGAGTGGGGTGCATCAGCACGGAGATCAGGCGGATCCAGTGCGCGAAGTGCAGGGGGGCAGCCAGGAGCATCGCCCTCGACAGCTCCAGGGCGTCCCAGTAGTACTCGTTGCGCGACTGGGCAAGCGCGAGGACTCTGGTCAGGAGCCTGCGGCACCAGAGGGCCTCGAGCGCGTATGTCTCCACCTTCGTGCAGCTCCCCTCCTTCAGGTACCTCCTCACCTCGCGCTCCATGCACTGCGTGGTCGCCTGGTAAACCATCTCGGTAGTCCACACCATGGCGGATGGCTCGGGGCTGAAGAGGCGCACCAGCCGGTGGTTCCAGAGCTCGTCCGCAGCGTCACGGGACCGGCTCCCTGGATGAACGGTCCCGTCCAAGTCAAAGTCCTGGAGGGCTGTGTCTGTGGCTATGATGTTCTTGACCTCCGTCGGATATTTGCACCCGCCAAAAGCCTCTGTCAGAGCTCCAGATTCATCGGAGAATAACCCCGAGAACGGGGTGCAGGAGAAGTAGCCAAGCGTGCGCAGACTCGCCCAGTCCTCCCCAGGTGCGCACTGAACGTAAGCCATTGCTGGCATGGCAGCCAGGCCAACGCCGGCATACTCGAGGCGCGCATAGAGCCAGGCCTCACAGTTCGTGCCCTCGGCCAGGAAAACGGGGACGCCAGCGCGCGGGAGGACCTTCAGGAAAACATCCTCTGCCTCGCCCGTCACGATCAGCTTCCAGCCCTCGAAATAGGCGCTCAGGGCACTGCGCGGCACCGCGGCGAAGCGGTCGTTCGCGAAGAACTCCCCCTGCGTGGTCATCGCCCAGACCGAAGACTCGTCCATGGAGTGCAGCAGCGGCAGGCCCGGGAAGGGGATGGTCGAAGAAGAACAGGTCGGCATCGGCAGGAACTTCCCGAGCGCGGCGCGGACGTCTGGGGTCGGCGATGGGCCCGCCTCCACATATCAGGGGCTGCCGGAAGGGCGCCCCTGGCCCCGAGGTGTCCCCAGCTGCTCGCTCCCCTCTGGTGCCCCATTGGGGCCCCGCTGGGCCTCGTGCGGGGTTCTCTGGAGGCCGTGGGGGCCTGCTTGGATGTCTTGGGGACACTGTGGAACAAAGGTCGGCCACGCGCAGAGGTGGTATAGGGGGAGGGGGGAGGGCTTCTTAGAGGCTGCTTCCTAGAAGGCGCGGGCCTTGTCTATGGATGGATGGCCCGCGCCTTCCCAGAAGCAACATCATTCTTAGAAACATTCCCCCCTCCCCATGCCCCCCTCTGCGCTCCGCCAACTCAGCGCGCCGGACGGGGAAATATCCAGCGCCGATCCAAGACACCCGCGCGGACCTCGAGAAACTTATGCCTACGCCGTCTTTCCGTCTTCGAGATGATCGGCGGCGAGCGAAGGGGGAAGCGAGAAGGGAGAAGGCCCTCTCAAAGGTGGCGGGGCTTCTAAGAAGCCCTCTGGCCTTCTGAAAGCTTTCTGTGTCTTCGGGGAAGGCTTAGACAACTTCTGAGAAGGCCGGGGGACTTCTGGGCCTTCTGAGATGGCCCGCCCCTATCACTTCCGCCCGGGCTCGCCGCCGAGATGAGCCACTGCAGGTCCCAGCGGCTGTACACCACCCACCCGAAGTTGCGCCCGAGCACCTCCTCCTCGTGAAGGCGCACAGCGTCGGCGCACCACTGCATGGCTCGCGTTGCAACTTCGGGTGACTTCATCTGTACTGTAACATGTCTGCCCGTTCTCGGTGTCCGACGAACGTCCGCGGGCATTCGACATGGACTCGAAGCAGATTCGTCGCGGATTCGACGTGGGTTCGTGGATTCTGGGGAAGCCAGGAGACTTCGATACCCATACAGCTGCTCCCAAGACCTCCCTCGGGGTGCGCTCTGAACAGGAGTTCGCGGCGACTCCAGCGGTGGCGACTACCTCCTCTGCGATCCGACGCGGATCCAACGCGGGCAGCGGCGCGACGGACAGGCAGTTGGAAAGCAACTCCCGGGAGGTCTTCGTCAGAACGATTATCAATGCGATTAGGCGCGAGTAAGGGGCCGCTGATAGGAGAAGGAAAAACGCCATAAACATAAACGTTTGGCGCTCCACGCGGGTTTCTTGGATCTGCGCTGGACCCCCCTCCCAGGCGCGCGGAGCGTGCCAGGTGCTGCGCCGGAGGCGCCGCCGGGGGGCCCAGCGCCGATCCAAGCAATCCGCGCGGAGCGTCGAAGAGTTATTTTTACGGCCCTGTTACTTCTTCGACCTGGGCCGAGTTGGGCCACTTTCAGCTCGGGGTCGAGCGGGAGTAAGCCGGACAGAGCGGGACTGAGCCCGCCGACGCGCGGTGAAAAGAAGGATGAGGCCGGCGCTCGACCAGGGATGTGATATGCCAGAGCCGATGCCGACTTGGGCCTCCCAGGAGTGGGGGCGCGCCGAGGGGAGCACAGGCTGAGCAGGGACCGGCCGTCCCTGCATTCCTGCAGGCCTGCCACGACATGTTCTCGGAACCCCCAAAACTGCTAGAACAACAAAACCGTTCTCTTAGAACATACGCACGATGTGCTAAAACAAGACAGTCCAAACCAGGAATGTTCTAACTTTTCGCGCAGATCACAAAAGGCTCGTAGAATATCATTTGGTGGACCTATTGGCGAGCCAGGACGCTTCGCCACTGCTTGAATAGGGGGAGGGGGGGGGGGCTTCTCAGAAGGAGGCTGCTTCTCAAAGGCGCGGGCCCTACAACTACGGACAAGGCCCGTGCCTGCTCAGCCTGGCGGCGCGCAGAGGGGGGGTAGGAGGAAGAAGGAAGGCTTCCGAGACGAAGCTGCTGCTGAGAGGGCGCCAGCCCTACAAGTACAGACGAGGCCCTTGCCTGCTAAGCAGCGGCCTCCTCCCAAGAAGCCGTCCCCCCCCCCCTGCGTTTCTGCGTTTCTCGCTATGCAGCGTCTTGTCGCGCGCCCCGCGGGCGCGGAGCGCTCTGCAGCGGCCCACCAGGGCCGTGCGGGCGCTCAGACTGCGGCCCCGGGAACCCGGCCCCGAGGGAAACTGGGAGCCTGGGACCAGTAAATCATAGAGAAGGGAGAGAGGGGCCGGGTTTCAGTAAAACAACCATCTGGGCCCTCGGCAGGCGCCGCGCGCGCCCGTGCCAGCTCAGCCAGCTCGGCCCGCAGCCAGGCCTCGGCCTCTTTGTGGGCGGTCGGCCTTTTGTGTGGCGGCTGGGCTCCCTTCGGCGCCTCGCGCTGAGCCCAGCCGCCAGGTCATCGGGTGGCTGGCCGCCTTCTCTGCGGCGGCCTCCACCCTTCGGCGCTCAGCGCTGTGGAGGCCCGCCGAGCCTGACTTCAGCGGCTCTGCAGCGCTGTCCTAGCCTCGGCCTCTTTGTGGGCGGTCGGCCTCTTGTGCGGCGGCTGGGCTCCCTTCGGCGCCTCGCGCTGAGCCCAGCCGCCAGGTCATCAGGTGGATGGCTGCCTTCTCTGCGGTGGCCTCCACCCTTCGGCGCTCAGCGCTGTGGAGTCCGCCGAGCCTCTGACTTCAGCGGCTCTGCAGCACTCTCCTCGCCTAGTGGTCGGTCTCATGCACGGCGGCCGGGCTCCCTTCGGCGCCTCGCGCTGAGCCCAGCCGCCAGGTCATCAGGTGGATGGCCGCCTTCTCTGCGGCGGCCTCCACCCTTCGGCGCTCAGCGCTGTGGAGGCCCGCCGAGCCTCTGGATTCAGCGGCTCTGCAGCACTCTCCTCGCCTGCCACGCGAGGGCCGTCGGTCATGACCCCCTGCTTTTGAGCTGCAGGAGGGTACTGATCTCGGATGTTGTAGATGTCGTTGTATGGGGCTGCGTGCAGATGTGGAGCGAGTTGGCGAGGTCGTTGGGGGTCGGGCTGTTGCTGGTGTTGTGTTGGTGGTGGGCTCCCAAGGCCTCCATGCACCGACTTCAAGTGGGGGTCGTTACTGTCCCACCTCGTCCCGCTATGGCTAGGGGTCACGGTGCCCTCGGTGGGGGCGAACCCCAGGCCTGGTACTTGTCGTCGGAGTGGTGTGTCTCGGCTGTCCAGCTTCGCCCTCGGGCGATCGGGTAGCTCCTCCTTCTCCATGGGAATGGTGGGGGTGGCGAGCTAGGGCGGACCGCGGGGGCGCGGGTAGTGGCCGTCCTACCCCCCCCCCCCTGCCCCTCACCATCCCCGCTGGCGGGCGCGGGAAGTACTGCTTTGGCATGGTAGGACGCGTCGGTGAAGTAGTAGTGCCGCTTCACAGCCGCCAAAGGTCTCGAGGGAGCAAGGTGCTTCACCGCCAGCCTGGTATGCTCGTGCAGGTCGTGCTCTTCGAGGTCGTAATGCCATGTCAGCTTCTGGCTGTGTTGCTGGAATTGCGTCGGTAGGAACTGCGGGGATCCGATGTTGAGGAAGCGTCGCTGCGTGCTGTTGCTGTCACTGCGCTGGTCGGTTTTGTGCGCTTGCCCGTGTGTTGCTGGTCTAGTTCTTTGTCGTCGTCTCCTTCTGCGCTCGCAGCGCCGGTAGTCGTCGCTGTACTCGCTGTCAGTGCTGGTGTGTTGGCTAGTGCGTTGGTTGTCTCGGGCGTCTTCCGCCGTTGTGCTCCGCCTAGTTGGGATGCGGAGGGGGTACATGGCTGGGGTTGTACGTCGTTGTGGTGCGGAGATGGGTTGTTGCCGCCCCGTCGGCTGCCCGCTAGCTCCGTGGTAGCTCCTGAACGGCAGCATTGCTCGTCGGGGATGTGCGTCCCTCTGGGGTTGGGGGTGCTGTCTGGCATTAGTCGTTGCGTCTGGGAGTGGTTGCTCGGTCTCCAAGTGGTCGGTTGGCTTGTAGGGCTTGGTCCCCGTCCGCGTCGTGCTCCTTTCCCGTGGGGGCGGCGGCTTTTGGCAGCACTTCTCATCGGCGTTCAAGTTGTCCGATCCAGCCCGCACGGCCTGACTGAACAGGGGCTCGTGTGATTGGGCTTGGAGCATGCTGTCACGTAGTCGATGAGATATGCCGCCATGAGGGTCGGTTGGGTTCGGTGGTGGAAAGATAGGTAGTGCTGGCTCTGCGCGTTGCTCTTGAGGGTCTAGGTTTGGTTTGGCTGGTGTCGGTGGCGGGAGTGTAGATGCATGCTCGTCGTTGGACCTGGTTGAGCGCCCCAGCACGACATCGCTGTCGCGAGAGCAAGGCATCGGCCACCCTCCCGTCGGAGGCATGCTCTCGCGTCTTCGCACCTGCAAGGGGGAGTCAACCCGCAGCTGCTCGGGGAGAGCAGGTCCGTCCGTCGACGGCCTTGCAGAGTGAGGCGACCCCGCGCTGACACGCCAACGCGGGTAGGTCCTGGTCGGTACGTTATGTTGTTTGGACTCGTCAGAGCGAGGAGTCTGCTCTGCTGATGTGTACCGAGGCGCTGCCCTCCAAGTAGTACGCGACCTCGGACAGGCGCTGCGCTCTCGACTCAGGCACTCGCTGGCGGAGCCCAAGTCCTGCTCCTCAGGATGTTCCGCTCCAGGAGGCTGAGTGCTATCTGGCAGTGCTTCGTCCTCGCAGATGCTGCTGTCCGCAAGCGCCTCGAAGGGGTTATTGATCAGCGGCACTCCAAAGTCTGGTCGCATCTCCACCCTGTGCGCCTGTCTTAGTAATCTTTTGCGCCTCGCCACTCTTCTTTCCCTTGCAACAGCTGTGGCGTCGTTGGGGTGCGGTTCTGCTGCTGTAGGGCTGTAGCTTTTGCTGTCAAGGTATGTGTCCTGTATTTGCTCTAGCTGGTAGGCTTGTATGGGTCCATGCTGTATCTGTCGATTGTAGTCAGTGCTTGGTTGTGTCGTGGTGCCTGCATTTAATTTGGCTGACGCTGGTGGACTAGCCAGCCCTCTAGGGGTCTTTGTGCTTGCCGTGTGGTCTGCTTGCGAGCCCAGGTGGCTGGGGTCGAGAGGTTGGCGGGCAAGCCAGGCTCCGTCGTCTGCAAGCGTGGGGTGCTCCTCGAGTACCCGGCGCTGGGAGACCTCCAGATGTGGTGGATCTGGTAGTCTCGACCTGCTGCCTGGGTCCACCTTCGCATGGCTGTGCTGCCTGGGCTGCGACGCCGCATGGGCCGCCGCGGCTCCCGCGAAGTGGGATGTCGAACCAGGCGTGGCCAAGGGGTGTCGCCTTGGTCCACGCTGTTGGCACTGCGTCGGACTGCTCGAGTAGCTCTCCCACTCTTGTTGCAGTCTCACCCTGTCGCGGTGCTGGTTGCTTGTCTGAACCCCGCTGGCAGTGGGGCTCGCGGCCTGAGGGGGTCGCTCAGGTCCGCGCTTGGAGCGCTCAGACTTGATGTCGCCGTCCTGTGGGTGGTCCCCACCCTTGCCCACAGACGCGGCGTCTAGGGAGCTGGTAGTGCAGGTAGTTCGTCTGCTGCGCCTCTTGAGTCGGGGCTCCCTAGTAGAGCGTTGGTGGTTTGAAGCGGATGCGGCATCCCCCAGGCTCGCATCGGCTTGGACATAGCTATGTAGTGTGATGGAGGCTAGATGCGATCGTGTGCGTATGGCCGAAAGCCATGGATGTGGGTCGTTGGGCGTAGGCTCGTCACCGCACGGGTCTCTGAGTCTGGGCCCGATGTCCCCGATATCTTCTGGTGTAGTTGTCTGGACGCAGGTCTGGGCCAGTTGCCCCCCAGCCTGCGTACTCCGTATCAGTTTTTTGACAGTCGACCCCCGTCGAGGTCGCTCTCGCCGCTCTCGATGAAGGATGCCACTCTGTCACCTGGGTCCGCGAAGCCATCGTCCGCGTCGCAGATCCTGACCTTTTTCGGCTGGCTCCTCGCCCTCCTGGGTTCCCTTGGTTGCTTCAAGTTACCTCTGCATGGAGGTGCCGAGCTCGTCCTCTCTGGTGTGCCCAAGTGGAAACGCGGTGGTGGCAGTCGTGGCTCGTGTGGCTCGGTGGGCGTGATATCCTCGATCGGCATCCGTGGAGGCGTGCTGGGGCAATCCTCCTCGTCGCGGCTGAGGTCGATGAACAGCGTCGTCATGGGAGTCTTGGCTGTCTGTGAACGCTGTTGTGGGGTCTTGTGTGGCGTGAGAGGCGTGACGGGCGGAAACAGTATGTGTCTTGGCGTGGGCTGTTCCGTCGGGATGGGTGAGTCGGCTGGTATCGTTGGTGAGAGTGAGGCGAGGTCTGTCGGGGCTTCGCCCTCCTTCTCCTTGCGCAGGCCTTGGCGGTTCTTCAAATCTTCGTCCAGCAGGTCAGCGTCGTCGGATTCGCCGATTGGGATGCAATCGCTGCTCGCCCGTACCTCGAGCATCCCTGAGTGCGAAAAGGAGCCGACCCTGTTGCACTCCTCGATGTGCTGGCGCTGCTGAGGTAGTGGTGGGGGGAGCGGCCACTCTTCGGCGGATGTCCTCGGCACAAAGCTTTGGTTCTGGAAGCTGAGGTCGTCGCTCGACGAGGGGGTAGGCTCCTCTGGCGTTGGCATAGACGATGTATGGGACCTCTCTCCAAATCCCACCTCGGCCAGCTCCTCGAGGTACGGCGGCAGTTCTGGATGTGGAAGTTCGTACTGGCTAGGTAGCAGCCGAAGTAAGTCTGCCTCAAGTTGCTCCCTCTGGTACGCGCCCTCCTGGTCCGCCATGCCTTGGTCGCGCTCGCTCGTGGCCGTGTCTCCCATGAGGTCATCCGTCATGTCGATTAGCAGGTCTTCGTCCACTTGTCCTCCTGCTCCCCAGGCATCCCGTAGAGCAGTCTGGAGTCCTGCCGTTTGCAAATCATGTGCCCGTTGGAGGTCTTGTAATTGCTGCTGCCTCTGCGCTTCGTTCATATGATGGTTGTGGGCGTAGTGCTGCGCGATGGCCTGCATCTCCTGCTGGCACTGGTGCTGCAGTGTACTGTGGTACTGATGAGCCGCTTGGTTCTCCATCTCCTGCTGCTGCTGTAGTGCATGGAGCTCGCTTGTGGCTGCTGCTTGTCGCTGCAGTGCCACCTCCTCCATCCTTTGGGCCTTGCCCACCTCCTCCTGGTGCTCGCCGACGCGCTCCAGATACCTTTCCTGCTCGTGCTGCATCTCGTATGCCTTCGCCTGGATGGCTGCGTGCTCCAAGTTCAGGACGACCCGCATCGCTTCGCGCTTGTTGGCTTCTTCCTGATGCTCGTGGGCCATCTGCTGATAGTTCACTGCGATCCGCAGCTCCTCCTCCTTATAAGCGCTGTGGCGGGCGCATCTCTCCTGGTACTCCGCCTCCGCCATCTCCTGCATCGCCTTCTCGTTGTGCTCCTGCGCCATCTTGTACCACTGGGCCTCTTGGGTTGCCATCTCTCTCACAGCTTGCTCCTCCTGCCTGGCCTTCTGGACCTGCTGCGTGTAGATGGCTGCTCTTCTCTGGTCTTCCATGTGCATCTCCTCGCGCAAGGTCTTCTTTTCCATCTCGATATGCATTTGCAGGTCTGCGAGCATCCCTTTGGCCCTTTCCTCCTGTGTCCTCTGGGTGCCTCTTTGTGCTTCGTATGCTTTTGCTTCCTCCTCCTCTAGCTTGGCGTTGTGGTGCCGCTTGAGAGCATTGACCTCCCATATGTGCCACTTCTCCTGCTTGGCCAACTGCTCTTCGGTCGTGTGGTACATCTTTTGCGCGATGGTCTGCTCGTAGGCCTTCAGTTCGCTTTCGTGCTTGAACTCTGCTTGTGCAAGTAGGTCGCTTTGCTGCTGTTCTTTTTTCTGCTGCGAATCAAGCCTCTCGGTCAATCTCCTGATGGCATCTTTGATCTCGTCTGATGCTGCTGGGACTGCTCGGGGCTGCTGGGCTGGGGCTGGCTGAGCTGTGGCTGGTTGGGCCATGGCCGGAGCCGCTGGAGCTGCCGCAGCGTCGCGCCTTCTCCTCGCGGCTGGATGTGGCGTGCGTCCTCTGGTGGGATCATGGCTCCCATCTTCCTCGGACGATTCGTCCTTTACTCCCGCCGACTTGGCCATTTGATCTCTGGTTTCCCTCATCAGGGTTTTGTAGACCCTGATGGTTCTGGCTGCCGTCGCCTCCTGGTCCAGCATCTTGCTGAGCCGCTTCTCCATCTCTGCATGTTCCTCCTCCAGCTTTTCCAGCGTGGCCCTGAGCTGCCTCATGCGTTCTTTGTGGGGCAGGACGAAGGAGATGTTCGTGGCGGTGATCGCCGCTTCCTGCTCGAGGCTGGTTGTGCACAAGCCGGCCAGCCTAGCACCTGCGATGTTCTCGGTGAGACGCCCCAGCCTGTGGCACTTGGTCTTGTACCACACGAACCTCATCTCTTCGTCATCTGGAGGTGCGGACCAGCTCTCGTGCTCCATCGCGACGGCGAAGGAGACTGGCGTGATGCTGTCCAGGACTGCCTTCTGCTGGGGGCTGTACTGGTAGCTGCCGATGTGGGCTGCGGCAGGCATGTCGAGCTGGTCCCTTCTTCTGCGCCTGCCGCTTCTCTTTCTGGCTGAGGCGCTCCTCCAGGGCGCTCTGTGCTTCCAGTGCTGGTCGCTGTCGCTTTGCTGCTGGTGCTTGTGGGTCTGTGGCTGCTGCTGCTGCTGCTGGTGGCGCTTGTGGGTCTGTGGCTGCTGCTGCTGCTGCTGACTATGCTGCTGCCACTCCCAGGGCCGCCCACCAATGGCTCCGTAGTCGCCAGTCCAGTCTGCGCTGCGCTGGCGCTGCGCCTGGGCTGTGGACCCTGCTCCTGTCCACCTTTTCCCAGGGCCGCGCTGAGACGCCTCGAGGTGTGTGGTCCCTGCTCCTGACCACCTTTCCCTCGAGGCGCCGCGCTGCTGCTGCTGCTTCCAACTCTTCGCCATGTTGTCGAAGGGCTGTGCTGAGTGATGATCTGCAAGTAGTCTGGAGGCCTCGACTACCTTCAAGAGTGTCCTGGCGTGGCCTCGCGCTATGCGGGCCCTCCTGTGCCAACTTTCTTCCTTCTGCCTGGGCGTCTTTCTTTAGCCTAGGCGTCGCGGCCGCGGCGCTTCTCTTCAGCTTTGCTTCTTTAATGGCGCCGCGGCGCGCTGGCCCGGGCTGACGGGGCTGGCCGAACGAGGGGACGACACGACCCCACGCGGCGGCGGGCCCCTCCTCAGCCCGTGGTTTCCCCCCCCCCCTCACCCTTTTCCCCCCCGGCCCACGGTGTCCCTAAGACATCCAAGAAGGCCCCCACGGCCTTCTGAGAACCCCTCACGAGGCCCAGCGGGGCCCCAAGGTAGGGAAACGAACTCTATACACCGACGCTTTTCCCGACCCTGCGCTGACATTCGCACAGGAACGCGGATTCTGGTGTATACGGGATCCTGGTGTATACATGTTTCGTTGTTTTCCCCAGATATCGGGGAAAAAAGCATACACCACACCACCCCAGAGTCGTCCCCGACCCTCAAAGTCTTGGGATTCAAGAAACAGCCCGCTGCTGGTAATGTATACGTTCCAGTTTCCGACAAGGGGCACCAGAGGGGAGCGAGCAGCTTGGGACACCTCGGGGCCAGGGGCGCCGTTCCGGCAGCCCCTGATATGTGGAGGCGGGCCCATCGCCGACCCCAGACATCCGCGCCGAGTTCGGGAAGTTCCTGCCGATGCCGACCTGTTCTTCTTCGACCATCCCATTCCCGGGCCTGCCGCTGCTGCACTCCATGGACGAGTTTTCGGTCTGGGCGATGACCACGCAAAAGAGGGTTCTTCGCCAACGACCGCTTCGCCGCGGTGCCCCGCACTGCCCTGAGCGCCGACTCCGAGCGGCCTCCTTCTAGTAAGCCTTCCCCCCTCCCCCTCCCCCTCCTCTGCTAGAGGCCTCCCGGATGGGGTCGGAGCAGATGGAGTCAGAGGATCGCGCCGCATCGCCGATACATCGGCGATGCCTCGGCGATGCATCGGCGATGCACCAGCGATGCATCGTCGAACGTCGGCGATGCACCGGTGACGTCGACGTGAATAAGAATAATAATAATAATAATGATAATAATAATAATAATAAAAATAAAAATAATAATACTAGTAATAATAATAATAATTATAATAATAATAATAATAATAATAATTAGAAAATACCCCAAAAAGGTCAAAGAATACTCAAACAATAATCCCCAGACTATTTGTGGACTATTTTGTTTGACTATTTTTGACGGTATTCTTCTGTTTCGTCGAAAATCCCCCTGGAGGGGGACTCGCCCGACTTAAGCCTAGATCTGCGCGTGGCCGAGGGCAGACGACTGAGCATTCTCTTAGGGTGGAAGGCTCAGGGTGAAATCCGTATGGACTTTTGCACCTCGAAAATCGATCCGTCTTGTGACTCATCTTTTTGCAGATTCAGGCCTCGAAAATCCATCGAAACGGCACTCCAGATGTCACCCTTTGCTCTCCACCCAAAGAAAATGCTCGAAAAAAACCCTGTAGGGGGACACGCCCGACTTGAGACCAGATCTGCGCGTGGCCGAAGGCAGGCGGTGTTCTAAGAACAAAAACAATGTTCTTAGAACAGAAACCCGATGTGATGAAACAAGACAGGCTCCGCCAGAAATGTTCTAAGAACCTTTCCTGGAAGCCACAAGAGGTTCTTAGCACATTGCTTGCTAGGGCTGTAGGCGAGCCAGGACGCTTCGCCACTGCCGGAAGACGAGGAGCCCCCGAAGCTGCAGCGGGGCATGGCGCGGTGCTGGGCGAGGCCCGCCCCCGGGCGCACGCGGCCGCCGCGGCCCGTGCCGCCCAGCCACGCCCCCGGGCGCCACGCGGCGCGCCGCCACCGCTCCGAGGCGTGGAGCAGCTCCACCGGCCTGCCGCGGCGTTGCTGTTACGTTTGTGCCAAGCATCATCGAGTGGAAATTGCAGGCCCCGCTCAGCAACCGAACGGTCGATGCTAAATTCATACGTGCTCCATGCTGAATTAAGAAACGAATAATCAATGCTACATGATCAATGCTAAATTAAGCAGTGTAATACTGCAACATGATAACTGACAAAAACCATACCGGCCCACAGTCAACCCGTATCACAAGGATGCGCGACAAGGATGCCAGAGCCTTGGAAGGCCACGTTGAAGCTTTTCGAGCGGGGCGCGGCCAGCGAAAGAGGCCAAAGCTGGACCGAGGAGGCAAGGGTGCAAGGGTACCCTTGGCCGGGTTGCCCATCCTTGCTATGCGGGTTGACTGTACCGGGAGGTCTTCGTCGGAAGGGTCTGAGGGGGAGTCAGCCCCATTGGGGGGGCTGTTACGCCGGATTAGGCCGAGGATTCAGCGCGATCAAGCCGGATCCAGCGGGAGTCTAAGCCGGACCGAACGGGATTAAGCTGGATCGAGCGGGATTGAGCCCCATTTGGCCGGATTTCGGACCAGGGCAAAGTCAGAATCTGCCCCCCAGGAAGTGCATCTGAATGATATCGGCGGCGAGCGAAGGGGGGAAGTGACAAGGAGAAGGCCTTCTCAGAAGATTCGGAAGACCCCCGGCCTTCTGAGAAGTTTTCTAAGCCTTCCCCGAAGACCAAAAAACGTCTCAGAAGGCGCGGGGGCTTCCGAGAAGTCCCGCCGCCTTCTGAGAAGGCCTTCTCATTCCCAGTTCCCCCCTCGCTCGCCGCCGATGATAGCAAGGAGGCGCGATAAGGATGCAAGGGCCTTGGACGCCCCTGCCAAATCGACGCTAGTCGACGCTAAATCGACGCTAGCCGACGCTGAATCGGCGCTATCTCATCGACCCCGGACGCTGATCGTCGCTAGTCGACGCTGAAGACGGAATTAACAGGGTACGCCAGGCTCCCATGATCTGCCATCGCATCCTCCTTTACCATCGGCTTCGACGGCAAGGGTGCCTCCCCTCTTCGCTCCGTGATCGCCTCCCTCGCTCCGTCTCCGCTCCGCCGCCGCTGCAAGAAAAAAGCAGAACCGAGGCGGAAACGCTCCGTCAGACAGCCCAAGCGCCGTTCGGCCCGAGCCCAAAGGCCTGTCGTCCCACACCACGCGGCCTGCCACGGCACGCCTCTGCGAGCACGGCGCCCGTGTGCGCCGCGCCGCGCCTGCGCTCCCTCGAGAGGCCGCGCTCCGGCATGGCACGGGGCGCACTCCCGCCGCCGTGCCGCGAGGCACGCGCCAAGGGCGCCCTCGGGCCCTCGCGCAGGTCCTGCACAGCGGGGCCCGGGCCCCGGACTCTCGCAGGCTCGGTGGTCCCCAGCGTGCCTCCGCCCCAGCGTCAGGTCGGGCATGTCCCCCTGCAGGGGCATGTTGGACGAGAAATGCGAAACACACCAAAACCGCCCCCCAAAATGCTCAAAGGTGGTGCAAAAATGGTCCCCAAACTATTTTTTATTATCTTTGAATATATTCCCTGTCGGGGATGGACAGACCCCCCTTTCGCAAAACGTGGTTCAGTGAAAATGACCTCGGGCCCACACCTGGCGGGCGCGCACCTGGAAAATGACTGGCCGCTGTGCCCCCTCGAGACCCGAGAACGGACAAGTCACTAATCGACGTGTCAGGGTAGGAGGTCTGTCCACCCCCGACCCTGTCGAGGGACAGGCCCGACTTGGCCCCCGACTGGGGGGGCCGGAGGCACGGGCGCCCCCCCCAAAAAACATGGGCCGAGAAGGGCCCCGACAGGGGCCTCCCACCTATACAGCCTTGGCACGGCGGCGGGGCGGGCCGAGCTCCGGCAGCTGTTCCGGCCCTGCGGGTGGAAGAGCTGCAGTCGGCCTGGCTTGGACAGGACACGCGAGAGGGCACAAGACCCTTCCGAGGGCCACGCTACAGGAAAGCGAACTATGCACGTACACCGATTCTGGCCAGGCCCATCCTGAGCCCAGGATCGGTGCATACGCCCCCTTACCTTGGCCAGGAAGGTATATGCACCGATCCTGGGTCAAGGATGGGCGTTAACAGGGTCGGTGCATGTGCATAGTTCTCTTCGCCCGATACAGTCGGCCTGGATTGGACAGGACACGCGAGAGGACACAAGAGCCTTCCGAGGACCACATCGCCATAGGGAGTGTGAGAGGGCACGTGCCGCGAGGCACGGGACACAAGGGTACCCTTGAGCTGGCAGGGGCGACCTACTAATCCGGGCCGACTGTATGCACCGTGCCCTTCCTGGGCCGAGGAACGACGCCGCCTCGAGAGACGCCAACGCGGCACGCTGCACTCGGGTCGCCCGAGGAGCCTGGCGACGCGCTCGAGGGCGCTCCACTCCCGCTGGCGCGCCGGGGTGGCCGCCGAGGGTCGGGTCGGGCGAAAGGGGGGGATAACAAAGGGGGGGGGGAGAATCAGCTCACGTAGCTGGATTTTCCCGGCGCCTCCCGGCGCCGGAGGCGGCTATGTATCGAGGAATGGGCCCCTCGGTGAGGCCGAAATCAGCTGCATGCAGCAAATTTCGTAACCCCCCCTTTCCCAATCCCCCCCTTTCGTCCGGCCCGAGAGGGCTCGCAGAGCGACCACATCTTGCGGAAGCCGGCGCCCGCATCGAGGTCGAAGAAGCGCTCGCACGTCGGGGCGTCGCGGCCCACGGAGGCGAAGGCGAAGAGGTCGAAATCCATGCCGAGGCGGTCCTGGACGGACAAAAATCGGCGGTGGACAAACCTCCCTTTAGTAAACCTCCCCTTAGTGCAAACGGCCTGGGACCGAAATCGACGGACCTGGACCCGCAAAAATGACGGCCGCGACGCCCTCTCGCGAACCGAAAACGGCCAATTCCTTAATCGGCGTGTCAGGGTAGGAGGTCTGTCAACCTTTGAAAAAAAGCAGGCACGTCATTCCTCGGAGGTCCGCGCGGCTGTCTTGGATCGGCGCTGGACCTCCCTCGCGGGCCGCGCCAGGTGCGCCTGGGGCGGCGCTGGAGGCAGCGCCAGGTGGCCCCATCGCCGAGCCAAGAAACCCGCGCCGAGCTCAGGGAAACGATTTCTGTGCCATTTGTCGTTCTTCAGACTACCTACCCGACCGCCCCAGCCCAACCCGAAGTCCAAAATTTTGGGTTCGGGGTCGGACGGGTTCCATATGTGTGTTGCCAATGTTCCGGGATAAATGGAGGGCAACTTGGGGCCTTCTGTTTCGCGATAGCGGCCGTTACCACCCCCAGCCGCACCCCTCCCCCCCCAGAGTACGTACCGTCACGATTCGTGCTGACGTCCGAGCTGTCCTTGGTCATCCCACACATCTCCAGACGGCGCCAGCACGAAACCTCACGTTACTGGCCTCCCCCCTCCTCCCCCCCTGATGGGACGTGATCTTCGAGGTCCACAGTGGCCTCCTATATGGGGTCCGAGTAGAGGGGGTCGGAGAAGCTCCCCGCATCGCCGATACATCGGCGATGCATCGCCGATGCAAAAGGCGATGCAGTGGCGATGCATCGGCGACGTCGGCGTGGAGAAAAGTGGGCCACACATCGAGCCGCATCGGCGACGCATCGCCGAAGCATCGGCGATGCGGCGATCCTCCGACTCCATCTAGACCCCATCTAGGAGGCCTACGAGTCCAGAAGGTTGGTCTGCATGAGCTCCTCCGTGTAGTCGACGAACCTTCAGGGAAGCAAACAATGACATAAACAGGAAACTCGGAGGTCCGCGCGGATTCCTGGGATCGGCGCTGGACCCCCTTCCTTGGAGCGCGGAGCGCGCCAGGGGGCGGCGCTCGCCAAGGGGCTCCAGCGCCGATCCGAGAAGTACGCGCGGCCCTCCGAGTTTTACAGTGGAGGCCAGTCCACAAGCAATCTTCCACAAGAAACCCAACCCTGAGACCCCAGGACATCCATTGATTTTTGTTGGTGTGGGAATGTCGCGACTTCCACAACAAAACCATCGAAACCCAAGACGCCCAAGGCACCCTGAAGGCAAGCCGGGTGCTCCTTGGCATGGGTCTCCACTGCATGCCCGGAGATCCACTGCATGCCCAAGCGTGTCGTGATTTCTTCAATACGCTGTCCCCGGAAGCCTGGACCCATTCCCCAAGACCGGTTTTTCATCCTGAGTCGTTCTCTGACGCTCTCGAGGCCCGGTGAGGGCACCCAGGGGCCGAATCTGCGAAAAACCTCGGTCTTGATTTTTTGTCAGTGCGCTGGACCTCTGGGCGTCGGCGTTCCTGTTCGCTCCCCCGACCAAGAGCCTGGGCACCCCCAGCAGGCACACGGCCGCGCGCGGCGCGCCGCGTGCCGCCCCGCCTCTGGAGAGGCAGGCGGCCGCCCAAACACACACACACACACATACACACACACCACTGAAGGGGCCCCAGGACACACAAATAAATACACACAAATAAAAATATTCCCCATCTTTTCCCATATTTTGTGGACTTCTGTCTCCCCCCAAACTTCCCACATGTTCCCATACTCTCCTGGGAGTCGACGATCAATTGTGTCTGTGTGCTCCTTTCCCTCCTGACAAACACACACACCACGGGCGGGCGGGGGGCCCGAGGAAGCTCTTATCGGCACGCACCGCCGCTGCACCGGCCAAGACGAGGCCAGGACGAGGTCGGGCCGGGCGAAAGGGGAGGATAGCAAAGGGGGGGGGGTGAGAATCAGCTCGCGTAGCTGATTTCCCCGGCGCCTCCCGGCGCCAGGGGCGGCCATGTATCGAGGAACGGGCCCGGCGGCGGGGCCGAAACCAGCTGCATGCAGCGAACTTCGTAACCCCCCCTTTTCCAATCCCCCCCTTTCGTCCGGACCGAAAGACGAGGCCAGGACAAGGGCACAGCAGACGAGCGCGTTCCACTACTCGCAGAAAGTAGCTGCTCGCAAGTGGCCGGGGTCCGCCGCAGAGGATTTACGATGCCTGCTGCCTGAGATTGAAAACAGTCAACCCGCATAGTGAGGATGCGCGATAAGGATGCAAGGGCCTCGGACGCCCAACGAGAGTGGCCAAGGATGCACCGAGGAGGCAAGGATGCAAGGGTACCCTTGGGACGGTTGCCCGTCCTTACTATGCGGGTTGACTGTAAGGCACGCTTTTTGTTGCCGGTGTGCGGGTAGGCACTCTGCGAGTAGTGGAACGCGCCCGGCGACGTCGGTAAACTCCGACGGGGACAGGTCGGGCACCTCTGAGAGCTGGAACGCTCGGGAACTCGGATCGGCTCGAGAACTCGGGCAGGTCTGCGCTGGATCGGCTCGGGAACTCGCATCGGCTCGAGAGCGGATCCAACCTCCGACGCATCCTCCCGAATCGCATCGGCATCGGATCGCCGCGCCCCGCCTCTGGCGGGCCCTGGCCGATGCCGGTGAC
>CAUYUJ010004828.1:10000-66520 GCA_963575745.1 Prorocentrum cordatum
CCACCTGGGCCGGGCAAGCGGCCGTGGCCATCGCCCTCCGTGTCCTCCTCCATCAGCTGCGGGCCCAGCCGCCGCCGCGGCGCCTCCTGCTGCAGCAGCGCCTGCCGCTGGCGCGCCAGCTGCTGGTGGGCCACCAACTGCCGCGCCGCCTCCAGCTCCTCCCGGCGCGGCGCCTGCAGGTACCAGCGCTCCTGCGCCTCCTCCCGCCGAAGCCCCGCCCCGCCGCCTCCAGCACCTCCGCCACCGCCCAGGAGAGCCGCCAGCCCGCCGCCAGGTCCACCTGCCACCCCATGGCCTCCCCCACCGCCAACTCCACCTTGACTGCGGCTCCTCCCGCGGCCGCGCAACCAACTGCTCCGAGCTGGGCGTCGTGCGCCACGATGAGGCGGTCCGCAGCGGCAGTGGGCCCGAAGAAGTCCTGCGCCGACAGCGGTGGCTGGAAATCGTAGATCGCCTGTCCTGCCGCGGCGGCGGGGACGGCCCCGCCAGGCCCACAAAGATGCCAAGTGGCGATGTCGGCGTTGTCCGCCGAGAAGTGCTCGATGAAGAGATCGCGACCGGGCGAGACCACCGCCGCGTGCAAAGGCTGCACGCTGCTGACGCGCACCACCACGCGTTTGTGCAGCAGCACAGGACCAGGAACGGCGTAAGCCACGAACATCTCATCGCCGACATTCATCCGCCGCCAGAACACGTCCACGGCCGCGAGGCACACGACGACCCGGCGCCTCCTCCAAAGCGAGCGGCGCTCCGCCCTCCTGCGGCGAGCCTTGCAGCCAGCCCGCGACGCCGCCTGCCAGGCGGCGCGCCAGGCCGCAAGCGGCGGCCACGCCGCGCGTGAATAGCTCCCAGACGAGCAGTGCGAGCAGCCCGAAGCCCAGCTCGCCGCCCCAAGACCACTGCCCTGGCTCCGGCTCGGGGCAGGCTGGGCAGGGTCCGGGGCAGATGTCCCAAGCTGGGACGGTCAGCGCCAGCGGGCACTGGGCGAGCGCCGCGCAGGAGGTCCTCGACCTGCGCAGCAGGCGGCGGCGCAGCCGCCGGGCAGCCCCGCGAAGCCGGGGCGGGCGCTGGGACGGGCCTCGCCGCCTCCAGCGCAGGCGGCGCGGGCGCCAGCGGCCGCGAGCCCCCCAGCAGCCGCCCAAGCCAGGCGGCGCAGGCGTGGAACGCGACGAGCGACACGCTGCGGGCCACAGGGCGCATGCACGAGCCTCCGCGCGAGGGCCACCTGAGGCCCCTCACAGAAAAGGCTTGAGCCGAGGGCGGTTGCAGGCAAACCGCGTGGCCCTCAATCGCTCTACGATTACTGTTCAAAAACAAACCATGCTCATAATCATGATCATACTCATCATCAACAATACAATCATCATCATAATATCGCCACCGTCCTGGCCAGCATGGTCGAAGTCCTTGTCGTCCGTCATGGAACTGTTCTGGGCTGTCATGGGGGTTGAAATAGGGGGTTTCTTGGGGTCCCGTGGGAGCTGTCTGGTGAGCAGGGGTCGGCTGCCATGTCGGTATTGGCAGAAGTCGGCAGCGCCGAATCGGATCGAGTCCGACACGGGATTGCGGCAAGCTGGATCGGAATCGAAATCGGAAGGCCGGGTGGGTAAAGAAGGAAGTGGGGGAGGTGGGTCGTCCCAGCCGTCCCTCCTTCTTCCGACTGTCGTCGTCGCTCGTCGTCGTAGACGTGGTCGCATGTCTTCGCCTATAATTCGTCGCTCGTCGGTGCACGTCGTCGTGAACGTACTCGTATGTCGTCGTGCGCGCGTCGTTGCATACGGGGGCCGCGTGTCGTCGATCAGGCTTGGGGCTCCCGTTGGCCATCGAGGGGCGTTCACGGAGCCTCCACGGACCCGCAGAGTCTGGCACGTGAGCGTGTGTTTTTCGCAAGATGCTCCAAGATGCTCCCCGATGGTCCTCGCCGGGAGAGAAATGCCCACGTCCGAGCGATGCCAAGACTACGTATCATGACCTTCGAATATGAAGCGAGAGGGGATCAAAGCGAACGAAATACAGATTTTCATGTTCTGCACCGTGATGCGTGGCGGCGCCGCCACGAAGACACATGCGTGGCAGGGGATCGGGACACGTGCTGAGCACCCCCTGCGTCGCGCTTGCTCGCGCCACGTGGCCTCTGAGACGTGGCCACGGCTCGACCAAGGGGGCCGGCAGCGCGGGGCGGCGGGCGGGCAGGCGCCTGCTCCGCGGCGGCGGGGCCTGAGCAGGCGTCGGCAACGAGCCCCAGCGGCAGCTGGCAACCGATGACCACGCTGACGCTGCCGACGCCGATGCCGACGACGAAGCCGACGACGAGGACGACGACGACAACGAGGCCAACGACGAGGCCAACGATGACAACGACGACGAGGCCGACGCCCACGACGACCACGACGAGGCCGATGACGAGGACGACGATGCTGACGCCGCCGGCGCCGATGCCGACGACCACGAGGCAGACGACGAGGACGACGAGGACGAGGAGGACGACGAGGACGACGACGTCGAAGACCACGACGACGACGACGACGACGACGAGGACGACGACGACGACGAAACCAACGATGCCGACGATGAGGACGACGACGCCGCCGACGACGAGGCCGACGACGAGGACAACGACGCCGAATTCGACGACGACGCCGATGCCGACGCGAGGACGACGACGAAATTAAGGAAGACGACAACCACGCCCACGGCGACGAAGACGAGGACGACGACGCCGCCAACGCCCACGAGAAGGCCGATGACAAGAACGAGGGCGACGACAAGGCCGACGACGAGGACGATGACGCCGACGCCGCCGAAGCGGACGCAGACGGCGATGACGACGACGAGGCCGACGACGACGACGACCACGACGACTACGATGACGACGGCCGACGACGAAGACAACGACGACGACGACGAGGAACGAGGCCGACAACGAGGACGACGATGCCGACGACGACGAGGCCGACGACCAAGCGACGACGACGATACCGACGACGAGGACGACAGCGTCTAAGCCGACAACAAGGCCGACGACGAGGACGACGACGCCGCCGATGACCGACGCCCACGACGACGGCGACGATGACGACGAGAACGGCGCCGACGCCGAAGCCGACAGCGACGACGACGATGACGACAAGCCGATCACGAGGACGACGACGACCACCACGACGACAACGACGACAACGGCGACGACTACGAGAACTACGTCGACGACGATGACAACGACGATGCCGACGACGACGCCGGGACGGCGACGATGACGACGACGATGCCGACGACGACGACGATGACGGCGACGACGAGGCCGACCTCGACGACGACGACGACGACAACAACAACCAAGCCGACGACAACGACGAAGACGATGATGACGACGAGGCCGACGACAACGCCGACGCCGACGACGAAGACGACGACGAGGCCACGGGCGACGAAAAGGCCGACGACGAGGACGACGACGACGACGCCGACGCCGCCGACGCCGACGCCCACGACGACGACGTAGGCCGACGACGAGAACACGACCACGACGACGACAGACGACGACCACGACGACGACGACGAGGCCGACGACGAGGACGACGACGACGACTAGGATCACAACGCCGACGGCGAGTATGACGACGATCACGCCGACGCCGACGCCGATGACGACGACGATGCCGACGACGATGCCGACGATGAGATTGACGACGATCAGGAGGCCGACGACGAGGCTGACGACGACGACGCCGCCGATGCCGACGCCGACGACACCGACGACGCCGACGACGACTCCGAACGCGACGACGACGACGATGACGACGAGGAATACGGCGACGACAACAAGGACGACGACGACGACAACCACGCCGACGACGACGACGACGACGACATCGAAGACGAGAATGACGACGATGACGACGACAACGCCGACGCCGACGCCACCGACGATGAGGACGAGGGCGACGACGAAGCCAACGACAAGGTCGACGACGAGGACGACGATACGCACGACGACAGACAACGACGACGACGTAGGCTGACGACGATAAAAACGCCAACGACGAGGACGTCGACGACGACGACGACGAAGACGAGGACGACTACGACGACTACGAGGCCGACGAGGCCGACGACGAGGACGACAACGCGCCGCCGAAGCCGATGCCGACGCCGCCGAAGCCGTCGACGGCGCCACCGACGACGACCATGACGAGGACGACAAGGACGGGGACGACGACAACGATGCTGACGAGGACGACGACAACGGCGACGACGAGGAGGGCGAGGCCGACGACGAGGACGACGCCGACAACGAGGCCGACGAGGACGACGCCGCCGCCGCCGATGCCGCCGACGACAACGAGGCCGACGACGAGGACGACGACGCCGCAGACGACGACGACAATGATGATGACGACGACGGCGACAAGGACGACGTCGACGACAACGACGACGACGACGACCATGACGACGACGACGACGACGGCGACCACGACCACGACGACGACGACGCCGACGCCGACGACGACGACGACGTCGATGAGGCCGACGACGAGGACGACGACGGCCGAACCGACGACGACAGTGCAGGCGACGACGACGACGATGCCGACGACGAGGACGGCGATGATGTCGACGATGAGGACGACAACGATGACGGCGAGGCTGACGACGAGGCCGGCGACGAGGACAAAGACGCCACCGACGACGCGGACAACAACGACGACTACGACAACGAGGACGACGACAAGGCCGACGACGACGCCGTCGAAGACGTCGACGTCAACGACGACGACAAGGCCGACGAGAACGTGGCCGACGACGACGACGACGAGACCGACGACTAGGACGACGACGACGACGAGGCCGACGACGAGGTCGACGACGACGACGACGCAAACGCCGCCGATGCCGACGCCACCAACGACGCCGACGCCGACGCCGACGCCGACGCCGACGCCGACGCCGACGCCGACGCCGACGCCGACGACGACGACGACGACGACGACGACGACGACGAGACGACGAGACGACGACGACGACGACGACGGCGGCGGCGGCGGCGGCGGCGACGACGACGACGACGACGAGGCCGACGACGAGGGCGACGAGGAAAACGACAAAGACGACAACGAGGAGGACGACGACGACCACGACGACGACGACGACGACGGCGACGACGACGACGACGACGACGACGACGACGACGACTGCGAGGACGACGACACCGACGCCACCGACGCCGACGCCGACGACGACGAGGCCGACGACGAGGACGACGAGGACGACAACAACGACGGCGACGACGACGGCGACGACTACGACAACGACGATACCGACGACGAGGACGACGATGACGACGACTTCAATGCCGACGACGAGGCCGACGACGAGGTCGACGACGACGACGCCACCGACGTCGCCGATGCCGACGCTGACGCCGCCGACGTCAACGACCAAGACGGGGACGACGACGCAAACGACAACGATGACGACGACGACGCAGACGACGACGATGACGACGAGGACGAGGCCCACGACGAGAACGAGGATGACGATGAGGACGACGATGACGACGACGCCGAGGCCGACGACGACGACGACGAAGACCCCGAGGAAGCCGAGGACGACGACGACGACCACGACGACGCAGACGGCGACTACGACGACGACGATGACGACGACACCGACGATGCCGACGACAAGAACGACGAAACGAGGCCGACGACGATGACAACGCGGCGGACGACGCCGACGACGATGAGTCTAACGACGAGGACGACGATTAGACGACTGCGATGACAAAGGCAACGACGACGACGAGGACTACGAGGACGACGACGACAACAACGACGAGGCCGACGTCGACGACGACGTCGACGACGACGACGGCGACCACGACGACGACGAGGCCGACTATGAGGACGACGAGGACGATGATGCCGACGCCGCCGATGCCGACACCGACGCCGCCGATGCCGACGCCGACGACGACGCCGACGCCGCGGACTCCGACGTCGACGACGAGGTCAACGACGAGGACGAGGCCTACGGCAAGGAGAACTAGGCCAACGACAAGGACGACGATGACGCCAACGTCGCCGATGCCGACGTCGACGCCCCCGACGACCACGTCCACAACGACGACAAGATCAAAGTGGACGGCGACGAGGACGACGACGACGACGACGACGACGACGACGACGACAGCGACCACGACGACAACGAGGCCGACTATGAGGACGACGAGGCCGATGATGCCGACGCCGCCGATGCCGACGCCGACGCCGCCGATGCCGACGCCGACGACGACGCCGACGCCGACGCCGACGCCGCGGACTCCGACGCCGACGACGAGGCCGACGACAAGGACGAGGCTGACGACGGAAAGATCAGGGACGACGACGACGACGGAGACGCCGCATGCCGACGTCGACACCCCCGACGACCACGTCCATGACGACGACAAGATCGAAGTGGACGGCGACGAGGACGAGGACGAGGACGAGGACGACAACGACGACGACGACGACGACGACTACGAGACCGACGACGAAGCCGACGAGACTACCAGGTCGACGACGACGACGACGACGACGAGGCCGACGACCACGACGACGACGACGACCACGACGAGGACCAGGACGAGGACGGCGGCGACAGCGACAACGAGGCTGACGACGAGAACGACATCGACGACGGCGACAACGAAGACGTCGACGACGACGACGCTGCCGACGATGTCGCCGACGCCGACGCCGACGCCGACGCCGACGACGCCTATGCCCACGAGCACGCCCACGCCCCGCCGGCGCAAACGCCAGGGCCGACACCGACGCCGACTACCTGTCACGAACAGGACCGTCACGAATTGACAAAGACGACGATAATGACCACGACGACGCCGACCACGAGGACGATTACGACGACGAGGCGGACGACGACGAGGACGAGGACGAGGACGACGGCGACAGCGACGTCGCCGACCGCGTGGAAGACGACGCCGACGCCGCCGACGACTACTCCACCGGCTCCAGCGACGACGAGGACGACGATGAGGAAGCCGACGAGGACGACGACGCTGACGACGACGCCGCCGAAACGACGACGACGATGACGACGCCGACAACGCCGCCGCCGACGGCGACACCGACAACGCCGACGACGCCGAAGCCGACGCCGTCGACGACGACGACGACAACGAAGACGAAGACGACGGCGCCGCCGACGCGGACTCCGCCAGTGACAATGACGACGACGACGAAGCTGACGACGAGAACGACATCGACGACGACGACAACGACGACGCCGACGACGACGACGACGACGCCGACGACGACGCTGACGCCGACGCCGACGCCGACGCCGACGACACCAGCGCCCACGACCACGCCCACGCCCACGCTGGCGCAAACGCCAGGGCCGACGCCGACGCCGACGCCGACTACCCGTCACGAACGAGGACGACGAGGACGACGACGACGACGACGACGACGACGAGGACCGTCACGAATTAACGACGACGACGACGACGAGGACGACGACAGCGACGGCGACGGCGAGGGCGACGACGACGACATTCGGTGGCGCGCCGAGGGCATTGCCTGCAGCGCAGCGACGGCAACGCCGACGCCGACGCCGACGACGACGACGACGTCGACGACGACGCGGCCCAATGACGACGACGACGAGGACGACGACGACGACGACAACGCCGCTGGTAAACGACGACGACGACAACGCCGCCGCCGCAGCCAGCGCCGACGCCGCCGACTTCGACGCTGAACGGCGACGCCGCCGAGACCAACGACGCCGACGCCGACGCCGACGCCCACGCCGACGCCCATGCCGACGACGAGACCGACGACGAGGCCGACGAGGACGACGCCGCCGACGTCGCCGATGCCGACGCCGCCACCGTCGCCGACGAATGACGAACGAGGAACGACAAACAACGACGACGACAACGACGACGACGGCGACGACGACGACGACGACGACGACGACGACGGACGACGAGGACGACGACGACGACGACGACAGCGACGATGACGACGACAGCGACGGCAACGGCGACGGCGACGGCGACGACGACGGCGACGGCGACGCCGACGGACGACGACGACGACGACGACGACGACGACGACGAGAACGAGAACGACGACGACGACGATGACGACGACGGTGACGACGACGACGCCGACGACGACGACGACGACGAGGACGAGGACGACGACGACGACGACGGACGACCACGACGACGACGACGACGACGACGACGACGACGACGACGACGACGACGACGACGACGACGGACGACGACGGACGACGACGGACGACGACGATGACGACGACGACGACGACGACGACGACGACGACGACGACGACGACGACAGCGGTATTCGGCGGCGTGTCGAGAGGGGCGGGAGGTTCTTAGGAGTTTTCGGCCCAGGGGGCCGCTGGTCCCTGGAAAATGGGTCGAGACCTCCCAGGGTCCACGCTGGGGGTCTGGGATCGGCGGAGCGCCTAGGGGGGAGAGGCAGAGAGGGCGCGCCTTCTCAGAAGGCTCAGAAGGCCTCTGAACTGCTGAGAAGCTTTCTCCGCCTTCTCCGCAGCCTCGCCGCTTTCTGAGAAGGCCTACCCTCTCTCATTTCCCCCCTCGGCGCGCCGCCGAAACGGCACCAGCACTGGCGACGTCGAAAATGACGGCGGCGACGTCGAAATCGGGGACGAGGCCGAAACAACGGCGAAGCCACCGCGATGGCATGATTTTTTCATGACGTAAGCCTCCTCCTCCTCCTGCTCCTCCTCTTCCTCCTCCTCTTCCTCCCCCCTCCTCTCCCACCTCTTTCCCTTCCCCCTCCTCCTCCTCCTCCTCCTCATCCTCTTACTCCTCCTTATCCTCGGCGTGTTCCTCCTACTCCTCCTGACTCTTACTCCTGGGTAACCCCCAAGATGGTCTTGACTCCTTGTGGCTTTTCACCCTGAGTCGTTCATTGGCGGCCCGGGGGCCCAGTGAGGGCACCTGGAGGCCAGAAATGGCAACAAAAAACATCCTTCGTGACTTTTCACGGTGGAGCGTGCCAGGGGCGGCGCCGGAGGTGCCGCCAGAGGGGCCCAGCCCCGCGCAGATCCAATAAATCCGCTCGGACATCCGAAAATGTACGTTTACACATGCATGTTTTAGTTCCCCGATACTTGTCCAGATTCGTTGTCGTCGTCCTCGTCCTCGTCTTCGTCGTCCTCGTTATCCTGGTCCTCGTCGTCGCCGTCGTCGCCGTCGTCGCCGCCGCCGTCGTCGTCGTCGCCGCCGCAGCCGTCGTCGTCGTCGTCGTCGTCGTCGTCGTCGTCGTCGTCGTCGTCGTCGTCGTCGTCGTCGTCGTCCTCGTGAACGTCGTCGTCCTCGTCCTCGTTCTCCCCGTCGTCCTCGTCGTCCTCGTCGTCTTCGTCCTCGTCGTCCTTGTCGTCATCGTCTGTTCGAGATGGAGACTCTGGACGTTCCTGGCCCGAACTCGCCCGCTGCTGCAGCCCCCCCCCTCGGCGCACTCGCGGACACGCCTGGACGTCAGTTCTGCTGCTCGGATTCGGGCACGCGGCCGCCCCTCGTGGTATCCGACCCCAGCTGTCACACTCGAGTGAGGAGGAGGACGGAGGAGGGAGGGGGGGGGAAGGAGAAGAGGGAGGGGAGGACCAGGAGGGGGGGGGGGGGGGGAAGAGGAGAATGAGGAGGAGGACGAGGAGGGAGGAGGACGAGAGGAGTAGGAGGAAGGGGAGGGAGAAGAGGAGGGAAGGGAGAAGGAGGAGAAGGGAGGAGGAGGGAGGCCACCCGGAGGAGGCCGCACGGCCCGCGCGCAGTGCGCCGCGGCGCGCCGCCGGCCTGGCCGCCCGCAGGGGCTGGGGAGCACGTCCTCCTCGACGCCGCCGAAGCGCATGAGGAGGGCCTGGCCCCTCTCCCTCCTCGTCCCTCCTCCCTCCTCCCTCCTCCTCCCCCATCCTCCTCCTCCTCCTCCTCCTCCTCCTCCCTCCGCCTCCTTCCTCCTCCTCCTCCTCCTCCTTTTCCTTTTCCTCCTCCTCCTCCTCCTCCTCCTCCTCCTAGCCCCCAGGCTCGAGCGATTCGAGCACTCGGGGCCTTAGAACCTAATTCAGCATCGGCCGCGCGGCCGACACATGCGATGGGGTGACCGCTGACCATGCCGAAGGCTTTGTGGCAGCCGCTTCGCCGCGGGCGCCACGCCCCGCTACGGTGCGCCGGCGTCTCCTGCGAGCTCGGCGACTCGCCTTCTTGATCGCCACGTCCCACCGGGCGCCGCTGACCCCGCGGCGGCCGCCACCTGGGCTGGAGGGTCAGACGCCCCTGAAGATCCCTAAGCACTCGGAGTTCGTCGGCTCCCCCATTCCAAAGTACGTCGAGAAGCCCATGAAGAAGGAGGTCAACGATCCCCCCGACGAGGAAGAGGAGAAGAAGGGCAAGGACTCCGACACGGACCAGCTGTCTGAGATGAATGCGCCCGAGGGCACGCAGAAGGAGTTGGAGGCCATCGCCATCGCCACAGACGCGAAAGGCATCCTCAACGCGGAGGGGGACCAGGAGCCGACGGAGGACGAGCTCTACATGGAGTGGGCAAACCAACCAGTGCTGGCGCTCGGGAGGCGTCGGCCCGCGGCAGCGCAGACTTTCGTGAGGCGAGTCGCGCGGCTGGCGCTAGTGGCGCCAATCGACGAGAGCTCCACCATGCGCAATACCCTGCAGGAGGACGAGGAGGCAAAGGAGGTCTCGCACGAGTGGGAGCACCAGAACCAGTTGCTTTGGATGTGCAGGCCCGAGGACGTGACCAACGCCGAGTACGCTACCTTCTACACGAACTTGTCGAACGATTGGGAGGATAAAAACCTGGCGGCGTCGAAGTCCAAGACCAAGGAGGGCCTTGCCTTCGAGAACGTGGACGAGAAGAAGAACAGGACTGAAGAACAGGACTGAGGGTGGCATGTTCTTGGACGCCGTCTACGACGAGGTTGTTCTTCGGGCTCGCAGCGGGCAGGCTACCAACAGCAACACCATGGCCGACTGGGCCGTCGAGATGACCGATTGGGCCATCCAGCAGTGGGCTGCATTGGGCGTCATGCACGCGCTTCAGCACAGAGACGGCTTGGACGACGAGTACGAGGTGGAATGGGTGCTCACAGTGGAAGGCGAGAAGCTGTTCTTGGACTTCGAGGGGACGGAGAGTGAGAGTAGGGCCAGCTATGAGGCAGTCCCCCAGGCGGCTCTCCTGCGTACGCCTGCGCGGCGTCATAGGGGTTCGCCGCCGTTCGGGGGCGGTGCTGGTTCCGCCAGTGGGGGGTCCCCCATATTTTGAAGGTTGACCCGCTCGCCCTCGAAGTTGGGTGGCGCAGAGTCCGTTGCCAGTTTTTATGGTGTGAGGTTCGAGTAACTCATATGGACTCCCCGCGTCTTGCTCATTGCTCATTGCTCCTCCTCCTTTTCCTCATCCTTCTCGTCTTCCTCCTCCTTTTCCTCCTCCTCTTCCCCTCCTCCTCTTCCTCCTCCCCCCGGCCTCCTCCTCCTCCTCCTCCTTTTCATCCATTCGTTTTCCATATAAAGAACTTACCCCTGTCGCACCTCGAGGCCAGTTTTCAGGGCGGGCCGGGCGTTTCGCCTTAGACGTCCTCACCATTTATGATCCTGAAGCTTAAACATTAACACCAGCTTCACGGATCGAGGGCGGCCCTTTTTCAAAATGTGGCTCTCGCCCTAGCGCCGCGCACATTCGTTTAAGCAAATGCAGAAGTTTCACGGATTGAGGGTGGCCCGTTTTCAAAATGTGGCTCTCGCCTTAGCGCCGCGTACATACGTTTTCAAACTTTGCACGAATTTCACGGGTTGAGGGCGGTTCCTTTCAACATGTGGCTCTCGCTGTAGTGCCGCGCATATGGGTTTTTCAAAGTTTCCAGGGTTTCACGGGTTCCCATGATCAGCGTACCAGAAACGGTGTTTGAGAAGGATTCTGGATTTTGAGGGCGCAACGTCCCAGGAATGGCGTTCTGGCACGATTCCGGATCGTCAAGACGCATCAGTCAGGTTTATCCGGGGCGTTGGAATCTCGAGAACAAGGTTTTGGCATGCCTCAGGATCTTCAAACGGTTCTTCCAACGAAGCAGGTCCCTCAGTTAAAATGAACCGTTGTATGGGGCCTATGAAGTAGGAACTTGGAGGGAGAATTTACTCCAAGATCGTTAATGCCTCTTGGGCATATACTGGTCCTCATCCTCTTCCTCTTCCTGGTTTTCTTCCACCTCCTCCTCCTCCTCCTCCTCCTCCTCGCTTTCGCCCTCCCCGCACAGGCTTCCAGGCACGTCCTCCTCGACGCCGCCGAAGCGCATGATGAGGGAGTGGCCCCCCTTCCTCCTCCTCCTCCTCCTGCTCCTCCTCCTTCTCATCCATCCTTTTCCCTTCAGCACACTTCTTTTGTCGCACCCCCAGCCGTGTCGGTAGGTCGGGCCCGGCGTTTCGCCTCAGACTTCCTCGCCGATTATGATTATGAAGCGTGAGATTTGCAACAGTTTCAAGTACGGAGGCGCGCCCTTGTCAAAATGTGGCTCTCGCGTGCGCGCACCGCACATGCGTCGGGAAAGTCTGCAGCTGTTTCACACATGGAGAGTGGGTCGTTTTCAACTGGTGGCTCTCGCCTTCACGCAGCGTTCATTCGTCTTCAAAGTTTGCAACAACTTCTAGGGTATGTAGAGGGCAGGTGGCTTCCAACATTATGGCTCTCACCTTCGCGCGCCGCATAGTCGCGCTGGAATCGCCTTACGCAGCGCACACTTGTCTTCAACTTGTGCGACAGCTCTAGGGAGGAAAAGGGATGGTTTTCGACACGTGGCTGTCGCCTTGGCGCGCCGCGCATTCGTCTCAAAAGTTTGCAGCAGCTTCGCGGGTGGAGGGCGGGCGGTTTTAGAGTACGGTTCTCGCCTGAGCGCGGTGCACATGCTTCATACAAACACAGCTTCAAGGGCAGAGGCGGTCCCTTTTCAAAATGTGGTTCTGGCCTTCGCGCCGCGCACATTCGTATGGTCGAAGTCCCAGGAAAAGAGCGTTCTGGCCCGACTTAGGATTGTCAGGGCGCGACAGTTACATGGATCCGTGGAGTTGAAGCCCAAGGAATTGCGTTCCCGCACGGTTCTGGACTGTCAGTGTGAATCTGAAAGCGCAGGGAGCGCTTTCAAGTGCTATGTGTGCTCAACTAAGAACCCGAGACCCCATTTCCTTAACCGTTTGGGTTCAAGGGGGAGGGGGTCCGTCGACCCCCTTCCAGGAGTGCAGCTTGTCATGTACTGAAAAGGTGTCTGCTATCTTTCCCTCTCGTTCAGAGTAGTTCAGATTGTTTCAGATATCTTGGCGACCTACGATGTCTTGAGAACCATCCACGTGTGGCAAGCGGAGCGACGGCTACGACGGCAATCGTGATGATATTACGTGGGAACGTGTCGAAGACGGACCTCAGGAGAATGACGGGGGCGATGGGGAGAAGCTGAGATGGGCACAGTCGAGAACGAGAGGGCAGCGAAGCGGACAGCACGACAGCATGAAGGGCGACACCTGGGACCCCTGTAAGACGTGGAACGACAGCTCAGTATCCTCGGATCGAACATGGAGTCAGATGTCCAACTGGGGTGCTTGGCGGTGGCCAAGCGAGGACGACCACTCGGGGGCTTCGGCAGGCAAGTACGAGTTGAAAGGTAAGGGCTGCTCAGGCGGCTCCGAGACGGACTCAGAAAGGTCAGTGCAGTCGAGAGGGTTCGGCACACCAGAGCAGGTGAAGAAGATGATGGCAGAGGTGCACGGAAGACTCGAGTCGGGCGGGGAGTACGAGCAACGCGACCAGCGACGTGGAGGCCGAATAGGAAAAGACCCACCTTGCCCGACCTGGGATGGAAAGGACATCAGCGAGTGGCCAGAGAAGCGGCTTGCCATAGACAGATGGAGCAGATTGACGGCAGTGTCGCCTGAGGAGCAGGGCGAGACCCTGCTGCTGCCCTTGACCAAGGAGGCGGCGACTGCGACACGACACCTACGACCAGGTTCGGTACAGTACGCAGATGGTCTACAAGCAGTCATTTTGGCACTGGACACGCTGGCGTTCCCAGAGGCAGACGCGGAGACCTTCCAGCAGCTGGAAAAGACTCTCTTCGCGGCTCCTAGGGCGAGAGAAGAGATGCTGATGAAGTGCACCAATCGAGTACGAGCAGAGCAGAAGGAGTTAGAACGGCTACTCCCCAACGCACTGAACGACACGGTCATGGGTTTCTTGCTATTGAGAGGAGCGGGTCTGGCCAAGACGGAAAGGAACCAGGTTCTCATCCAGACGGGCTGCGACTACAACGTCGACAAGCTGGTCTCGATTCTGAAGCGGATGACGGACGACAGCGCGGTCACCGAGAAGAGCACACCGGCAAAATGGGCATACTTGGCGGGAAGTGACGAGGGCGAGCCCCTGATGTCCGAGGATGGTGAAGCCGAGAGTGATGTGTACGACGCGAAGGCCAACCTGCTCGGGATCGACGACGATGGAACACCCGACGGACAAGAACCAGCTGACGATGGAGAACGGATCCTCGCGGAGGTCGAGGCGCTCGACTGCCTCGCGGCCATCGTCCCACCACCGACGAAGCCGCGGACGTGGGGCGAGGCTCGGAGGATCGTGGCGGACAAGAAGACCAATCGGGGGCTCCGCAACCTGCAGGACGGCAAGAAGCTCAACGACAAGATAGAGGACATCAAGAAGCGCACGAAGTGCGGAATCTGTAAGAAGGTTGGACACTGGCATCGAGAGTGCCCCGACAATCCGAAGAATAAGAACAAGCGGACGGGAGGTTTCATTGCGATGACGGTGCGGCAGGACGACGAGATCTGCAGCTACATAGCGACAGGGGCGAAGATGGCGTCAAGGTCGAACCTAGTAGAGCACATCAAGCTGGCGATCGACATCAAGACGTCAGGCAAACCAGGCTGGGGGGGCACTCGACACGGCCTGTGGTTTCAACATGATAGGGCTGGACACCTACGCGAAGCGGGAGGCACACTACAACAAGGAGCATGGCATCACGCTGCAAACGATCCCGTACCATAAGAAGTACACTTTCGGCAATGACCAGATCTGCACGGCGACGGACGGGGTGATCATCCCGATCATGCTGGGCAACTGTGTTGGCATCATTTTTGTGTGCTTGGTGCAGGGAGCGGCTCCACTTCTGTTGTCTAAGACATTTGTCGTGGAGCTGAAGGCGTCCCTCCATGCATTTCAGTCGGAGCCGGATCTGCCTGAGCAGAGCCTGCGACTCCCCTTGGCACACGCTGGAGGGGAGCACTTTTTGCTGCAGCTGGATAACTTCACGAGACCGTGGGGCAAGCCTGAAGGCTGGACACTGTGCACAAAGGAGGTTTCTATGGATTTCAGTTTCAGGACTGAATATAAGCATCCCTCCACCTTCCTCATCTCCGAGGGCCTCTTAAACGACAGTGCGGATCAGAAGGAAAAAGGCCGTATGTTTTCAAGTGTTGGAGCTGGAACAAAACAACAGGCAGAAAGCAGGAGGACAGCAGAGAACGCCAGACAAAAAGCAGCACACATAGCAAGACTACTGCAAAAAGGAGGATTACCAGGAGGAAGGCATAAACAGAAGGTTCAAGTTAACAAGCAGAGAATCGACAGTAACAAGCACAGGAACAGCACCAACAGCAAGCACGTGAACAACACAAACGCCGTGAGCAGCATCAACAGCAGGTCCGAGAACAGCATAAATGACGAGCTGACCGAGAAGGAGGAGCGGAAGATCAGCAAGGCGCTCAAGGAGTTAGGCAAAACGGACAAACTGAGGGGGGCCATGGAGGACGCGATTCCAGAGTGCACCGCTTTCCTCGGCCAGCTAGAGGAGCAGGTTCACGATTCACGATGACGACGATATGATGGAGACTGGCGGGGTTCCCTTACACGAAACTACAGAGCAGACGCACGTGATGGTCGTGACGGGACACCACTTACTAGTGAGGAGTGGGCAGAAAGAGGCGTGGAACATGATCAAGAGTGCGAGCCCCCTACTCGCGATCATCAGGCCGCCCAAGGACATCTACAACAAGAAGCTCAAAGAGAAGATCGGCAGGGACGTGACGACCTTCATGTCGGACATGGCGACCCAGCAGGCGATTAACGGCAGGTGCTTCTACTACGAGCAGGAGGAGAGCTCTCGAGAATGGAACGACCCACCCATCCAGAAGCTGAGGCGACTTCCCGAGGTATTCCCGGGGAAAGCTAATGCACGAGGACGGGCCTGTTTGACCAACCTACCTGGCCAGGCATCAGAGTACGGGAAGATGCTGAGTCAGGAGTTCGTGCAGGGCTCTCTGCAGAACAAGCTGGGGGACGTGCCGATACCCCTGCAGGAGCTTACTGGACCTCTGGCACGAGCCATCGCGAAGGCCAAGATGAGCGAGCTGGCGACCGTCGAGACGAAGATGAACAAAGACAATTCAAGCTCGCAGTGTGCGTCTTGTTGCACAGCGCCCGTCTCCAACAACAAGGACGAGACGGGCACGGATCCTCATGTCAAGCAGCAGGTACAGAAGATACACGAGAACATGGGTCACTGCAGTAACGAGAATCTGGTGATGGTTTTGAAGTACGGCAGAGCTCGCCAGGTCTTTATCGAGGCCGCGCAGCATCTGGTCTGTCCAAGCTGCGAGGCAAACAAGCGCCCCAGGCTGGCCAAACCGTCCAAGGCTCCCACAACCTACCAGTTCAACGACATCATCGGCATGGACATCTTCTTCGTTCTAGGTCCCGAGAACACCACCAAGGTACCGATGCTCAACATCGTGCGTCACGGGACGGGGCACCAAGTCGTGCTACCGCTACCGATCAGACAAGGTCAGCAGATCAGACGGCATTATCGTGCTTTCTGGAAGCGGATGCACGGCACTCCCAGGATCATCGTGATAGACGGCGAGAGAGGTTTTTCAACAAGCGAGTTTCCAGACGCAGCTGAAGGAGACGGCACCGAGGTGAAGGCGACGAGCGCTACTTCGCCATGGCAGGCAGGCAAGACTGAGAGGGCTGGGGGGACCTGGAAGGATACCTTCTACCGCACAAGGCAGAAGTTCAACACCAAGAACTGGGACGACTTCTACGAGCTGGTCGACTCAATCAACGTGGCGATTGGAGAAAGTGTGCGACGCGGGGGGCTCACGCCTTATCAGAGAGTTTTTTTCGAAGACCCTTTCAACTACCAGAAAAAATATTGGGGGGGGGGCTCGCCGAGTTCGGCGACGGTATCTCGAGCCATGAATGGGGACACCGAGCTTGCCAGGAGCATTGACATGCGCAAGGCAGCCATGGCAGCGCACATCGAGGCGGAGTGCTCCGAGAAGTGGCGACGAGCTCTCAATAGAAGGACTCGACCGCCGAGGGGGCACTACTTTTCAGCCTGGAGATCGCTGCTATTTCTGGAGGAGTAGTACGGACAAACTCCCCGTGAGCTCCTGGCATGGCCCAGCCAGAGTCATCCAGACTGAGCTGCCAAGCACGGCGTGGTGCTCGTACCAGGGTGGGCTACTGAAATGCTCACCAGAACAGCTTCGACACGCCAATGAGGGGGGGACATCCGCCTGGGAGCAGATCGACCACACGATGAAGGAGGAGGTGAGCACCGAGAACCGCGGAAGGCGCAAGTACGAGGACCTGACCAAGCAGACCTCACCAGCTGAGGAGGACCAGGACGACGTACCTCAGACAGCACCTCCAGGGCCCGCAGGGGATGATCAACCAGCGGCCTCCCTGGAGCCACCGACGGTGGAAATCGAGCACTCCTCCGATGCGAAGTCAGATCCCATCCCCATGGAAACGCAGTACTATGATCACCTCGACGATGTACCGATCACCATGAAGCAGGCTCTAGTTAACCCTGACGCGGCGATACCGGTGGCACAACGTATCGCGACCATCGAGGAGGAGATTCAGAAGGACCAGCAGGCTCCTCCTAAGAAAAAGAGGAAGGGAAAAGCTCAGGGCGCCACCAGCGCTCTGTTGACTAGTGCAGCTCAACGAGGACGCAAGGAGTTCACGGAGAAGTCTCTTGTGAACACCGACAAGTACCAGCCGTGCATCTCAGCCAAGCGCAGGGAGTGGGACAACATACGAAAGGCGGGTGCAGTACGGGTTCCCCCTCCAGAAGAGGCAGAACGAGTTCGACAGGATCATGCATTGACCGCTCGGATCACGGGCCCCAGGTGGGTACTTACGGACAAGGGCGGCGACCCCAACGAGACCGACGCGAGCAGGAAACCCTTGCTCTTCATGAGTGGCAACGACTGGAGGATGGCCAAGGCGCGATGGGCCGCCCAGGGACACGCCGACCCTGACCTGCTGGAGCTGGAGACCTACAGCCCAGTCGTGGGTAAGGATTCGGATTTCCTCATCCTGCAGATCTTGTGCACCAATAAGTGGACGCTGCAGCTTGCAGACATCACGTCGGCCTTCACAGCAGGAGACCCACTGGACAGGTCTCAGGGCAAGCTTTTTGTGGAACTACCACGGACGGGCATACCAGACGTGGAAACGGGCTCGTTGGTAGAGTTACTCAAGGCAGTATATGGACTCGGAGACGCCCCCGTCCAATGGCGGGCCTCTTTCACAAGTTATGCCGAAGAAATCGGCTTTCAGTGTTCCATAATTAACGGCTGCGTCCTCTACCTCAGGGACGAAGAGGGCTTGCGCGGCGCCATGGGCCCTGCGGTGGACGACATCGTGGGCGGCGGGAACCAGAAGTTCGATGAGACCTGCAAGAAATTGCGCCAAAAGTTCCCCATGTGGGGCCTGGCGCCTCAAGAAGGGGAAGTACACAGGCAAGGAGCTCGACCAGAACGACGACAACACGGAGATCACCATCTCTCAACGCCAGAGCTCCGTCAATATCAATTTATCGGCATCGCCACAGAGAGACGTAAGACGCCTCAGTCACCAGTGACGCCAGCAGAGCTGCATCAGGCACGGAGCTGCGCGGCTCCACCTCCTTCCTGGCGCGGGAGAGTCGCCCCGACCCTTCGGGTCCCGTCTCTCTCTTGCAGGGAAAAATGCCGAATCTTACTGTGGACGACTTGCTGGAAGCAAATCGTATCGGCAGCATGACCAAGGAGTTTCGTGACGCAACACTCAAGGTACGACACATACCTCTTCACGAGCTGGCCTTCGCTGCCTTCAATGACGCGGCCTGGGCCAACGCGCGGGATGGAGCTTCACAAATCGAGCCGCGCGCGCAGGGCCTCGACCCCGCCTGCTGCCGCCGTCGGCGGGAGCGGCGCGGCGCGAGGCTGCCCCCCGCGGGCGGCTGCGACGGGCCCAGGCCCGACGCGCCGCCGCTTTGGCGGCCTCGCGCCACGCCTGCGCGCAGCAGACAGGGCGGAGGGTGGGAGAAAGAACGCGCGCCAGGGAGGCACCCGCCGCGCGCGCGCGGGGCGCGCGCGCGGCGCCTCCTCCAAATGCAAATCGCCTGCGAAGCGCACGCGCCGCGGGGGCAGCGACCCCCCCCCGCGGCGACGCAACCCCGGCGCTAGCAAATCACCTGCGAAGCGCACGCGCCGCGGGGCAGCGATCCCCCCCCCGCGACGCGCAACCCTGGCGCGCGACGGCGCGATGGCCCGCGCCTGCGCAGCGAGGCCGCGGTCGCGTCGCACTGCCGCGCGCGCGACCCACGCGCAACCGTGGCCGATTTGCGCCCGCCCACAACGGTGAACGTCCGCGTCTGCGAGCGGACTTGCCGCCGTGGGCCTACCACAAATCGAGCCGCGCGCGCAGGGCCTCGACCCCGCCTGCTGCCGCCGTCGGTGGGAGCGGCGCGGCGCGAGGCTGCCCCCCGCGGGCGGCTGCGACGGGCCCAGGCCCGACGCACCGCCGCTTGGGCGGCCTCGCGCCACGCCTGCGTGCAGACCCAATGCCACACGGCACGCAGGCGACACGGGCCGGCAACGCGCGCCCACCCGCTGCCGAACGCGCGGGGGCAGAGCACGGGCGCCGTCGCGCGCACCCGCCCACGCACAGAAGCGAAACGTGGCGGCGCTGGCCGCCGGCGCCTAGCAGGCACCCTCGTCCGAATCCGACTCCAGCATGTGCGCCTGGCGCGAGCAGCGCGCCGCGGCGCGGGCGGAGGGCGCGTGGCCCCGCCTCCACGACCGCGTCCCTTTCCAGATCGTCACGGTCGAGATACGCCATGAAAGCGCAGGACCGCCACTCCCCGGCCGCGAGAATCTCGGCCAGCGTCGCGCCAGCCTCCTGCAGGTCCTTGGCGTGGCCCCTGCGGAAGTCATGCAACCGAAACAGGCTCGCCCCCTGGACACCGAGGGCAGCGAGCATCTCGCGCAGGGTCCGCAGCGCAGGCCTCCGAAGAGCCCGCGGCCCAGCCCGCAACGCGCCACCCAGGGGCCCAAGATGTGCACGGGGCACGTGGCGCGGCACGATGAGCACCAGCACTTCCGCGACAGGCGACTGCCCTGCGGCCGGTTCTTCCGCCGCCGCAGCAGCAGCGTGAGCTCCGATTTGCCCAGCACTAGCGCCGCTTGAAAGGGCGGCGCGTCGCCGGCGTCGGCCACGCGCACGGCCGGCAACGCCTCGCTGGGAACACGCAACAAGAACGTGTAGGCGAAAAGGAAAAGCATCGACGCGCGGAGCCACTCGGGGCGGCGCGCGCCCAACTCGACCAGCGCGGCGACCGCGCTCTTACGGATGAACAAGCGCGGGCGCGGAGTCCAATCGGCCCGCACCCAGACGGCGGCGCGCGCGCGCCTGACCTCGGGGCGGTCGAACACGGCGACGCAGACCCCAGTCAGGAGGCAGCCGATCTTAACGTAGCTGCAGTAATTTGCGTACGTCTCCCCGCAGCGAAAGAGGGCGCTCCAGGCGACCAGGTCCGCGCAGGCTGGCGGGAGCTGCATGCGCGGGTATTTCAACATTATGATGCAGTAGGCCTCCCAGCATTTGAGGCCGCTTCTCACGCTTGGGAGCGACCGTGCGCATGGTTGCAGCATAGCGCGAACGCGTTCCTCCTCCCGCCAGCGGGCCGCGTCCGCCGGACTGCGGAGGCGAGCAGCGGCCTCGGCGAGCGCCGCCCGGGGCCCGCGCGTTATTGGCAGCGCGACCGGCGCGCCCAGCTGGTCGAGGACGCTCGGGACGGGCGCCTCGCGAGCCACGGCGCGCGGGCATGCGCAAGCGCGCGGGGCCGATGACGCGCGCCTGTGGCGGCCCAGGGGGTGACCCCGGGGCGCTCGGCGCCGCGCGTCTCGCCGGCGACCGGCTGCGGGCGGGCGCGCGCCCTCCAACTGCCGAGCCCACGGCGACGGGCGCGCCTGCGAGGCGCACGCGCGGCGGGGGGGGGGGCCGCGCGCGCCAAAAACCCTCGCGCAGCCGAGCCTCGGCGCGCAGCAATCTTCGCGGCTCTGAATAATTCGTGCAAGACTTCGACATTGGCCTGCGCGGTGACCGGCCAACCTTCCAGGTCTGCGGCGTCTGCACTGGCGAGCTCGCAGGCTCGTGCGAAGCCGTTCTCAGCCAGGAAATCAGCAGCCCAGGCGACGGCCGTCCTGGGCGCTGTCGGGCGCAAGGAACACAATTCAAGGAATAACGACATGATGCCGCGCGGCGCGCCTGACAATGCGAGCGACGCGCCTGAGGCACTGGCCGCGTGCACTCCGCTTGCGACAAAACGCGGGGCCCTATGATGACAAGCGCGGCGGCGCGCCGAACGCTTTGCCGCGCCCAAACTTAAGCATCGCGACGCCCCGACGCACAAGATGGCACCCGGGCGCGACATGGCGCGCGGTTTAGCCGAAGAGGCGGGCCACAGAGAGAGCGCCCCAGGCATCCGCGTGCCAGAATTCTTCGTCGAGCCACGGGCGCGTGCGCACCGCGCCGATGCGTAGCAGGAGTTCGTCGCCCCCCCTGCGACGCGCTGCGCCCGCGGCCAGCCCGCAGCACCGCGCGGCGCGCACGGGCGCGCCGAGAAGGCAAATCGGCCAGATTCTCAGCCGTGGGCACGCGGAAAACCGCGAGGTCAACGTCGAGCTCTACCGCGCGCCTCCACATGGAGTGGACGATGCACGAGTGGTCGAAGGATTTCGCGGCGCCCTTCCGCAGGCAAGACTCCGCGCCGGCATTGTCGCTGCATATATTCCAGTCGCAACCTTGCACTTCCACTGGGCGCAGCGAAGACGAGGGGCCGGACCTGCCCGCCGGCGCGGGCAGTCGCGCGCGAAAGCAATGCCTGCAAAGGTGCACATGTCCAGCGCGATAGACAGGAGCTCCAGCCCCTGAATCTGGTTGTCCCGGCGACGCTGGAACGACGCCATCAAGGAATCTGGGACGACCATGGAAGTGAAACGGATGCCCGCGGCGGTGACGAGCACCGCGGCCACGCACGGTGGTTGGCCCGACGCGTCCGCGAAGAGAGTTGCGCGAGGCCGCGCCTTGTCGGCCCGCGGCCGCGCTTGGCACAAGTCCATGGCCAAGACCTCGCGCCACCACTGTAGGGCAAGCATCAACGGCTCATGGGCCTTCGATGCCCCGCGATGCGATTGCGCGCACAACGGCCTGCGAGCACGAAGCGCGGCGCCCCGCCCCCCCGGGCGCGCGGGGGCAGCGCCGCGCCTGAGGAGGGCGCGCCCCAGGCGGCGGAAGAGATGCGACGCTGCCCAGGCCAAGCCCCCGGCCAGCTTGGACGATGCGCCTGCACAGCGAACGCAAGGTCCCGACACATTAGGGGGGGCGCGCGAGCCGCCTGGCGCGAGGGCGCGCGTCGCGAGCGCCTCGCCGATGACACGCTGCCACTTGGCGGTCTTCGCGGGTGCGGGACGCGCGCAGAACGCGCGTGGCAGCACCTGGCGACGCGCGCAGCCGGCCGGCCGGCGCGTCGCGCCAAGGCCGCCCCGCCTTGATTTCGAGGCCGAGGATGACCAGCGGGGACCCCCAGGCGATCTTGTCCGGCGCCACCGCGCCTGGGCCGAGCATCAGCTGAATTAGCTCCGCCAGCTGCGCTGCTGCGTGCTCCACCACTTCGGGGTGATCCGGCCCAAAATAATCATCCACGTATCGCAGCGCGGCGATCCGCAAGAGCACGCGCGCCGCCTCCGCGATGAAGGCACCCACTCGCGCCCAGCTGTGCACCGACGACGTGGCCCCGAAGGGCGCTGCCGCGTGCTGCGCCGCCCAGACCTGCCCGGCGGCGCTGAACACGATCCAAGCGAACCGGCGGTGCTCAGCGCGAATGGGCACGCGACGAAAGGCAGCGTCGATGTCTGCCTTCCAGAGGGCGGGTGCCCGCCCCGCAACTTCCTGGAAGATGCGAGCTGCTTCGAAAAGCGCGTCCACGGCATCGTGGTGGAGCCGCTCCTGAGGCCGCGTCGCCTCGTTAATCCTAGCCTTGGTCATGTCGTCGACCAACCGGAGTTTCGAGGACCCGTCTTCACGGAGCTGCTCAACCGCAAACCTCGGAGCGATGACGGCCCCGTCCAGGCACACGTCGCGGAGCGGCACCGGGCAACTGATGCGCCCCAGCTCGGCCTCGTCCCGTGTCTTGCGGAGGATGGCGTCGCCGTGCGCGCCGTCGCGGAGGCCACAGGAAATGTCGCGATTTGTCGACTCGGCGTTGCCGAGCAGCTCCGCGATGCCCAGACGGGGAGGGAACACCTCTGGGCTGCCGTGGCCCGACCGCGGGAGCTCGCCGACGAGGGGCGCCCCCGTCCTGAAGAATTCCACGCAGCCTGGGTCGCAGAAGGCAATGCGCTCCGCGATCTCTGCGCAGAGAGGCCCGTTCACGTGCTGTGCGACGCGCCGCATGGCGGGGTCCACCCCCCGGAACCATTCTTCCACGGCGCCACTGGCCCGGAGAGCCCGATCCCTTTCGCGAAGCGCCGCGAGTTCGCCCTCGCGGAAAGCCACCACGTCGGCGGGGGCGGTCTGCGCGGCCCACCGCACTGCCTCAGCGGCCGTGGGCGGCAAAGCCGAGGCCGCGGCGGGCCGCCACTTGCCCCAGAGCGCGGGGTCGCCGTCCAGCGCCCTTGCCAGAAAGGTGAGTTTCTCCGCGTCGCCGCCGCTACAGCCGCCGGCCGCGACGCAGATGTCGCGCCGCGCGCTGTCGCTGCAACGCCGAGACCAATCGCTCCTGAATTGCGGCCCTGGTGGCGCTGGCGGCGCCGGCATCACCTGGCGCGCGCCGCTGGCTCGCGCGCGACCGAGAGCCGGGAAAGCGCGCCTTGCGAGATTTGGCGACGACGCATGCAGCCCCAGGCGCCGCCCGCTTTCGCGCGCCAGATGCGGGCGGCGGGGGCGGCACCGGCACGGCAGGCATTGCACAAGATTGCAAACCGCGGACGTGGACAAGGCGCCAAAGCGTAGCGAACAGCGCCCTCGGAACGCGCGCTGCCCCGCGGAACTCCCCCGCACGCCCCGCCCAGGCTGGCCGCGGCCAAGCCGGGCACCCGCAGCGCGGCGCGGAGAGCGAAGCGGCCTCCGCGGAAACAGCGCACGCGGCATGTCCCAGCACGCGAGTGGGGGTCCTGCGCACGGCGCACGGGGCCATTTTTGGCGACAAAGCGTAGAACTATCGGGCGCGCCCGGGTCACGGCCCCGACCCGGCGCGGGCGGAGGCAGGCTTTTGCGCGCGAGCCGTTCTGACGGCTGAAGGGGCTCCACCCCCGCGGGGGCTCGCGCGTGCCCTGCCAGGGCGGCGCTCAGCGATGCGCCGGGCGCGGCGGCGTCCGTACCTTCCTCGTGTCCTTTTTCCTTCCAATCGCTGCCCCACGAGCGCTCGCGCTTCTGACCCTTCGGCCAATCGCTGCCCCAGGAGCCGCTGCTCCAGCTCTGCGCGGCGCGCCACGGCTGGCTGGCGCCGCCCGCCCCGCGCGCCTGCTCGGGAGCGCGGGCCGCCGGTGCCTGCGCGCGCGGAAACGGCGGAGAAAGGTGGCAGAAGCGAATCCGCGCGGCGCGACGCTCGCCGTCGCGTGGGTGGCGCCGTCTTCTTTGTCGCAAGCATCCCGCGCCAGCTGTGGGGCGCGCGGGTCGACCCGCAGGAACGTCTTCCCCAGCTTGAAATCTGGGCCCCCCGAGCGCACGCTGCTCGGCCCATAGCTGCCACGCGCCGGCACAGACGCAGGGCGCCGCGCAAGCGCGAACGCAGGGGCGCGCCTTCCGCGCCTCCTCGTCGCACACGATACCGAGGTGCACGCGGCGCTTCGAGGCCGCCGCCTGCGCGGCAACGCGCGGCGAACAGAGAGCGACGAGAAATCGCGCGCGCGCAGCCTGAACCGCCACCTTCAAGCAGTTGTCGCGACGCGCCTGCACCTCAGCCCACGTGAGCTGGCCCGCGGCGACCAGCGCGACCATGTACCTGCCGCGCGCGGCGCGATAACAGGCAGGCGCGCGGGGGGGGCGCGCGACGGGCAGGTGGCGCCGGTTCCAAGCCAGTTGCCACTGGCAGAGAGTTAAGTAGGCCTTCTTCTCGGGCCCTTTCTTCGCCGCCGCCACTTCCTGCGGGGCGAGCGCCCGCGCGCGGGCCAGGCAGCGCGCGCGCGCGGCGCGAGCCTTGGCGAGGTCGCGAATGTCCTTGCTGGCGCCGGACGATCCGTCAGCCTCCTCTTCGAAATCGCGAGGGCCCGAGCGGGCCCACTCGGGCACCCACTTGCGGATGTCCGAGTACAGGAAGACGCGCGCTTCCTCGCTGGATTCCTTCTTCTGCCGCTTCAAGACTTCCGCGTTCAACGCGTCAAGCATGTCGGAGCTACCGGCGCACGGGACCAGATGCGAGAACCAGCGCGCGCGCGCGAGCGCGCCTGGGCCAGAACTCTTGCGGGAGGTTGGCCAGCGACGCCTTGCCGAGGAGAGGGCCCAAGAGCACGCGGGCCGGCTTTTCCTGCGAACGCGCCGCGCGGGGCCACGCGAGCCCGAGATCGCGTCGAGATCGCTTGCGCCTCGCCGGTGCCCGTCTTGAGCGCGGCCAAGAGGGCGGCCGCGTTCTCCGCCGCCGAGGGCGCTGGAGGGGCGGCCGCCGCCGAGCCCCCAGCCACCGGCGCCGGCGTGCTCGCCGCGGCGATCCCCGCGCGCACGAGGCGCTTCTGCGCGGCGTCAAGCTCCTTGTCGGCAAAAGAGAAATCCTCGAATGCCGCGCCCTCTAAATCGGCGATCGTCGCCACACCTTGGCCCTTGAGCGCGGTCACCGTGGCTTCGAGCCAACCGGCCTCGTGCGCCGACGCGCCGTCCAAGGCGCCGAGAAAACTGCCGAGGTCGCCCATCGCGAAGAGCGGTGCCGCGCGGCGCGAGACAGCTTGGGCGCCCGAACTAGGCGAGCTGCCGGTGCGAGCGCGCACGGGACGGAGACTGCGCGGGACCCCAAGAGGTGGGGACCAGGCCTGCGCCCCTCACGAGAGGGGGAAAGACCAGGGGCCTGCGCCCAACCCAAGAGCAGGCCCGGGAGCTCTCCCAAGAAGAAGCCAGAGCCCAGCCAGACGGGGTCTTGGGGCCTGCGCCCTACCCGACACAGGGATCAACGGGATGCGCCCCCCCCTTTGCGCAAATGGGTCCTGGGGCCTGCGCCCTACCCAAGACAAGGATCTACGGGATGCGCCCTCCCCCTTTCGCACGATTGGGTCCTGGGGCCTGCGCCCTACCCAAGACACGGTACCAGGGGCCAGCGCCCTCCCCCACACAAGACGAGGAGCCAGAAGCCAGCGCCCTGCCCGAGACAAGGCCCGCGGGCCGACCCACGAGGAGAGCGGCGCCCAGCAAGACGGGGTCCAGGGGCTGGCGCCCTACCCAAGACAGGGATCAACGGGATGCGCCCCCCCCCTTTCGCACAGTTGGGTCCTGGGGCCTGCGCCCTACCCGACGCACAGGGATCAACGGGGTGCGCCCTCCCCCTTTCGCACCACTGGGCCCTGGGGCCTGCGCCTACCCAAGACAGGGATCTACGGGATGCGCCCTCCCCCCTTCGCACCATCGGGTCCTGGGGCCTGCGCCCTACCCAAGACAGGGATCAACGGGATGCGCCCTCCTCCTTACGCACGATCGGGTCCTGGGGCCAGCGCCCGACCCAAAACGCAGGGATCCTAAGGCCTGCGCCCTCCCCCGCGCGAAACTTGGCCCTGGGGCCTGCGCCTTGCCCGAGACCAGGAGCGCCCTTGCCGCGAGCCTGGCACGCAGCCTGGCCGAAAGGCCAAGGCGACGCGAGCGAGGTGCCCACAGGGCCCGCGCCAGTGAGGGCCTGCGCCCAAGAGAGACGAGCCACCGGCAAAACGACGAGGGAGCAGGCAGGCAAGCAGGCAACCGCCAGACACGAAGGCAGAAGCAGCAAGGCAGGCGCCAAGCGGCAGGCGGCGGAAGGGAAAGCAAAGGGGGCACGCAGGGGCGACGGCGACGGGAAAAGCGAGGCAACGCGACGCCGAGCGAGCGAGCAAGCACGCCGACAAGCACAAGCCAGGACGACCCCACGCGAGGCAACAGCGACAGCCGAACGCGAGGGCGACAAGGCGACGACCAAGGCGGACGCGAAAAAGGACGCGGCGACGAGCAAACACAAGGGCGCGCAGGCGAGCGAAGAGCAGGGGCAGCCACGGCGCACGAGCAGGGCACGAGGGGCAACGAGCACAAGCGAGCAGCGGGGGAGCGAACAGGCCACGAGGGACGAGCACGGAGGGCAGGCAAGCAGGAGAGAGCGAGAGAGAGACGAGGCGACCCGCGAGGAGAGGAGGAGAGGAGGAGCCCGCGAACGACGGCGGCGGCGCGCGCGCGCGCGGCGCGCCCCACGCTCAAATCCCGAGCGCGGGGCGCGGCCCAATTCCTGCCTGCGGCCAATCTGCGGGGCAGAGGGGGAGAGGAACCTGCGCGAGAGGGAGGGCGGCCCGCCGATGGAGCGGCGGCGGCGCGAGCGCGCGCGCGGCGCGCGCGCGCGCACACACACACAAACACGCAACACACACACACACACACACACACACACACACACACACACACACACACACACACACACACACACACACACACACACACAACACGCACCACACACACACGCAACACACACACAAGAAGAGAAAGAACGCGCGCCAGGGAGGCACCCGCCGCGCGCGCGCGCGGGGCGCGCGCGCGGCGCCTCCTCCAAATGCAAATCGCCTGCGAAGCGCACGCGCCGCGGGGGCAGCGACCCCCCCCCCGCGGCGACGCAACCCCGGCGCTAGCAAATCACCTGCGAAGCGCACGCGCCGCGGGGCAGCGACCCCCCCCCCGCGACGCGCAACCCTGGCGCGCGACGGCGCGATGGCCCGCGCCTGCGCAGCGAGGCCGCGGTCGCGTCGCACTGCCGCGCGCGCGACCTACGCGCAACCGTGGCCGATTTGTGCCCGCCCACAACGGTGAACGTCCGCGTCTGCGAGCGGACTTGCCGCCGTGGGCCTACCACAAGCAGGATATATCTTGCTCGCGACGCAGCGTAAGATCTTGAAGGGCGAAGCGGCCACCATCCCCACCCAATCCTGGAAGAGTCACACATTGGAGAGGAAATGTGCTCACCAGTTTGGTGCGGAGACGCTGGCCATATCGGAGGGCATGGCTATGGCGGAGCTCATCAGGACCATGCTGCTGGAGATCGTCGACTCCGAGTTCGATCTGATGCGTCCCTACCTACTCGCTGGTCGTTTCCCCGTCATCAGTGTGACCGACTCCAAAGGCGGTTGCGATCACGTTACCAATCCGAAGGCGGAACTGGCGGAGGACAAGAGGGCAGCAATCGACGTGGCCATCGTGCGCTCAGCGATGCAGCGACCTCAAGTTCATCTGGGTGGGTCGAAGGGACACGTCAGCTGACCGACCCGCTCACCAAGCGCAAGGGCGAGAGCACGTTACTTCGACATGCCCTGGAGCTGGGCGAGTACGGTACCACCGCGGACAGCATCGTGCTACGCCGACGGGAACAAGAGCGACAGATGAGGAAGAAGAAGGGCGACCCTACTTATGCCTATTCGGTGGAGTGTTGTTTTTCAGGACTGGACCAGTACGAGATGGACTGCACGGGTAGTCTCAAGCACGACTACGAGGATGACGACCTCAACTACGAGCCCGAGGCCTATCGGTGGATCCGAGAGGCCCAGGAGGTATACCAGACCCAGACCACCGACAGGGCAGTGCATGTGCATGGAGATGCGAGGATTTCATCGGGTTCTAAGCAGTGGACTATGTCCAGTGTGAATCTGAAAGCGCAGGGAGCGCTTTCAACTGCTATGTGTGCTGAACTAAAAACCCGAGACCCCTTTTCCTTAACCGTTTGGGTTCAAGGGGAAGGGGGTCCGTCGACCCCCTTCCAGGAGTGCAGCTTGTCATGTACTGAAGAGGTGTCTGCTATCTTTCCCTCTCGTTCAGAGTATTTCAGATTGTTTCAGATATCTTGGCGACCTACGATGTATTGGGAACCATCCACAGTCAGGACGCAACAGTGACGTTGAGCCGCGGCATTGAAGTCCAAGAACGGCACTTTGGCACAATTTAGTACTCTAAGACGGTTGTCATCCAATGGGGCACCTCCCGCAATGAACACATTGTGCTGTAAGGACCTACGAAGAGGGAACTTGGAGGAAAGGTTTATTGCCACGTCGTTGATGCGTCTTGGGTTTGCACTGGTCCGCATGCTCCAATTTTCTCGGGCGAGCCGCAGAGCGAAAGCTCGAATCCTCCTCCTCCCCCTCCTCCTCCTCCTCCTCCTCCTCCTCCTCCTCTTCCTCCTCCTCCTCCTCCCCCTCCTCCTCCTCCTCCTTCTCCCCCTCCTCCTCCTCCTCCTCCTCCTCCTCCTTCTCTTCCTCTTCCTCTTCCTCTTCCTCCTCCTCGTCTTCCCCCTCCTCCTTTCTCCCCCGGTGGCCTTTATGAGGTTGGAGTGCGTCACAAGGACGCAGCTGTCATCCACGTCCTCGCGCGGCCCGGGCGGAGCGGCGGCCGGAGGCGCCGCTTCGCGCCGCCGCCGACGCCACCGCCGCCGCCGCCGTCATCGTCGTCGTCGTCGGCGTCGTCGTCGTCCTTCGGCGTCTTCGTCTTCGGCATCTTCGTCGTCGTCCTCGTTGTTCGTCGTCGTCTTCGTCGTCGTCGTCGTCGTCGCCGTCGTCGTCGTCGGCCGTCGTCGGCCGTCGGCCGTCGCCGTCGTCGTCGCCGTCGTCGGAGTCGTCGTCTTTGGCGTCGGTGTCGGTGTCGTCGTTCGTCATTCGTCGTCGTCGTCGTCGTCGTCGGCCGTCGGCCGTCGACCGCGGGCCGTCGGCCGTCGGCCGTCGTTCGTCGTCGTCGGCCGTCGGCCGTCGGCCGTCGGAGTCGGCATCGTCGTCGCTGGCTTCGTCTTTGCTGGGGTCACCGCACGGTTTGGGAACTCGAAGGCCCCAGTCGCCCGAGACGTCCTCGGAGAACGACTCGAGTCCCAAAATCGCGCAGTGACCCCGAATCCCCACTGGCTTACCACACTGGCCCTCCTCCGGATTTTCGGTAGCTGGACCATAACTCGGGCTTCCCGCGGTCGCTCGGGACGATCCGAGCACCCCTGGGACGCTATCGGCGAGGCGCAGTTGCTGGAGCGCATCCCGGGGCAGCAAAAACCTCCAGGAACCGAGGAGAACGTCCGAAAGCCTCCGGGAACCGACAAAACCACGCGGTACGTTCACCACACCTTTGGCGCCCCCCGAATCCATTTTCCGTTCCTGAAGGGCCCAGAAGGCCAACCCCAGGGGATCCCCGTGCGGCCTTGCGGGCATTTTGATCGCAGTCCTCCTGGTCCTTTTCCTCCTCCTCCTCCTTCCCCTCCTCCTCCCCCTCCCCCCCAGCTCCGTTTCCTGAAAAACAACTTCTCCCTGTCGCACACCGAAGCCACATGTTCTGGCGGGGGGGCGTTTCGCCTGAGACTTCATCACCAGTTATGAACCTGAAGCTTTAGAAAAGGCAACAGTTTCACAGACGGAGTGCGGGTCGTTTTCTATATGTGGCTCTCGCCTTAGCGCCGCGCACATTCGTGTAAACAAAATGCAGAAGTCCCACCAGCCCTTTGGGCGTGACTGGTTTAGAGAGCCCCCTCTGTCCTCAACCCCCCAACACCCCTTCTTCCCCTTCGGGGAGGGGTTTACCCCTCCCCCTACCCCCTACCCCTGGGCCTGGACAGGGAGCCCCGCGGGTGGTCAGGGTGGTCTTTTTCGACGCCTGGGAGGGCCAAAAAACGACGACCCTCACGAGGATTCTGGCCCCGACGGGGGGGCGCTCTTGTAGCCCCCTCCTCTTCTGTGAAACCCAAATCCTTGCCTTTACGATGGTTTTGGCCCCATTTTGGCCTCCCGAGGGGGCCGCGCTCATCTTCCTTCATAGCAAAATCATTGATTTTACGATGGTCTTGGGCTCATTTTGTCCTTCTCAGGGGGTAGCGCTCATTTGCGCTTCTGAGGAGGTCGCACGAGGCCCCCAAGAGGCCCGAAGATGCCCCCAAGAGGCCTCCAGGAGGCCCCCAAGAGGCCACCAAGAGGCCCCCAAGAGGCCCCCAGAGGCTCCCAACAGGCCCCCAAGAGGCCCCCACGAGGCCCCCAGAGCCCCCAAGAGGCTCCCAAGAAGAGGCCCCCAAGAGGCCCCCAAGAGGCCCCAAGAGGCCCCCAAGAGGCCCCCAAGAGGCCCCACGAGGAGCCCGAACGACTCACACCAGGACGAGGGGCCCGAACGACTCACACCACGAAGAGCCCGAACGACTCACACCAGGAGGGGCCCGAACGACTCACACCAGGATGAGGGGCCCGAACAACTCACACCACGAGAAGCCCGAACGACTCACACCAGGACGAAGAGCCCGAACGACTCACACCACGAAGAGCCCGAACGACTCACACCAGGAAGAAGGGCCCGAACGACTCACACCAGGACGAGAAACCCCAAACGACTCAAATCACGAGGAGCGCTTTATCTCCCTCCTCCTCCGCCTCGTCCTTCTCCCGCTCCCCCCACAAGGAGGATTCACAAGGAGGCGGGAGGAAGGAGGGACAGGGGATATATACGGAGCCCAGCGGGCACACGCCTGAAAAACACAACTGTCGACATGCTTCGCGAGAGCTGCTGCTGTGAGATGGGCTGGTGGGGATACGCGAAGCGTAAAGAATTTCACGGATTGAGGGCGGCCAGTTTTCAAAATGTTGCTCTCGCCTTAGCGCCGCGTACATACGTTTTCAAACTTTGCGCGAATTTCACGGGTTGAGGGCGGTTCCTTTCCAACATGTGGCTCTCACTGTAGCGCCGCGCATATTGGTTTTTCAAATGGTCCAGGTTTTCACAGGTTCCCGTGATCAGCGTACCAGAAATTGTGTTTTGGAAGGATTCTGGATTTTGAGGGCGCAACAATTACATTGATTCGCAGTGTTGGAGTCCCAAGAATGGCGTTCTGGCACGATTCCAGATCGTCCAGACGCATCAGTCAGGTTGGACCGTGGCGTTGGAATCCCGAGAACAAGGTTCTGGCATGCCTCGGGGTCTTGAAGGGGTTCCTCCAACGAGGCAGGTCCCTCAGTGAAAATGAACCGTTGTATGGGGCCTATGAAGAGGAAACTTGGAGGGAGAATTGACTCCAAGATCGTTAATGCCTCTTGGGTTTACACTGGTCCTCATCCTTTTCCTCTTCCTGATTTTCTTCCACCTCCTCCTCCTCCTGCTCCTCCTCGCTTTCGCCCTCCCCGCAAAGGCTTCCATGCACGTCCTCCTCGACGCCGCCGAAGCGTATGATGAGGGAGTGGTCCCTCTTCCTCCTCCTCCTCCTCCTGCTCCTCCTCCTCCTTCTCCTCCATCCTTTTCCCTCAAGCACTTCTTCACCATTTATGAACCTGAAGCTTAAAAAAGGCAACAGTTTCACAGACGGAGGGCGGGTCGTTTTCTATATGTGGCTCTCGCATCAGCACCGCGTACATTCGTTTAAAGCATTGCAAGAGCTTCACGGACTGAGGGCGACCCGTTTTCAAAATGTGGACATCGCCTTAGCGCCGCGCACATTCGTTGAATTCAAAACTGTGCAAAAGCTTCACGGGTTGAAAGCGGCTCCTTTTCAACATGTGGCTCTCGCCTTAGCGCCGCGTGCATTCGATTTTCAATGTTGCAAGAGTTTCACGGGTTCCCATGATCAGCGTACCAGAAATGGTGTTTGGGAAGGTTTCTGGATTTGAGGGCGCAACAATTACGTTGATTCGCGGTGTTGAAGTCCCAAGAAAGGCGTTCTGGCACGATTCCGGATCGTCAAGACGCAGCAGTCAGGCCGGTAAAGCACGCAACGTCCCACTGCAGACGAGGCTCTCGCGGGGGGGCGCGGGCCAGCCTCCGGGGCGGCTGGCGCGGCCCGCCTCCAAACCAACTAAAAAACAAACAACAAACAAACACCAACAACCAGACAACAAACAAACACCCAGCCAACACACACGACACACACACACACACACACGCACACTTTTTGCGTCGGCGGCTAGGCAGAGTGATTGCGCTGGCAGATGGGGACACACACATACCAAAAACCACTAACAACACCCAACCAAAAACCAACAACCAATGCTGAAGCCACGTCCAAAAAACAACAACCTAGAAAAACACAGACCGAAGGGGGGTCTGGGAATGGGCGTGCCGCTCTTTCACACAACCAAAATCCTTGCCCCGATGTGGGGCCGCCGCGATCGCCGCAGCGACCTCTCAAACCGACCCGGGGGTGTGGTTCGAGTTCGGATTTCACGCAAAGATCAGACATGTAATGTTAAAGCGAAGCCTCTTACTAACAGCCGCGCCCGGAGGGCGCATCGGCGGAAAACAAATACATGCATGTGTCTGGAGATCGTTCGTTGTTTTTCGACGATAGCCCGAGTTATCCGGCGGAGGGGGGGCAGGAAGTTGCCGGCCAATATCCTCGGTGCAGCTCCGCGTGTGCCCGCGCGCACAAGTACTGCGTACCCCCTTCGGACCTGCGAAACCGATAAGGTCAGGTTATCCGAAGAGGGGGGGGGCGGGCTGGCCCGATAACCCAGATAATCGCCACACTCTGACAAACAGTCTCCAGCCGCGCCTGGATGCCGTATCGGCAAAATAAGTTACATGCGCATGTCTGGGAGCTGCTGCTGCGCCGTGGTGCTCGACCACTGGCAAGCTTTGTGCAAATGGCGGGGAGGAGTCGGCGGGCGAAACTGCGATCCAGCCTTCTGGTGCTGGGCGGATTCGGCGGGCGATCCCCCGGCCCAGCACTTCTTCGTAAGTGTGCGAGAGTGATGAAAAGGGGAAGAACCAATGACATAAACATAAAAACTCTGAGGTCCGCGCGGATTCCTCGGGCCAGCGCTGTGCCCCCCAGGCGGCGCCTCTGGAGACGCCCTCGGCGCGCTCCGCGCGACAGGAAAGGGGGTCCAGCGCCGATCCGAGGAAGCCGCGCGGACCTCCGAATTTTGATGCTTGTGTCATGGATTGGTCCCTGAGATTTAGTGTACGAAGGTGAGAAAACGAGGCCAAGATTTTTTGGTGTGCGAGGGTGGTAAAACGGAAAGTTTACATGATTCTCGCAGATTTCAATCTTGGAGTAGATCAACTCTGTCGTCGATCGCCTACTCGAAATTGGCGGCGCGCGCAACGGGGCAGGGGGAGGGGGGGGGAAGGCTTCTAAGGAGGAGGCTGCTTCTTAGAAGGCGCTGGCCATACATCTAGAAATAAGGCCCGCGCCTTCTACGAAGCATGGTTGCTTGTAAGAAACCCTCCCCCATCCCCCCTGCCCCCCTCTGCGCGTGACTGACGAAAATCGAGGCCTGGACAGGGACAGCATCGGCCAGGGGTGTCTCCGAGCACACTGCGGCCGCGGGGCGGCCGGCGCGGCCCGCCTCCCAGACACGTGATGTCAAAGCGAGGCCAGGACGACGACGCCGAAGACGACGACGACGACGACGGCCGATGACAAATATTACGACGACGAAGACGAGAACAACGGAAACGACGAAGACAAAGACGACTCCGCCGACGACGACGAGGCCGACGAGGACGATGAGGACGAGGAGGACGAGCGACGACGACGACGACGACGTCGAGGACGAGTACGACAATGCAATCGCCCGGAAACCTCTCAAGTTCACGACCTGGAACTTTGATATTCGAGCCTCCTCCTCCTGCTTCTGCGGTCCTGGCCTGCCTTACCAAGACAAGGCCAGGACAAGGATACAGTTCGAGTTCGGAAACAAGGAAAGCAAGGGTTCGAACAAAAACTCACAAGTCCAGGGTAAGCGCTAAACGGTTCAAACGTTTTGAAAGAAATTGGAAAAGTGTGGAATCAGTTTGAACAAATTTCGACATGTTTGAAGAAGTTGGAAAACGTGTGGAGCAAGTTCGAAAACAGTTCGGAGCTTATTCGGGAGTTCAAGGACAGTCAAATGCGCTCCAGATGTTCGAAATTTCTTCGCCGCCGAACTGTTTCCACACTTTTCCGAATATAATATTCTACCAATGTTGAACTTGAAATATGGAAAACCATTGTCCTCGAACATGTTCCAGACTGACACTCTCGTAACGTAAGGCCCATTCGCGCCCCCTCAGTCATTTACAACTCAGGCATCACCTTTGCCGTGTCTCATCCAGTCATGCACCGCTCCTTCTCTTGGAACTTCTTAAAAGCAAGCGAATTGAGCAATTGCGTGGCATCAGCCAGCATTGCTGGCCACAACTGCCTCTGCTCAGGCAACACGTCGAGCAGGCGTAAAAGAGGGCCTGGCGCTTGGCGCAGCAGGCACGCCAGGTATCGCAGTCTGGCCACTTCCATTACGCAATCGATTGGGAGCCTTCTGACTCCGGCGAGGATCAGGACATACTCGCTCTCATCATATAACCCGAGGGGAGTCCAAGTCCAAGTGCAACTCGAAAAACGCTGATGCGCGCGACAGAAAACTGTTTGGCCACCTGGATCGTAAAAGGGTTTCCGAATCGACGCATTGTACAACGTGCTAGCGACGGCGTACGCCTCCGCGCATCTCACCCCGCATGGTGCTGCTATAACTAGGCCCTGCTACCCCAGCATCCTCCTCGTCGTCCTCCTCATCCTCCTCCTCCTCCAGCCTCGCCTCCACCAGCCAGCTTCGCCTCCAGCTTCGCCGCCCGAGCCCGCGACTGCCGCCCCCGAGACGCGCCGCTGAGGGGGGCGGGGGGCCTCTTCCAGCAGCCGCCTCCACAGCTTCTGCAAACGCGCCTGCGCGGGCCAGAGAGAGAGAGAGAGAGAGAGAGGAACAAGACAAAACAAAAGAGAGAGCAGAAAGAGAGAAAGAGAGAGAGAGAGAGAGAGAAAACAAACAAGCAAAAAAACGAGAGAGAGAGAGAGATTCTGAGAGATGGAGGAAGAGAGAAAGAGAGAGAGAGAGAGAGAGAGACAGCCGATGCAACCACAAAAACGACAAAGAGAGAGAGAACGACAACGACAACGACAACGACAACGACAACAACAACAACAACAACAACAACAACAACAACAACAACAACAACAACAACAATCATTTTACCCGAACGCTCAGTGTTCTCCCCAGTGCCAGGGTTTTCATGCGACGCCAGCCAATACCCCCACTTCGTGGGGGGGCAATGCAAGCTCTACCAAACATCCACACGACTCTCGGGAACCACCCACACCCAGCTTCCCGCCCTATGACGTCAGGACACTTCACTTCGTGGCGCGCGGACGATCGTGGATACTACACTGGCGTGGAGTACACACCCGCAGAGGTTGATCACTTGTTTGGGCCCCGAGGGGGGAAGCCTCCTGGCGCCGCATGGGGTCCTCTTGAGAGGCTTTGGGGGGCTTCTTGAAACCATGTTGGGGCCTCTTGGGGGCTTATTGGATCCTCCCGGAAGACTCTGGGAGCCGCTTGGACGCCTCCTGGGGCCATCTTGGGGGCCTCTTGGAGCCAACTTGGAGCCTCTTTGGAACCTCTTGGGGCCCTCTTGGAGTCCTCTTGGGGCCTCTTGGGACCATCTTGGGCGCCTCTTGCGGCCTCATGGGCGCCTCTTGGGGCCATCTTGGGGGCCATCTTGGGGGTCTCTTGGAGCCACCTTGGAGCCCCAAGGATGACGCATGCAATGCTCATACTTTCTCCTGCTTTCGCAAACAGGTCCACTGGCACTATGAATGTAGACGAAGCATACTAAGGCGACTCGTCCTCTGCGACGTCGCGAAAACGCTTGGATACACGGCCCAAATGGCCAATGATATTGGCCATGCGCCTGCTGGCGGGAGAGTCGGGGCTCGCATACGGCGTTGCGAACGCGGCCACGACATGCGCCGGCAAGAGCGGGTAATCGAGCATGTTCGGATACTCGTCGCTCTGACCGACACACCGCCATACGGGCAACCACCACCACTGGTCTTGACGCGGATACTTTATCTCTGGGCCGACCTCATGGGATACGTTCCAAAGGGCCATGAACGGCGGGTCCGTACCCATGAAGGCCGTGTGATACGCAATGAATACGTCCAAGGTGGCGAGGGCCCTGTACGAGAGGCCGGATACGATCTCCGCGTGAATGGGAATATCGAGCTGACCGAGCAAATACCGCATACTGCTATACATCCACTGGCCCGGGTGGATGAAGAGGTGGGCTTTCCAGGCGACGATACCTCGCCCGGTGCATAGCGTGTCGAATACGTCCAGAAGGAAGCCAATGGGCTTCCCAAGCTTCTTATCCTGGAATACCGCGACATTCCCGAATACCGCGTGCGCGTAGAAGAAGGCCTCGAAGTATACCCAATCCGGCTCGGGGATGCCCCCCCTACTGTGCTGGTAGTTCGGGTCGTTGTTCGTCTTCGACAGCCTCGTTGACATACCGCTCGATACGGCGAGGCATACGCCCCTGACACCCTCCCACACAATAGGGAAGAAGATACCGCACGCGAACCACCTCTCGGAGCCACACTGCTTCAGCCATTGCCGCGCATACGCCTCGTCGTTGGGTGGCGTGTGCCAGCGCTCCATACTGCAGCGCACTTCATCATCGCTTGGGTAATACTCGCCCGTGACGGGGTCGAGCCGACCGGCCATCTGGGAAGCCATACGGAAGGCCGGCAATATGGAAGTGAATACGATCTCGCGATATACAGTAAGCGGCTTGAGCAGAAACCGCTACGTACAAACAGAAACGAACCGCATGCACCCAAATGCCAAGGTCCATACGACACGCAGAACACTCATGCGAGCGCCGTTGGCGAGACGAAGTCCGCCGCCGCACATGCGACCAAAGCAGGCATACTCACTTCATCTTTTCATGTGAATCCGCAGATCCAGAGAACTCCCCAGGGAACCCCCCAGACGCCCTCATAAACTTCCCCTGGGAATCGGGTTACAAACACTAAGACGATCGGGCAATGAGACCCCCCCAGATACCCAGAGAGCTCTGGCGGCTGGGGCCGAAGGCCTAAAGAGAATACGTAACCACAGAGACCTGGGAGCTCATCCCAAGATACCCAGATGGGTCTGGGGATTCCGTGGGAAAGTCCTCGGAGCACATATTCCACGTGAGCCGTGTTGCACATGATACATATTGCACATGATACGTCTGCTAGCCATGAGAGACATACACACCAGAGTTGGTCACATTTGTGGGGCACGTTTTGACACACATCCCCGTGTCATGTATGATACGTATAGCACACTGAACGTATGATAAACATGACAGCAAACCTCACGCAGACTAAGGCCGAGGCTGAGGGTGAAGCTGAAGCTGGAGCAGGCTGAGGCTGGGACACGCTGAGCTGATGCAGGCTGAGGCTGAGACAGGCTGAGGCCGACGCTGAGGCAGGCTGGTGCTGAAGCTGAGGACGATACGTCACCGTCGCCGTCGCCGTCGCCGTCGCCGTCGCCGCCGTCACCCTCGCCGCCGCCGCCGTGGCTCTTCTGTCATACACATCTGCGTGACCCCAAAGTCTGCCACAATGCCCTATACAACTGAGCACCGCCCCTAGAGCTCAGCCACCAGCGCTTCCAACGTGGCTTTGGATACACGTCTGGTGATCCACCTTCCGTGCACTTTAATTCTTTGATACTCGCTGGCGCCGCGAGCGTGCGCTGCGGATACCAGATCCCGGTACGTCCGTTTGCACGCACCGGTGCCTGAAGGCTGCAGCATACCTCGCTTCACGAGCAGAGCGAGCTTCTTCACCGTATGCGACTTCCCGTACTTGATACCCAGACCTTTGGCGGCCTTGACCAAGCCGCGGTACTGCTGCCAAGGCTGCCTCGCATACATCTGCACCTTCTGTGTCAGTACGCTGAGACAACTCCTAAGCACACGGAGCTCAGGAATACCATCAGATTCTACCTTGGGACACAGACGGCGCCGACCGAGCTGATACGCCACCTCGCAAGGTCCACCGCCTGATACGCCACCTCCCGAGATCCGCAGCACAGAAAGCGATACTCCCACACAGCTGCGGATCGCCTCCAAAAGCTGTATTGTGTGACAACGCGTCGATACTAGCCCAGGCCGGACACGCGAAACATTTGCCCGCACAGACTTGCTCTTGTCATACGCGTGTATGAGATACCAAACACCATGCAACGAATACCTGTTGATAGCCTGCCGCGTCTCGCAGAACAATACATACATGGTCGCGACGCTCACTTGAGACGTGCCGTTGAGAGCCTTCCTCATACGACCCAATGCTGTGGTCATTGTGTCGCAGGAAACCACGCCAAAATACGCGATCTCCGCAGCAGCATGGCGTGCCCACTTCCGAGACTGCCGCTTCAGAAACCACTCATGCAGCTCCTCGGTATACTCCGTAGGCGTGAAGCCCATGCAATACTCAACCATGTGCATAAAACACCTCATACAGTCCATGCTGTTATACTTACCGGCCATCTTCACCTTGTTCTTCTGCACGGCCACGGCCACGTAGTCCGGGATACTGTCCCCCATGGCCATGATGTCCGCGCTGGGGATACCATGGCCACGGGGACGCTGAAGCCCCGATGCTAAGTGCGCCCACTTCTCCGCAAATGCGACAAGCCGCCGTCGTATACGAACCCTGCGAAGTGTACGGATAAAGTGCAAGCCGGAATACTGAGTATGCAAGCCTTCTCGATGGGCTAAATACGAGCACCCTTTTTCTTTGCATACTGCCTCGCAGTGACGGACGAGTCCCAAACAGAAAGCATCGAAGTCGTGCACGAATACGCTCCACTGATCCAAAATGTAATCGCATACGACAGGTACTCCAGCCTGCCCTCTGGTAAAACGCAGTAACAGGAAAGACAGCAAAAAGAGATAGCCCGCGGACTCCATGACAAGGCTATACGTGGCCAAGAATACCCCCCTCTTGAGCCAAAGTGCCTATGGGGGAGGTGATGATGATGGTGGTGGTGATGGTTTCGAGGAAAACCCTCGGCGAAGCGCAGACTGCCGGTGAGGGCCCGAATACGGCCAGTAACGACCTGTGAAGTCCGCCGCCGCACATGAACCAAAGCCAGGCATACTGATATCACAGTTTTTGTCACCCCGGAGACTCACTGATATCCTCTTGTTTTTTTTTTCTCTGGAGACCAAAATTCTGGATGGTAGATCTCATACACAGTGCCCATGATACGTTTGCAGACCCGTGTAACACATGTCGCATAGGCGTATACCAGACAAACTAAAGTCGCTCACATGCTTATTGCAAATGAGCCTGTGATACCTGTGATACCCCAACCTGTGGTGGCCCCAAAGAGCCTGTGATACCCCAACCTGTGGTGGCCCCAGGGCACTGAAGTCCGCCGCCGCACATGCGACAAAGCCAGGCTTACTGAACATTGTTTTGATGCCCCCGAGACCGCATTGATGTCCTATTTGTTCTTATATGGATATTCCAAGTCGTGTAGATTTGCAGAGCCGTCTGATAAATGTTGCAGAAGAATATACGAGGCAAACCAAGTGTTGGTCACATTTTTGGGGCAACTTTTGGCTCACATGCCATGGTTACATGTAGACCTATTGCACAGGATACGCATGTTAACCATTAGCCAGAGCAGTTGGTCACATTTTTGGGGCAAAGTGTGGCTCACATACATTGCGCGCATATGTTGCATCTGATACGTATGTTAGCCGCATACATGCATAGACAAAGAAGTTCATAACATGTTTGGGGCATCACATGATAACAATATACATGAAAAAAATCTGGCGAGGTTGCTCACATTTTGGGGGCAGCCTCACATACCGATCGCTACATATATGCATGTTGCAGATGTGGACAAACACAAAACCAAAAGTTGGTCACATATTTGGGGCAAATGTTAGCTCACATGCCATGGAGTGTTTGATACACGTTTCATATGATATCGTAGACATGGTGGACGCAGATTCTGACTCACATGCAATTGTTCAGAGTACGACTCATTGCACATGATACTCACACATTTTACCAATGATGCGTATGGCAGACATGATACAGAGACACCGTGTGGTCACATTTTTGGGGCAAATTTGTTGCCGCCACGATGCTCGATGCAGATGATACATGCGTGCCCTGATTTTTTTTGGTCGACGTCCAGGTCCATACGACATTGATCACTCCGGCGTCGCCGTGCCGCCGTATACCAGCAGCTCGCCGTTCTCGCCCCACACTTCTTCCCTCACTGGAAGCTCACTGCATACGCCCATCTCCTCATACACTGGAGCATCGCCAGCCTCCGCACTGGCACCTGCAGCAAAGTCTGCAAGGGTACGCTTGCACTCAGTCCGGGATACATCTGCCGGATCCTCTGTGTTCACGAAGAAATCCACGAGGTTGTTGCCCATGTCCATGGATACAACAGGGTCCGCGTCATACTCACCTTGATCTGCAAGAGCATACTCAATGCCTTTCCCCTCGTCGTCGGATGACGATACAGAGTCATACCCGCGCTCCAAAATCTCGCCCTCCTGCTCGGGGCCAGCCGGCAGGAAGTCACTGCGGCGGAGCTTGCCGAATACATGGCAGCCCTCGCGAGACTTGAAGCGACTGCAGGCAACGTAGCCATACCCTCTCGTAGCCACTCTCTTCTTCTGCTCAAAATATACACAGCCGTGAAAAAGATCCGCGCCCTGCGCTCGACGCACCGTGGTCGCATACCCGTAGCAGCAAGGCAGGAATACCTCTCCGTTCTCCTCGATGGGGTGCACCAATACCATGTTGCCCGTACCCACCAGCCTGGCTGTAAACACTGAGTTTCCACGAAGCGACTCGCATACCGTGGCCAACGCCCCATTCACAAAGCCCCGCTGTTTGTCAAAGTTCCGACTCAGGCGAATGACGATACCAGGTCTGGCCAGAATGCGTAAGTCGGACTTCGTGGTCGGGTCGCAATACCCACCCTTTTTCAGATCGGCCTCACTAATGCCGAGTAATGCCAGCGCCGCTCTGCATACCTCCGCCGAGCCCGCGTTCGTACACGTGAGCCAAGAAAACGGATGCCCTTTCTCCGCCGCCAACGCCATACCGCGCTCAACACAGGCCTCCAAGCACTCATGATGCCAGTGGCGGTCTCCAAAATACTCAGTCAAAACCCCTCGATCTGGCTGACACTCACGTATACGATTCAGGAAAACCAAGTGCTGCTTGTCAGCGGTGCGATACACAGTCTTCAAGTCGACCTTGTCCATTTGGTTGCAAAAGTGTTCGCACTGGCCCCCGCTCAATACTGGCTGCAACTGCTTAAAATCGGCCACGATAGCAGTGAAGGGTTTGTGCGGCTGCTCCCGCACCGAGGCAAAGAACCGCATCCATTCCTGGTCTTCATACTGGCTGCCTTCATCGCAAAGAATCAAATCAATACTTCTCAAAGCCGAGGGTGGGGCCCAGCGGACCTTGCCGTCCTTGCCGGGCCTCTTATACTTCAAGACTCCTTGTATCGTGTCCACTCGGATATTCTCGATACCGGGTCTGTCGGGCAGCTTGGACTTGTACTGGTGCACGAGATACCCAGTGGGGCACACGATCAAAACCTGCAGAGACTCACATGCCCAAATGGCCAGCTCCAACAATACTGCCGTCTTCCCACTGCCGGGCGGGCCAGAGATATACAAGAAACGCTTGCTGTTCTGCTTCTCCTCCTCGTCCTCCAGCGATACAGCCTTCTTGACCCGCTCGATGACATCAGCCTGCTCTGGGCTCCACGTGCGCTGCTGATACTTCGGCCTGTTCAAGGTATCCCACTCCTGCCGAAGGCACTCATACTCTGGCTCGTTATCGCATCGAGCAACACGCTGATACAGCAGAAAATTCGCGTGTTGCTTCTGCTCAAAGCAGCCGACACGCTCATCGCGCATACCGCGAAATTGCAGATCGCGTCGGGCCAGCGAGAGCAGATACTCGAATGCTGCCCTGTCATTATCAAATACAGGCGCTCCTGCAGTATACTCAGAGCCGAATGTGAGTATCTGGCCATCATCGCCCACTCGCATCGGCAGCGCTTGAGTGTGGAATTTGAGATCACACGACGTCTCCACGATACCAACAGTGCCTGACCAAGTCCAGGACATGAGATACTCGATCATGCCCACGAAATTCTTCATACTGTCCAGATGTTTGAACGTCCGAGGGAGTAATTGTGAAGCGTATACATGTGGCAGCATAGTGAGTGAATGCTGGCCCCAGTACCCGTCCGTCAGCTCGTACCAATACCTGCAGGCGACCACTTGCGTAGGTTCATACCTTTGATTATGTCGGCCACCACGAAAATGCACGCAGTGGTTGCAGGAATCATACTCCCTGCCACGGTGCCATACCAAGAAACTCTCCGATACGGGAACCCCTGCGACCAGCTGCTCCCTCTTCTCCTGAAGGTAAAAGCCATACATCCTTGAGGAAAAGTTACCCTGCCGCCCGTCGTAATTCACCATGGCTGCCGGCTGCGGTGGATACAGCAATACATGAGAGTAGGACCGCTCAAACTCCGACAATTGCGCCAAACGGATGGCCACTTCCGGCAGGCACGGGCTGCTCTTGCTGAGCAAGCGATACGCGGTCAGCCAGGAGCTGTTCGCATTCTTCTGCACATACTCGCCGAGCCCGACGTCGACGGCATCGTGGTCCTTCGCGACATACCCTGAAATGTAGTTGAGCCGGCCGTTGCCTATCTGAACATCTATCTCGGCGCAGAATACAAGCGAGAGGAACTTGACGAATGCCGACACGACAGCCGTCCCGGTGCGCCCCTGGAGATACTGCAACAGCCCAAAGCATACAACCCACGCGCAGATGTGCCAGTGCGGGGTGCCACGGCCTTGGTACTCGGTCTTCATACACCACTCGTAAACGATGAAGTACTTGTGGCCCCAGCGGTTCGCCAGGAACAGCCAGATACAGCGAACCAGGTAGTACATATGAAGTGACATCATATACGCACCAGCAAAAATACAGCGACGATACGGCTCCATGAAATACGGCCTCGGGAACTTCCACTCCGCGGGCGCGATGGTGATGAACAAGTTCGGAAACGCGCACAGCCAGACCTGTCCCCGAAGATTCCGGCAGTGTTGATACAGGGCCTCATAATTCTTCTCGTCGTAGCAGCGCACGAGCATGATACGCACAAGATCAGCGAGGGAGTCTTGCACAATCTCCCAATACCCCGTAGACGCCTGCGAGTCCCGAGACATGACATCCCCAGTGACGCCGAGGCTCTTGGCACGGACTTGTGCATTGAAATACTTGTTCGCCAAGTGCTTCTCGTACAGAAAGAACGGCAGGTCCCGCTGCTCGCCATATACGCGGGCACTGGACAGCACCTTCCGAGTCCAAGACAGGCCGATGGATACCACACGGTTCGTGCTGTCCTGGGTCTCGGCATAGTAGTGCTCCATTATACCCGTATCTGTGAAGTCCGTGGTCGGGTACAAAACGGGATACATGGCACACTCGATACCTTTCATGACCACAAAGAGGTCGTAGGAGGACAGGTTCAAGGAGCTGCGATTCTCGATACGGATCCTCTGGGAGGTCAGAAAGCTATTTTATTGTTGTTGTTTTTTTTGGGGTTTTTTTTAGTGGATCAACCTCGTGATCATCTACGTCGCCGTCGATCTCGTCGTCATCGTTCGTCGTCGTCGTCGTCGTCGTCGTCGTCATCGTCGTCGTCGTCGTCGTCATCGTCGCCGTCGTCGTCGCCGTCGTTCTCGTCGTCGTCGTCGTCGTCGTCGTCTTGGTCGTCGTCGTCGTCGTCGTCGTCGTCGTCGTCGTCGTCGTCGTCGTCGTCGTCGTCGTGTGGGAGCCCCTGCCCGCGCGGATCCTCTGTTCCGTCAGGAAGACGCGGTAATACTTGCTGTGCTCCCTCAAGAAGTGATACGCAGCCTTGCACCGGACCGTAGGCAGACTCGCTTCGCAGACCAGGTCCTTCTTGAAATACGCGCGCGAGAGCCCCACCTTCTTCCAGTTGAACTGGTGCGCGGCGCCATACCGCTCCTGCTGCACGGAGGTCTTCAATACGACGATGCTCAGAGCACGACATTCGTCCACGGTCATCTCGTGCATACAGGGTCCAGTGGTGTGGTCCAGCGAAAACTGCCCAAAGGAATACCGAGGCCAGCTGATACACTCCTTTGCCTCGTAGCCCGACTTCGTGGCCAAGGGGATCCTATACAGCTCCGACGTCTTTGCTACCTTGAGGGCCTTGCCGTGGTTCTGCATACGCCGGTTGAACTTCTCGAGAGGGGTCTCTTTGCCAGAACAGCAAGGGCATGTGGCAACCACAGGCGTATACATGCCTGGCTTATACCACCATCTCGAAGATATACCAACTTGGCCACAGGCGTGCACCACCGGGTCGTGCGGTACTTGCCGACGATACGCCGCCAGCATGTCTGGTTGCTCCGACGTGCTGCGGTCCTGATATACACGATTCGAGAAATACTCGTCATTAAAGAAGAACGAGCCGCAGGCCTCGCAAGCGGACCAACTCCCGTAGCACACCCAGAACGCAAAGTCCGTCAAATTATACTGCTTCTGGTAGGTGGCCTGGATACTGGTGAGTAATGACATGGACCAAGACTGTCGCTGAAATACCTCCTGGCACTTCAACATGGCATACGCAGCAACAAGACAAGCGTCCGCCGCCATTTTCGGGAATACTATGCAACGGTCAGCTGTCGCCACGCTGCAAGCTCTCGCATACCAGCCGTGCTCTTTGTCGGAGATACACGCGTGCGCAGTCCTGGGCAGCACCTGGCCCTGGAAGGTCTTCTCGTAGGCCTCCAACACAGGGCCTGGCAGCACATCCTTGTATACGAAGGCATCCGGATACTCGAGAGCCAACCTGGCATGCCGTTCGTGTTCTCCAAAAAATACCGCAAGATTGTGCAAAGGCACCAACTCTTCCGCCACACCCAAGCGCTCACATAAGGATATACGCACAGTCTCCAGAGCAGATCTGGCCCGGGCGCGCAGAGAGTGAGCACCCCCCCAGGTGTGCCCGAGCTTGCTATCCAGAGAGACGAAGGAATACAAGAACTCCCACTCGTGCTGCTCCAGGTGGTCGCTGGTCCAGTATTCGCCACGCTGCTCGCGATAGCGACGATACGCTATGAGCCGCTGCGTCGTCCTGCAATCAACGAGATACTGCGCCAACAACTGCTTTTTCACCTCCTCGGCCGAGACGCCCTTCTGCAGCTGCTCCAGGACAAACTCCCCGCATACGTGGCGATGTATGTCCTCAGCATTCTCCAGTAGTGCCAGCTGCTGAGAGGGCGCCTTCAGCCACGTCTGAAGGTGACCGCAATTGGCAAATACCCCGGTCTCCGCGCGATACTTGTCCACCAGCGCTCGCCCCCTCAAGCCTTCTACGTGATGCCAGTACTGGAGGTCCCTGCGCGACAGCGCGTAGACGGCGGAATTGCCGTGTTTGGCACCGTCTCCGAGGCGATACCGGCCAAGCCACTCTCGACAGACATTCGGACCCGTCTCATACCCCCAAGCCTTCAGACGCACCTGCATATTCCGGTAGTCGAGGCCAAGGCCCAGGTCGGAGACCTCCTCTCGATACCGCTTGCCGCATGCCGCCTCTAGAGCCTCCACCGTCATCAGCGTCATACGAACCACATCTGTTGAGGAAGAAGCTGCCGTGGCCAGCTGCTTGGTTACGGGCTCCTCCCAGTCGACCGCGGCAGGCCGTTTGGCCACGCGGGCAGATCCGGCGGCGGCTGGCCGTTTCAATACACCGCCTGCGACCTGTGCCGCCGGGCGCTTCAATACACGCTTGGTGACGGCCTGGGCGGATGAAGCCGCCGCCTGCACGGAAGAGCTCACCGACGCATACACATCGCACCACTGTCTCAACACTCCTCGGGACACCAAGACAGCTTTCCGTCGCATACGCAACACGGTATGCAAGGTGTGGTACTTCAGCCCTGGATATACCGCGCGCATGTGGTCACCAAGTGCCGCGTCGAGCTTTTCGGCCGTGTCGCACTGCAAAGGTCCAGAGTCAGGGTGATACTTCACGTACCATTGCCTCAAAACCATACCGCTGACAACGACGGGAGGGTCGCTCTCCGAGAGAATCTGCGAGAGGACCTCCGCGGCGGCCTCGTCGGCGAAGCTCTCCCGATACTGATTGAGTCGAAGACGCTGGCCTATACATTCCTCCACAGCTTGGGCAGTATTCAATGCTCCCTTGGCGCCCCACTCCGTGCTGAGCCACTTCTGACATACCCTGGCGTCAGCAGATACAGATAAATGTCCCAGGAGCCACTGCTTCAAGACGGCCCCGTCAGTAGTCCCCTCGGGCATGTCTGTGCGAATACGTTCTCCATACCAGGTCTCCAGATGGCCAGCGTTCTGCACTTTGACAAGCGTCTCTTTGGAAGAATACTGCAGTAGCCACGTCGTTGCGACCTTATTTGACACATACAGTGGTGGATCCAACTGTCGGAGCGCCCCGCATAATTTGAAAGCTGTATTATACTCGATGCCCAGGTGGCGGATGGCAGAGCCGTGATGCTCCTCCAGCTCCTGGGCGCTAGAAATACTGACCGTGCCAGGCACAACCCGATACTTGCACCACCAAAGCTTGCACGCCTGGTGACTGACCTGGATACCCTTTGCAACGAGCGCCTGATGCAAATAATACGGGCTGCCACATTCAGCCAAGGGAGGCCGCGACAGCTCTGGGCCATACTGGTCGTCAAGGGCTTTCGCCGACAAAGCCATGACCCAGCCAAGAACACAGGCGAGACCTTGATCCGAGATGGCTACGGATGTGACAGTGATCAGTCGGAGGCTTCCTGGGGCCGCTTGGGGTCCTCTTGGGGTGAGGGGAAGCCTCCTGGAGCCGCTTGCGGTCCTCTTGTGCTTTGGTGGGCTTCTTGGAACCATGTTGGGGCCTCTTGGGAGGGGGCCTCACGGCGGGCTCTTGAGGCCTCTTGAAGGCCTCCTGGGGCAACGTATGGCGCAACCAGTAGGGAGCGTTGTATTCTCGGCGGCCGAGGGCGCAACCTATGGCGCAACCAATAGGAGGGCGTTTTATTCTCGGCGGCCGAGGGCCCAACCTGTGGCAAGAGATTATGACCCCTGGCAGGCGCGCGAACCCCATTGCAAGAGCGTGCGAAAGTAGCTCGCGCGAGCTCATGTAACATAAATGTTGGAAAACCATTGTTTTTTTTTAAAGGATTCGGACAGCGCGCGCGGGGGGAAATTTTGAAAAGTCTTGCAGCTGTTTTTCGAGGACCTACGGTGCGATTCGTGTGATTTTATGATGCGCGGTGCTAAAATTCTGAAAACCCAATGATTTTTGGAGGTTTCGGCGTGCGCGCGCAAAGAAAAAACGAATATGTCCCGCATAATATTTTTTGACAGGGATGATGGCCCTGGCAGATGCGCAAACGTTGTCGCAGAAGTTCGAAAAAGTTGCTCGCAAAAGACCGTTTAACAGAATTGTTTAAAAAGTGTTGGTTTTCCTAGGAATCCGCAAGAGCGCGCGGAAGAACATTTTGACAATTTTTTCTTAAAAAACCATTGGGTTTTTGATGTTTTTATGTTAAAATCGTTACGAAACCTAAGGTTTTGGAAGGATTTCGTCTTGCGCGCACGAATGTCCACTTTACCTTATTTTTTGCAAGGGATTCTTGCAATTTGATCAAGTAAGAACAAGAATTTTCATTTTATAGTATTTTTTACAAGGGAAAGCGGGGGGGAACAAAACAACCGGATCCGGACACAATCGTTTTGCCTGAGACTTCCTCACGAAAATGATGAAAATGTAGCTGCGGCCTAGGCGCGGCGGGGGGGCCGTGCACCAGGGGTCCCAACAATAATTATTCTTTAGAAGAAATAATGTTCAACAACAATCATTTTACCCGAACGCTCAGTGTTCTCACCAGTGCCAGGGTTTTCATGCGACGCGAGACAATACCCCCACTTCGTGGGGGGGCATTCAAGCTCTACCAAATATCCAAACGACTCTTCGCGACCACCCAAACCCAGCTTCCCGCCCTATGACGTTGGGACACTTCACTTCGTGGCGTGCGGACGACCGTGGCTACTACACTGGCGTGGGGTACACACCCACAGAACTTGGTCACTTATTCGGGGCGCGCGTGTGCCCAGCATCCTGCAATTGTGACATACAATACATGACACAGACAGACAGAGAGAGAGACAGAGAGCAGACAGAGAGAGAGACAGAGAGAGCGGAGTTGGTCACATTTTTGGGGCAAGTTCCTGAGATCGTCGTGTTTTTTGTTGGTCTTGCGCGCGCGAATGTCCACTTTACTTTTTTTTTGCAAGGGAGTATTGAAATTTGATTATGTTAGAACAAGAAAAAGTAGCTCGCGCGAGCTCATGTAACATAAATGTTGAAAAACCATTGGTTTTGTGGGAGTCGGACAGCGCGCGCGGGATGAAATTTGGACATTTTTTTTTTGAAAAACCATTGGGTTTTTGATGTTTTTATGTTGAAATCGCTACGAAACCTAAGGTTCTGGAAGGATTTCGTCTTGCGCGCGCGAATGTCCACTGTACCTTATTTTTTGCAAGGGATTATTGAAATTTGATTATGTTAGAACAAGAAAAAGTAGCTCGCGCGAGCTCATGTAACATAAATGTTGAAAAACCATTGGTTTTGTGGGATTCGGACAGCGCGCGCGGAAGGACATTTTGACAATTTTTTCTTAAAAAACCATTGGGTTTTTGATGTTTTTATGTTAAAATCGCTACGAAACCTAAGGTTTTGGAAGGATTTCGTCTTGCGCGCACGAATGTCCACTTTACCTTATTTTTTGCAAGGGATTCTTGCAATTTGATCAAGTAAGAACAAGAATTTTCATTTTATAGTGTTTTTTGCAAGGGAAAACGGATTACAACAAAACAACCGGATCCGGACACAATCGTTTTGCCTGAGACTTCCTCACGAAAATGATGAAAATGTGGCTGCGGCCTAGGCGCGGCGGGGGGTCGTGCACCAGGGGTCCCAACAATAATTATTCTTAAGAAGAAATAATGTTCAACAACAACGACGACGACGACGACGACGACGACGACGACAACAACAACAACAACGAAAATAATAATAATAATAATAATGATAATAATAAAAGAAAAACAATAATAATAATAATAATAATATTCATAATCAGAATAACAATAATAATATTACTATGATATAGTAAGACTGTTCGCCCTTAACTGCTCGAGTGTCCAATAACGCGTATTTCCCAAACCTTCGATACCCGCCCTCTTCGTCTTCGATCGAACCCCTTTTGGGGGTATACCTTTCTTCCGTGCAGGCCTGGCCCCGGCAAGCGGCGGGGCGGCCGCGGACCGTCGGCCTGGCCAGCGGCAGCGCTGATCGGTGGGGCGGCCGCGGACCGTCGACCCGACCCCAAGAAGGACGGACAGGGGACCGACCACGACGACGACAACGACGACGACGACGACGACGACGACGACGACGACGACGTCGAAGACGACGGCGACGACGACGACGACGGCGACGACGAGCGAAAGCGAGAGCGAGAGAGAACGACAGCAGGGCCACGAAGGGCACGAAGTAGGCCACGAAGGGCGACAGCGGGGAGAGAGAGAGAGAGAGAGACGCGCGAGTCCGCTGGCCGGCGGGCCGGCAGGCCCCTTAGGGGCGGCGCGGGCGGGCCGGAGCCTGGTCATAGGCGCATGAAGTTCAAGAAGATGTTCTCGAGGTCCGTCCAGGATTTCACATGTGTAGCACTCAGTAACCATGTGCCGGGTGCGTTCCCCACCAAATCGCTCTGTAAGAATTCTGTGATATCGTCACTCCACCGTTTTCGCTGTCCAGCCTGTCGGCGTTGTGCTGCCCGAAGGTCATAGATATCAGGCTCCCATGCCGCTGCCAGTCGGGCCCAAGAGTGGTGTGGTTGTGTGGCAACTCGCCCAGCCCATCTCCATTTACGCTTGTGATAAATCGTCACCCCTTCCTCCACCTGTGCGCGCGTCGCAAGGTCTGAAGCGGTGTGGGTTGCCCTGCGGATGAAATGGTCCCAGGGTTCAACGTCGGATTCGTCGTCGACGTCGTCAAAGTCTAGATGCCAGTTGACGTCGGAACTGCTGTCGTCGTTTGTGCTGTCGTCGTGCTGGTCAGTGTCAGGGTTGAATGTGCTTTCGGCGGTGCTGGTGTGGGGTGGTCTCTGTCGGCGTCTCGAGGTATTGACAATGAGTCGTAGCATGCGTCGTTGGGTGCGTCGGAGTGTCAGGAGCATGTCTTTGGTGAGAGTCCACGTTGCGCAGCCGTACGTGACAGTTGGCGTCACTGTCCCGCTGAAGAGCCTGAGTCTGCTGTGAAGGGGGTACCGGCGACAGCGAGGACACGAAGGGAATGCGTATGGGGCCACGAAGAGCGCGAACGAGCGGGGGCCACGCACAACAGGCAACTATGGTGCCACTGAAGGTAGCAACTGGGCCACGTAGGACAATGAGGGGGACACAAATGGCGACAGCGGGGCCACGAAGGGCATGCACATGGGGCCACAACGGGCGCGATTCCTGGGTGCCTGGGTGTCGGGAGCGCGGCGCTTGGGCAAATTGCAAGCAATTCCAACGCAAGGCCATTCTTCAGTAAATTACAAGCAAATCTCCAACTAGAGCGCGACTCCAGAGCGCCGGGGGGGCGATTCTTTAATACATTGTCAGGAAGTCCCAAGCGAGAGCGCGATTCCTGAATAAAATGCGAGGAAGTCGCGGGCGGGAGCGGGGGTCCTGGCTAAATTGTAAGGAAGTCTCAAGCGGGAGCCGTTGTTGTTGTAACCCGGGGGCCAGGGGCCCAGTTTGAGCAGGAAGACTTTCCCTGTCCAAAAACAAGGTGTGAGCGTCGAGGGGCACACTTCCATTGAGAAAAAACCGTATGCACCGGTGGGGGTCAATAATAATTATTCTTCAGAAATGAGAATTTAACCACAACAACAACAATCATTTTAAGACAGTTCGCCCTTATCTGCTCGAGTGTCCAATAACGCGTATTTCCCAAACCCTCGATACCCGCCGTCTCCGTCTTCGATCGAACCCCTTCTGGGGGGTATACCTTTCTTCCCTGCAGGCCAGGCCCCGGCAAGCGGCGGGGCGGCCGCGGACCGTCGGCCTGGCCAGCGGCAGCGCTGATCGGCGGGGCGGCCGCGGACCGTCGACCCGACCCCCAGATGGACGGACAGGGGACCGACCACGACGAGGACGACGACGACGTCGACGATGACGGCGACGACGACGACGACGGCGACGACGACGAGCGAAAGCGAGAGCGAGAGAGAACGACAGCAGGGCCACGAAGGACACGAAGTAGGCCACGAAGGGCGACAGCGGGGACATGAAGGGAATGCGCATGGGGCCACGAAGAGCGCGAACGAGCGGGGGCCACGAAAGGCAGATAATGCGGGGCCACAGAAGGCAACGATGGGGCCACTGAAGGTAGCAATTGGGCCACGTAGGACAGTGAGGGGGCCACACACGGCGACAGCGGGGCCACGAAGGGCATGCACATGGGGCAACCACGGGCGCGGACGAGCGGGGGCCACGGAGGGCATACATATTTGGGGCCACGACGGACAGCGAGGGGGCCACGAAGGGCCGCAACGGGGCCACGAAGGTCAGCGAGGGGGCCACGCAGGGGTTACAACGGGGCCACAAAGGGCTGCGAGGGGGCCACGAAGGGCCGCAACGGCGACAGCGGGGCCACGAAGGGCATACACATGGGGCCAAAACCGGCACGAACGAGCGGGGGCCACGAAGGGCATACGTACATTGGGCCGCGGAGAGCAAGAACGGGGCCACTGAGGACAGCAACGGGGCCACGAGAAGGGCAGCGAGGGGGCCACGAAGGGCGACAGCGGGGCCACGAAGGGCATGCACATGGGGCAACCACGGGCGCGGACGAGCGGGGGCCACGGAGGGCATGCATATTTGGGGCCACGACGGACAGCGAGGGGGCCACGAAGGGCCGCAACGGGGCCACGAAGGTCAGCGAGGGGGCCACGCAGGGGTTACAACGGGGCCACAAAGGGCTGCGAGGGGGCCACGAAGGGCCGCAACGGCGACAGCGGGGCCACGAAGGGCATACACATGGGGCCAAAACCGGCACGAACGAGCGGGGGCCACGAAGGGCATACGTACATTGGGCCGCGGAGAGCAAGAACGGGGCCACTGAAGGTAGCAATTGGGCCACGTAGGACAGTGAGGGGGCCACGAAGGGCGACAGCGGGGCCACGAAGGGCATGCACATGGGGCAACCACGGGCGCGGACGAGCGGGGGCCACGGAGGGCATGCATATTTGGGGCCACGACGGACAGCGAGGGGGCCACGAAGGGCCGCAACGGGGCCACGAAGCAGGCAGCGATGGGCCACGAAGGGCTGCGACGGGGCCACGAAGGGCAGCGTGGGGGCCACGAAGGGCTGCAACGGGGCCACGAAGGGCTGCGACGGGGCCACGAAACAAAGCGAGGGGGCCACGAAGGGCTGCAACGGGGCCACGAAACAAAGCGAGGGGGCCACGAAGGGCTGCAACAGGGCCACGAAGGGCAGCGAGGGGGCCAAGAATGTCTGCAAAGCGGGGCCACGAAACAAAGCGAGGGGGTCACGAAGGGCTGCAACGGGGTCACGAAGGGCAGCGAGATCCTAGGTAATCTGTGAGGGAATCCTAAGCGTGAGCGCGACTCCTGGGTGCCTGGGTGTCGGGAGCGCGGCGCTTGAGTAAATTGCAAGAAAGTCCAACGCAAGGGCGCTATTCTATGGTAAATTGCAAGCACGTCTCCAGCGAAAGCGCGACTCCAGAGCGCCGGGAGAGCGATTCGTGAATGAATTGTAAGGAAGTCCCAAGCGAGAGCGCGATTCCTGAATAAAATGCGAGGAAGTCTCGGGCGGGAGCGGGGGTCCTGGCTAAATTGTGAGGAAATTTCAGGCGGGAGCCGTTGTTGTTGTAACCCGGGGGCCAGGGGGCCAGATTGAGCAGGAAGACTTTCCTTGACAAAAAACAAAGTGCGAGCCCTGGGGGGGCACTTCAATTGATGCATTGGAAGGAAGGACCTGTGAGGGGGCGAGCAACATAATTATTCTTCAAGAATAGAGTTCAACAACAACAACAACAACAACAACCACAACGATAGAAAGAGAGAGAGAGAGACAGGCGAGAGAGAGATACATAGAAAGACAAACATATTTGGGAGAAAAAAAGGGATAGAGAGAACGAGAGAAAAAGAGAGAGAGAGAGGAACCAAACAAACCGAGAGAAAGAGAGAGAGAGAGACATCTACAAGAAAAGAAAGTGAGGCATAAAGAGAGAGAGAGAGAGAGAAAACAACACAAAAAAAAGGAAGAGACGAGCCTAGGCATGCTCGCGCAGCGAAGCAATAACGACGGAACGTTTCTGCCAAAATTTCTACCTCTGGGGGCCCTCGCCGGGCCCCGGGGCCGAAGAAAAACTGCTTGGGATGAAAAACTGGCCCTGGGGAAAGGGTCGCCACTTCTGGGGACCCCGCGTAACAAAGTCGAAACGTCTCATGTCCGGAGAGGAGACAAAATGATCCCCTCGAGGGGATCCCCGACCTGCTTGGCACGAGGACGGAAAGCGCAACTTACTTTGTGATGGCGTGAGATCACTGGCTTGTCCGTGCTTCCTCATCTTACGTCCTCCGTTCCCTTCGCCTTTGTCGCCTCCTTGGGGAGTCTTGGGGCAATATTGGGCCATATTGGGAGACTCTCAGGCTCTCTTCGGGCCCTCTTGAGCCGTCCGCGGGCACTTCAAGAGAGATTACAAGACGATGTTAGAAGTATCATGTTAAAAAAACGAATATATATATATATATTGATAGTTTGTGTCAGGATATCCGCGGCGCTGCTGATTTAACCCGGCTGGCCATTTCTGCCCGCCTGGCCTTTTCAACCCGCCTGGCCGTTTTGATCCGAATGTCCCCTTCAAGCCGCCTGGCCGCGCTGGCATCATTGGCAGTTTTAACACGCTTTGTCGTTTTAAACCGCCTGGCCGGTTTAACCCGCCTGGCCTTTCTAAGCCGCCTGGGCAATTTGACTCAACTGGCCGTTTCAAACCGCCTGGCCGCTTCAACCCGCCCGGCTGTTTTATCTCGCTTGGCCGTTTGGACCCGCCTGACCTTTTGAACCCGCCTGGCCGTTTTGACCCGCATTGCCGTTTTTGCCCTCCCGGCCATTTTGACCCACCTGACAGTTTTCACCCGCCCAGCCCTTGTGACCCGCCCTCTGACATCCTCGGCCGCACTGGCATCCTCGGCAGTTTTATCCCGCCTGGCCGTTCTAAGCCGCCTGGCATTTTTAGCCCGCCTGGCCGTGTCAAGTTTAACCCGCCTGGCAGTGTTAACCCGCCTGGCCAGCCTCGCGGGCCGTATTGGAGCGATTCCAAGACGACGTCGACAACATCTCATTTGTGTGAAGATGTCCCTAGCGAGACGATGACGACACGTTATTTGAAGACGTCCCTGGCGAAATCGCCGTTTTGGGCAAGACCGAAACCAACACCATCACGACGTCGACTACATCTCATGCTTGTAAGTATGTCCCTAGCGCTGTCGACATCATCTCAATCGTGTGAGGATGTCCCGTGCGAGGTCGACAGATTGGCCAAGACCGAGACCAAGACGACGTCGACGACATCTCATGGCCCTAGCGAAAACGCAATGTTAGGGAAGAGCGATGTCGAGCATATCTGATTCTTGCGAGGTAAGCCCTGGCGAAATCGACATTTGCTGGCGGAAGTATGGTGTTCAAAAACAATATTATGGACTATGTTGGGTAGTCTTGAAGCCTTCCGGGAGCGATCCCAACCCAAGCGACATCTCCATTTTGGCTAGTAAACCTGGCCCGGCACAGAAACGGAAAGAGCGCTGCAGAAACAGAAACCGAAATTACTCACACCACCGTTCGTACCGGGAGCCTTGGCGTTGAGAGCTTGTTACGTCACCCCTCGCTCTTGGGAGCCTTGGTGTTCAGAGAATGTTGCGTTGCCACCCGTTCCTGAGCCTTGGCTGGGCCTTGGTGTCAGG
>CAUYUJ010004829.1:0-12500 GCA_963575745.1 Prorocentrum cordatum
TGGCTGCCCTGGCATGAGATTTTCTCCGGAAGTTTGGCGTCAGAATTCTGGCGGGGGGGGGGTGCACGAGTTGTCCGCCCGCCGCCCCTTTGAGGCAGAGGCCTCCGATCCGCTGCTGACTCCTCATGCCGATGCTACGCCGATGCCCCTGTCCGGGTCTTGGGGTCGCCAGGGACGCTCTCGCCGTAGCCGTTTTGTCCGAATTTCCGTGTCACCCTCAGTTCGGCAAGAGTCGCCATGGATGGAGCATCGAATTCTTTTTGGGCGTCCTCTCCCCCTGATCGAGGTCTGGAGGGCACGGGAGAGGAGACCGCAGACATGCTCTTACTGTCGGCATGGGAGGGTCTGCGGGTAGAGGTACAGCGTTTGCTTTCACAAACGTCACGTCTGAGTCTCGAAGGGTTTCCTGCTTTCGCCATCTCGGAATTGAAGTCGGCGTTGGCATGGCTGTCGCATGACCTCGTCGTGGTCGTCACGACGAGGACGAGGTCATGCAAGGACGGCGACGGACGACGGACGACGCGCGACCGACGACCGACGACGACGACGACCCAGGGTCAGAGAAAACGAGACCACGACCCAGGGGCTGAGAAAACGAGAAAACGAAACGGGGTCCGAGAAAACGAGACCACGGCCCAGGGGTCGAGAAAACGAGAAAACGTACCAGGGTCAGAGAAAACGAGCCAGGGTCCGAGAAAACGAAACCACGACCCAGGGGCAGAGAAAACGCGAAAACGAACAAGGGTCCGATAAAACGAGACCACGACCCAAGGGCCGACAAAACGAGACAACGAGAAAACAAACCAGTGCCCGAGAAAACGAAACCACGACCCAGGGGCCGAGAAAACGAGACAACGAGAACAAGAACCAGGGCACGAGAAAGCGAGAACAGAACCCAAGGGCCGAGAAAACGAGAAAACGAGAAAACGAACCAGGGCCCGAGAAAACGAAACAACAACCCAGAAGCCGAGAAAACGAGAAAACGAGACAATGAACCAGGGTCCGAGAAAACGAGATAGCGACCCAGGGGCCGAGAACACGATAAAACGGTAAAACTAACCGAGGTCCGAGCAAACGAGACCACGACCCAGGCCGAGAACACGCGAATATCGGTCCTAGAAGGCGAGACCACGACCCAGGGGCCGAGAAAATGAGAAACATATAAAAGGAAGCGGGGCCCGAGAGAACGAGACTACGAACCAGGGGCCGAGAAAACGAGGAAAAGAGAAAACAAACCAGCGTCCGAGAAAACGAAACCACAACCCAGGGGCCGAGGAAACAAGAAAACTAACCAGGGTCCGAGAAAACTGGACCACGACCCAGGCGCCGAGAAAACAAGAAATGAGAACACGAACCAGGGTCCGAGAAAACGAGACCACGACCCAAGGGCAGAGGAAACGAAACAACGAACCAGGGTCAGAGAAAACAAGACCAGGACCCAGGGGCAGAGAAAACGAGAAACGAACCAGGGCCCGAGAAAACGAGACCACGACCCAGGAGCCAAGAAAACGAGAAAACGAGAAACCGAAACGGGGTCCGAGACAACGAGACCGCGACCAAGGGGCAGAGAAAACGCGAAAACGATAAAACAAACCAGGGCCCGAGAAAACGAGACCACGACCCAGGGGCCGAGAAAACAAGAACACGAGACAACGAGCCAGGGTCCGAGAAAACGAGACCACGACCCAGGGGCCGAGAAAGCGAGAGAACAAGACAACGAACCAGGGTCAGAGAAACCGAAACAAAAACCCAGGGGCCGAGAACATGAGAAAACGAGACAACTGACAAGGGTCCGAGGGAAAATGACACTACGACCCCGGGGGCCGAGAAAATAAGAAAACGAGATCACGAACCAGGGCCCGAAAAAACAACACAAAAACACCGAGAACACGAGAAAACGAAACCACGAGCCAGGGTCCGAGAGAACGAGGCCACGACCCAGGGGCCGAGGACGCGGGACAACGAGAAAACGAACCAAAGTCCGAGCAAACTCGTGGCTTTGCGACAACGTCGGGGAACATCCTTTTCCCCGTCTGAGCCTGCCTAAGGGGTTCTTACTTGTTTGAACTTGGTACCTCGGAGGGTAACTTTGCCCGTTGCTTGGAAGCTCCTCGGGTTTCCCGGGTTCCCCGCCCCCGGTGCCTGATTCACGAAGGTGAAGCGATGTTAGACTCCCTCCTGCCGTTGTTTCCAACACTGGCAGTGGGGCTCCTCCCCTGCCCTGGGCCTTCCCTGCCCCGTGCCTCGTCTCTGGGCCCCTCCCCTGCCGTTGTTCCCAACATTGGCATTGGGGCTGGGAGCGGCCTGCGAGACCCTGTGCGATGCTACAGAGGAAAAAGGAGGAGGATTAGGAGGAGAGCCAACTCGGATTCACGAAGGTGGAGCGATGTTAGACTCCCGCCCCCTCCTCGCTTGACCGCGCATGCGTGCAGGGCCGCCGCTTCGTGGAGGCTCGAGGGTTGGGCCGCTTGTCCCGCCCTCCCACGCCCTGGTGCTGAGTTTGGCTGCGGCGCCGCTGCGCCCATGATCCAGGCCCCTTGCTGTTGGGGGGGCTGGGAGCGGCCTGCGAGACTCTGTGCGATGCCAATGCGAAAAAAGGGCGGAGGATTAGTAGGAGAGCGAACGAGACCACGACCCAAGGGCACAGAAACGAAAACGAACCAGGGCCCGAGAAAACACGACCACGACCCAGGGGCCGAGAAAACGAGAAAACGATAAAAGGAATCAGGGTCCGAGCAAACGAGACTACGAACCAGGGGCCGAGAAAACAAGAAAACGAAGCAACGAACTGGAACAGAGAAAACGAAACCACGTCCCAGGGGCCTAGACAACAAAAACGAGAAAACGAAGCAGGCCCCGAGAAAACGAGACCACGACCCAGGGGCCGAGGAAATGAGAAAACGCGAGAATGACCCACGACCCAGGGGCCGAGATAACGAGAAAACGCTTGGTTCGAGAAAGCGAACCCAGGAGCCGAGAAAACGAGGAAACGAGACAACGAAGCAGGGTAAGAGAAAACGAGACCACCCGGGGGGCGAGACAACGAGAAGACGATAATACTAACCAGCGTCCGAGAAAACAAAACCACGACCCAGGAGCCGAGAAAACGAGAAAGGGAGAAAACGAAGCAGGGTCCGAGAAAACTGGACCACGACCCAGGCGCCCAGAAAACGAGAAAACGAGAAGATGAACCAGGGTCAGATGAAACGAGACCGCGACCCAGGAGCCGAAAACACGAGAAAACAAGAAAACGAACCAGGGGCCGAGAAAATGAGAAAACGGTAAAAGGAATCAGGGCCCGAGAAAACGAGACTACGAATCAGGGGCCGAGAGAACAAGAAAACAAGCAAACGAACCAGGGGTCGACGTTATTCTCCAATGCCTTCTCTAGCGCTGCGGTGCGCACCTGTCGTCAGGGATTCCGCAATTTTGCCAGAGGCCCGGAAGGGAGGGGGGGGAGGTAGCTTCGGAAGCCCCCCACCCCCTTTGCATGGGAAGGGGGAGGGGGGGTAGCTTGAAGCCGCCCCCCCGTGTGTCCAGGCCAAAAATGAAGGGGGGGTAGCTTCCGAAGCCCCCCCCCCTTTGAAAGGGAAGCCTGGGCTCACCTTCTGCTCCGGAAAAGGGAGGGAGGGGGGGATAGCTTCGAAGCCCCCCCCCCACCCCTTTGGCCAGCGCCCCCCTAGCTTAGAAACCTTTGCAAAAGGGAGAGGGGCGGGGGGTAGCTTCGGAAGCCCCCCCCCTTTTGGAAGGGATGGGGGGGGAGGCAGCTTGAAGCTGGGCCCCTCCTTTCCGTATTCCTGGCGCTGCGGGCGCGCTCTTTCAGATACATATGTATGTATGTATGTATGTATGTATGCATGCATGCATGCATGTATGTATGTATGTATGTATGCATGCATGTATGTATGTATGTATGCATGTATGTATGTATGTATGTAGGTAGGTATGTATGTATGTATATGTGCGTATGTATGTATGTATGTATGTATGTATGTATGTATGTATGCATGTATGTATGTATGTATGTATGTATGTATGTATGCATGCATGCATGCATGCATGCATGCATGTATGTATGTATGCATGTATGTATGTATGTCTGTATGTCTGTATGTCTGTATGTCTGTATGTCTGTATGTCTGTATGTCTGTATGCCTGTATGTCTGTATGTCTGTACGTCTGTATGTCTGTATGTCTGTATGTCTGTACGTCTGTATGTCTGTATGTCTGTATGTCTGTATGTCTGTCTGTCTGTCTGCCTGTCTGTCTGTCTGCCTGTCTGTCTGTCTGTATGTATGCATGTATGTATGTATATATGTATATACACACATATAGAGAGGGAGGGAGGGAGGAGCGAAAGGCAAGATAGGTGCGCTCGCGTCGTATCTGACATCCTACCCCTCCCTCCCATCCCTTACCATGGCGTAGATCCCCTCTCTACTCGCACAGTCGCCGTCAGGACCGACGCTCGTCCGCGGAGAGAGGGGGCCACATGCGAACCCTACCCCTACCCCCCATGATTTCTGAGGGGGAGGGTGGGGTTCACTTCGCTGGGGAGCTCCCGAGCGAAGTGAGCCCCACCCTCCCCCTCAGAAGTCGTGGGGGGTAGGGGTGTAGGGTTCGCGTGTGGCCCCCTGGGAGAAAGGGAGGGAGGGAGGGGCGAAAGGGCCGGGGGAAGGGGAGGTGACGCCGAGAAGCCGTCTCCACGGCAAGAAGCTGGTCAGGGGCGCGGCGGCGGCCAGCGCCGACGCCAAGCCCACCAGTGCGGCCATGGCTCAGGTCATCGAGGACCGGCGGGGCCCAGGCCCTCGCCCTCCCTGTCGCTGCTGCTGCTGCTCCTGCTCCCGCCTCCTCGTCGCGATTCGCGACGTAGTGCCAGCCGCGAGTCCGTATCGTCTCGCCGAGCCCTACCCCCATTTTCCGGCCCTGTCCCGATCCCCACCATCCCCACCCACCAGAGATGGGAATAGGCCCCTCGAGATTCGAAGGGAGCAGTGTATTTCCCCATCCAGGCGGAGGCCACGCCAGTGGGGATAGCCGCTCCCGCACAGGACTTCCAAGAGGACCAAATCAGTCAAAGACCTGAAGGGTCCCAACTTGTTTTCCTTTTTTTCTGGAGCTCCCATGTGTTGCCAACGCGTGGCTCCAAGATGGCCTCAGGGGCCCAAATGGTTCAGAACAGAAGGGGGTTGCAAGATTGTCCGAGGATAGTCTAGGAGAGAGAGAGAGAGAGAGAGAGGGAGAGGGAGAGGGAGAGAGATGACAAGCGAGCGAGCGAGCGAGAGAGAGAGAGAGAGAGAGAGACAGAGAGAGAGAGAGGCACACACATAGAGAGAGTGATATATATATATATATATATATATATATAGATAGAGAGAGAGACAACAGTAATGAGTTTTATATTTGAGTCCAACATCAGAAGCCAGCGCGAATGTACGCCTGTGCGTTGCGTGGGCAGGAGGGGAATGGGGGCGAGCTGGAGGAGGATGAGCAGGAGGAGGAGGAGGACTAGCAGGTGGGGCAGGATGGGGAAGAAGAGGGAAATATAGCGATGAGGAGGATAATGCAACCCTGATATGACCCGCTGCGTCAGAGGACTTGCGGAGCCAGATAGAGCAGCAGAGTCAGGACAGTTTACTTGGCGACTGACTGATGACAATCGAAGTGCACTGACGAAACGTCGGAGAGTTGGCGCTGCGGTCGAGGGGTGATGGCGGCATGAGCATGGAGAAAGGTCGTGGTGGCAGCCAATTAGTTTCATGAAGTATGCAGGGAATATGTATGATGGGATCAGAGGGCTCTGAACTTGCTGCAGCGTTTATGCCAACAATTTGAACATGTCGGCGAACACATAGTTATCAGTGTGAGTCGTTCTGATTGTGCGAAGGGTGGTCTGAAGGATTCATTGTCGATCGATCTCTTCGGTTCCTTTGGCTGCCATCTGTACCAGCCTCGTTCCACGATGCAGCATGCTGCCCTTGTTGTCTGGCGGCTTCAGCGATTGGAGCGCTGGAAGCAATGAAGCATACCCTGACCAGGCCATAAGTTAATGATCCTGGAGCGACCTTCATTAGCATTTGTCTTACCATGCTGTGCTATGCTCTCCAGTGCTCTACGATGCGAATGCTCCGTGTTTACGCTTTACTCTTCTTTGCCACATGCTGATTCTATGCGAATGCTGTGCTATGCTCTGCTGAGCAATGCCACGCCGTGCAATCCTTTGTTATGCAGTGCTATGCTGCGCTATGAACCCCGTGACCCCCCCGAGGACCCCCAGGGAGCTCCCAGACAAGCCTTTCGAAGCGAAGCAGCATTGTATTGCTTTGTTAGCTGTCATGTCTTGTGATGTCTCGCTTTGCCGTGCATTTCGCTGCAGTATTGTGTGTGTGGTCATTCGATTAGTTTGCTTTACTTACTCTGCTGCGCTTCACTTTGATCTTCCTGTCATTGCATTGTACATCGATGCAAGGCAGCTCAATGCCAACCAACGCAACAGACTGCAGTTCGATGCAGGTGCAAGGTCGCGCAATGCGATGCAGTCCAAAGCGCTACAACCCAATCACAGGTTTTGCAGTGTAATGCGGAGCAGAGCACAGCAACATGGGAACGCCCCAGGGGGACACCCTGTGGACCAGGGCGGGGGGCGCGACCAATCGCCACACGCAGGTGTGGAACCCTGAGATCCCCCGAAGGACCTGGGGGGGAGGCGCCACCAACCGTCCCTGGCCCCACGGTGCACAGTGAGCTAGAGCATGCGAAGTCCAAGCGGGGGAACGGAGGTGCCATCAAGTTCGAGCGTTCTTTTTCCGAGACTCGGGTTCGGCCAGGGTGGTTATTCGTTCCTGAGGTCTTGACACCTCGGGGTGACCGAGAGAGCGTCGGCTTGCAACTGTGGGCATTACAACGTTGTAGTGCGCATCTGTGGCCAGTTTCCGCTGGGTTGTCGCACCGCTCCAGGCGTCCCAAATGGGGTCCGAGTAGATGGGGTCGGAGGATCGCGCCGCATCGCCGATGCATCGGCCTGGCGGATCGATGCGGATCCCGAGCCTCACCGACGTCACCGATACTTCACCGACGTCGCCGATGCATCGCAGATGCATCGCCGATGCATCGCCGGTGCATCGGCGATGCGGCGCGATCTTTCGACCACATCTGCTCGGACCATTGCGCGCTGCGCAGATCTGTCCTCAGAGGCGAGCAGCACCATGCGTGGCGCAGTCGGTCGCGCTGCTCGTCGCACTCGGGCTCTGCGGTGCCGAGCGGCCTGCTCGCCTTGCCTCTGGGGCTTCTGCTCGAACCTTCCACGAGTGCGTACTCCAGATTTCGTAATAAAGGGAGGGGGGTCTCATTTCGGGGGGGGGTCTCTTCCAGGCTATCTTGGAGGGCCTGGGGAGTCTGGGGACGATGTTTTGGAGGATTCTCCCACGGGGGAGGTCTGAAATGGCTTGTCTTGGAGGGTCCAGACCCCCTCCCTTTTCTTACGAAATCTGGAGTAAGCTCCCGTCGCTCCAGAGAGGGCCGCCGCGTCGAGCAGCCGAGAGCTTGGCCGCCCGCCCAGGACGGAGGCCCGGGGGAGGGCCCGCGGAGGCCCGCGCAGGTCCGACGAGGGCGGCTCCGCCGGCGGAGGTCCGCGCAAGCGAAGGCCGATCCCCAGGGAGGTCGGCGGCGACAGCAGTCGCAGGCCTACACCTTAGGCGATGCTTAAGCAAACTTAAATTTTCGGCCAGAGTCTCGATGATCCTCAATGTTTCAATGTGAATCCTAAGATTTGAATGGAATTTTTTCGTTCTTATTCAAGTTCTGAGACTATGAATTTCTTAACCCATGATTTCTAAAGCATTTCGCAGGGTGTAGAGGTTGACACCAGCACCAACATCGGCGGCATGCCGCCACCGAGGGAAGAAAATCCCGATCTCGGTGATGGTGGTAAGATTCTGGCTTCCAAGGTGGCCGAGATAGTACCACCGACACCGAAGTCTAGGATCATCTTCCCGCCTGAGGAGGCAACCCCTTGTGTTGGTGTTGGTGCCCATGTCCAGGCCTCCAAAACAGGGGCGAACAGCTCAGGGGCGGGCGTTCCACAGATTCGCCGGGGAGCCTCGCCGAGGGCATGGATCATCGGCGCCTCTGGATGCCCGTGCTGCCCTCCCCTGGGCTATTCGCCCCCAGCGTCGCCCCCGAAGGGAGGGAGGTCGGCGCTGGCGTCCTCGGGGATTCCAGAGGCGTCCGTTTGCCCTGAGTCTCTCCATCCAGCCACGTGGTTTCATGCATGCCTGAGTGATTGCCTCCCAGCCTCCCTGATTCACCATCCTTGAGCTCGAGGATAGCCGCGAGCAGCAACGACTCATCGAGAACCTGCACTCCGAGATCGGTCGCCTCAGGCGCACCAACGCGGAGCTGGAGTCCGAAGTAGGCTTTCGCTTTCGGCCGCTGCATCCGCTGTTCTTCCAGGTTCCCCGAGAAATTTACCCGCAGACCCGCGTGTGCCTTGTTGTTCCGAGGGGCGGCTTCGTGTGCGACTCGGAGAAAGAAGAGTGGAACATGGACAAATGAAAGCATGCCAGCCTCAAGCGATACCATTCATTCGTTAGGTGCCCATGTACCCATGCCAAGCAGTTGATCATATAATTGATGAAAGGTAGTTGGAAGTGGCCCTGTCACGCGCCCAGCCTGAGCCAGAGTTTTGCCAGTCTGGGACCAGCGCGCGAAAAGATATGAGACATGCGCGACAGGTTTTTAGTAGTATACCCATCGATGCAGAGCGTCAATGTGAACAAGACTGCCCCCGTCCGAAGACATGCAGTTTTCGCTCTATCCGCCAGCTCTCAATTATTTTACTTGCCTCGTTCATTCCGCTGGCCCCTGTTGCAGCAGTGTTGCTATCAGTCAGTGTGTCGTGGCGAGAGAGGAGAAGGAGGAGGAGGAGGAGGAGGAGGAGGAGGAGGAGGAGGAGGAGGAGGAGGAGGAGGAGGAGGAGGAGGAGGAGGAGGAGGCATGAGGAGAAGAAGGAGCAGGAGGAGGAGGAGGTGGAGGAGGAGCACGAGGAGAAGGAGGAGTTGGAGGAGGAGGAGTTGGAGGAGGAGGAGGGGGAGGAGTAGGAGGAGGAGCAGGAGCGGAGGAGGAGTGGGAGGAGACATCCGATTGCTTCTTGGGGCACTATTGGGGCCAGATGGGGCCGTCGACAAGACGCCTCTTCAAGAGGCTTCTTGGCATCCTTTTGGGCCAGTTTCTGGAGTGCCCTGCTGACTTGGAGCTCCGCTGGCATCTCTGGCCCAAGGTCTCCGGGGCACTTTCGTCCAGGGACCCCCAGGGGCTACCCCGCTCGCTCGAACTAGAAATACTCTGGAGCTCTTACCAGAGATTTTCGCAAGCCTCTGGTCCGCTGGACCAGCGAATGTGTCAGTCAAACGTGCCGAGGAGGGGAAGCAGGCCAGGTTCCCACCTTCGACCGTCCCACCGGACAGCTGCGAGACCACAGGGCGAGCTGGCGGGTGAAGTAAGCCTGAAGACTGCTGGTGCATAAGACCTCTGGTCGTGTGGATTGTTGGTTCCGACCAGCTCTGCCCTTGCGTAACCCTTAATCAATGTTGCACCGCTACTGTGCCGCCGCTGTGTCGGACCACGCATGGCCTCCTTTCTGATAGCCACTCTGTCGCTGATTCGTAACTCACGGCGCAGCCTGCTGTTTTTTCTTGCGAGTGAACCCATGTTGCCAGAGCTGGAAGGAAGTTTTTGCTCGTTAGTGCCAGATCTATTGGCGCTGTCACTGGCATTGGAGTGGAGCGCGACGGGGGAAGTGAATCTGAGATCTTGCTTGTCATGGTGGACGTCCAAACAGTCCACCCCGTGCTCGAAGTCTGCTATTCTCACTGCTTCTGCTGTTTCAGCACAGTCACCCGCTCACTCTCCCTCCCCACCCTCCCCGTCCCTCCCCGTGTTCCTCTCGGCTTCCCCTTCCCTTCTCCTTCGCCATTCATTCTCATCCCTCCCTCTCGATCTCACCCTCGGCGGCGAGCGAGGGGGGGAAGTGAGAAGGAGAAGGCCTCCTCAGAAGGCGGCGGGGCTTCTCAGAAGGCCTCGGGCCTTCTGAGAGGTTTTCTGTGTCTTCAGGGAAGGCTTAGAAATCTTCTCAGAAGGCCAGGGGATTTCCGAGCCTTTGAGAAGGTTCGTTTTTTTTTTTTCACTTCCCCCGGGGTTTGCCGCCGAATTCCTCCCATCCCCCTCCCCTCCCCCTCCCCCTCCCCCCTCCCCCTTCCCTTTCTTTCCCCACTTCTCCTCCCGTTGCCCCTCCCGTCTCCCATCCCTCGCTCCCACCCTTCCTCCTCCTGTCTATCATGTAACATCCCGCCTCTATCCATTCCATATCATCCTCACCCCATTTTCAATTCCCCGCCCTTCCCTCCCCTCCCTCCATGTCTGCCATGCTGGACTTCCTCGCCCTCGCGCCCCCTCCTCTCCAGACTGGGCCCACATGGATGCGCTGGAGCTTCACTACCGCGAGGTCGAGAGGTCCAGGGGCTGCAGCTGGGGCGAAACGCAACCAGTTCCTGAATTGAGCCAGGACGACTTCAGACCCGCTGATCATGCTTGCTCCTGCTTGCTCCTGCTTGCTCCTCTTGCTGCCGAAGCTGTGGCTGCTCTTGCTTCTCTTGCTGCTGGCCGCCGCTGCCCCCGACCGCCGCCGCCGGCCGCCGCGACCGGCCGCCGCCGCGACCGGCCGCCGCTGCTTCTCCTCCCTGTCCGATCCGCACCTCTGCTTCTTCATGCTCCAACCTCCTCCTCCTTCTCTTTCTCCTCCTCCTCCTCCTCCTCCTCCTCCTCCTCCTCCTCCTCCTCCTCCTCCTCCTCCTCCTCCTCCTCCTCCTCCTCTCCTCCTCCGCCTCCCCCCCCCCCCTCCTCCTCCTCCTCCTCCTCCTCCTCCTCCCCCCCCGCCTCCTCCTCCTCCTCCTCTCCTCACTCCTCCTCCTCCTCCTCCTCCTCCTCCTCCTCCTCCTCTCCCTCCTCCTCCTCCTCCTCCTCCTCCTCCTCCTCCTCCTCTCCTCCTCCCTCCTCCTCCTCCTCCTCCTCCTCCTCTCTCCTCCTGTCTCCTCCTCCTCCTCCTCCCTCCTCCTCCTCCTCCTCTCCTCTCCTCCTCCTCCTCCTCCTCCCCTCCTCCTCCTCCTCCTCCTCCTCTCCTCCTCCTCCTCCTCCTCCTCCTCCTCCTCATCCTCCTCCTCCTCCTCTCCTCCCCCGCCTCCTCCATCTCCCCTCCTCCGCCCCTCCTCCTCCCTCCTCCTCCTCCTCTCCTCCTCCTCCTCCTCTCCGCCTCCTCCTCATCCTCTCCTCCTCCTCCTCCTCCTCCTCCTCCGCCTCCTCCTCCTCCTCCTTCCTCCTTCTCCTCCTCCTCCTCCTCCTCCTCCTCCTCCTCCTCCTCCTCCTCCTCCTCCTCCTCCTCCTCCTCCTCCTCCTCCTCCCCCTCCTCCTCCGCCGCTCGAGGGCTTCGCACTGTATGGGGTGCTCAGTGTGTGCGTGGCACGCTTGTATGGGATACCAGGGGGGAAGGGGGGTTCCAAAAGGAGCCCCAGGGAACGGAACTTTCGAGACGGCCGATGCCCATTTCTCAAGCTCGCTCGGCTTCGCCCACAAGGTTGCCGCATGACGCCCTCACTCGCACTCCTCGAAGTCTCAAATGCAACGCCGCGGTCTCAGAAGTCTCTATCGCTGGCGTCGGTTTAGGAAACGTATCAGGGGGGTTGTGGCGGGGAGGGGAGGGGAGGTGTGAACGAGCGAGGGTCTGAGGTGGACTTGGGAAGGCAGGTGCATCCCGACCCCTCGCTCCCGCCGCCGACGCGGCACGGCGAAAAATGGCCCTCCAGTTCGCCGCCCCCAAGCTGCGCATCGACAAAGTCGAGCACCCGATTAGGCTCCGGAGCCGCCTCCCCTTCATTTCTCTCCGATCATCTTCTGTCTTTTACGCTGACCCTTTCTCTCCTTGCTGCGTCTCGTCGCTGTGTCCCCTCGCCTTTCGCCCCGAGCGTGTTGAAGGCTTCTCTGGGCCCATCCCCCTTCTTCTCTCGATGTCTCGCTACCTCCCCTCTCCCCCTCCTCCTCCTCCTCCTCCTCCTCCCCTCCCCCTCCCGTTCTTATTTCTTTCTCCTCTCCTCTCCCCTTCATCTTGCGGGAGAGGCTTCGAGCTGGGGAGGTCCCCTCTCGAAATGGCGGCCTCGGGGGTGCCAGGCGATAGCGCCGTTGAAGCGCCCCCCCCCGCCAGACTGGGGTGCGGGCCCCGAGCCCTGAGGGGCGCGCAGGAGACCAATCGAGCTGGCGAGGCGGAGGGTTCAGGTGCCCCAGCGGCAGCCGCTGCGCGGGAGATGACGCTCGGACCCCCCCCCCCCCGGCCGCAACGCGAAGGCCTGCCAATCCAGCGGCGTGCGCGGTGGCGCGAGGGGCGACGTGGGCGGCACCCGGCGCACCCGGTGGCGCGCGGCAGGACGGACGTGGGCGGAGGCCCACTTGCGGGG
>CAUYUJ010004829.1:17500-43613 GCA_963575745.1 Prorocentrum cordatum
GAGGAGGAGGAGGAGGAGGAGGAGGAGGAGGAGGAAGGGAGGGGGAGGGGGGAGGAGGAGGAGGAGGAGGAGGGGGAGGAGGAGGAGGCGCCCAGCTGCGCAGCCCCCGCGGGGCTCGGCGGGGGGGCTGCACCGCCCCCCTCGTGCCGGGGTGCTCCGTGCCCGCCGGCCGCCCTGGCGTCCGGTGCTGGCGTCCAGCTCGTCGGGCCGAGGGCGGAAGGTCGTGGGCGTCCCAGGGGAGGGGGGTGAGTAAAACGACGCGAAGATCGGGACAAAATCGGATCGGGATAATTCGAAATCTCTGAGAATCGGCGGGCTTGGAGGATGTATTGGGCGCCGCGGCCGCTCCAGAGCGTTCCGGAACGCTCTGAGAGCGCTCCGGAACGCTCTGGAGCGATTTATCCCGATCCTAGCCTTGTTTTACGCCGAGGGAGGAAGGTCGTGGGCGTCCCAGGGGGGGGGGGGTGAGGACTGAGGGGCGTGTGGGCATCATGGCTGGGGCCGTGGTCTTTCCCAGATTTCACGGCCCTCGCTTCTTCTTCTTCTTCTTCTTTTTTATTCTTCTTCTGTCAACGCGGAGAGGGAAAGACTGCAAACACATTACCTATACGACCACCCTTCGGGTGATAAGGAGGTTCGGGGGGGGAGGAACCAACGTCTCACTCGATCGGTCTCACTATCGATCTCACTATCGATCTCAGTATCGGTCTCGCTCGATCGATCTCCCTCGATCGATCTCACAATCGATCTCACAATCGATCTCACTCGATCTATCTCACACTCGATCTCACTCGATCATCATCATCATCATCATCATCATCATCATCATCATCATCATCATCATCAGCATCATCATCATCATCATCAGCATCAACATCAGCATCAGCATCATCAGCAGCATCATCATCATCAGCATCATCATCATCATCATCATCATCATCATCATCATCATCATCATCATCATCATCATCATCATCATCATCATCATCATCATCATCATCATCATCATCATCATCATCATCATCATCATCATTCATCATCTCCATCATCATCATCATCATCATCATCATCATCATCATCATCATCATCATCATCATCATCATCATCATCATCATCATCATCATCATCATCATCATCATCATCATCATCATCATCATCATCATCATCATCATCATCATCATCATCAGCGGGACACCGCGGGACACCGGCGGGACACCGCGGGGCACCGCGGGACACCGCGGGACACCGCGGGACACCGGCGGAACCACCGCGGGCCACCGGCCGCCCGGAAGGGAGACATTTGGTCCGGCCGCGCCTCAGCCACACGGGACACCAGCGGGACACCGGCGGGACACCGCGGGCCACCGGCCGCCCGGAAGGGAGACATTTGGTCCGGCCGCGCCTCAGCCACAGGAGACTTTCTTCTCGCCCGCCCACGCAGCTTCGCCTCGCCCGCACGCACGGCACGCACGAACACGAAACCGAAATCGATTTCCCGGTAGGGGGGCTCTCCGTTCCACTTCGATCTCACCCCCTCACCTCCGATCCCGGCGAAGGGGCCAACGAAATGAAGCTGCGAGTGCCCCGAGGCCACGCAACGTGTGGGGGGTTGTGCCGAGTCGAGTGCGGGTGCGCCATGCGGAGCCTCCCGCTGGGGCCTTGGATGGAGCTCGCTTCGGGTCCACAGAAAGTCTGAGGGATGTGCTGAATTGGGTGCGGGTACGCCATGCGGACCCCACCGCTGAGGCCTTCGGTGGAGCTCCTTCTTGGCCGCGACACGTATGAGGGGTGTGCCGAAATGTGGCGGGTACGCCATGCGTACCCTGCCGCTGGGGCCTTGGATGCAGCTCGCCTCTGGGCCACAATATATATATATATATATATATATATATATATATGTATGTATGTATGTATGTATGTATGTATGTATGTATGTATGTATGTATGTATGTATGTATGTATGTATGTATGTATGTATGTATGTATGTATGTATGTGTATATATTTATATATTCATATTCACATATATTTGTGTACGCGTGTGTGTGTGTGGGTGTGTGTCAGGGGGGGTGCTAACTCGGATGCGGGTACTCCATGCGGACCCTACCGCTATGGCCTTTGGGGGAGCTCCCTACGGGGCCACGAAATGCGTGTGAGGGGTGTGCCGATTCGGGTGTGGGCACGCCATGCGGACCCTGCCGTTGGGGCCTTCGGTGGAGCTCACTTCGGGGTCACGAAATGCGTGTGAGCGGCGTGCCGAATCGGGTGCGGGTACGCCATGCGGACCCTTCCGTTGGGGCCTTCGGTGGAGCTCTCTATGGGGTCACGAAGTGTGTGTGTGTGAGAGAGAGAGAGAGAGAGAGAGAGAGAGAGAGAGAGGTGTGTGCCGACTCGGGTGCGTGCACGCCATGCGGACACTGCCGCTGGGGCCTTGGATTGGGCTCCCTAATGGCCACGAAACGTGTGAGGTTTGTGCCAAAGCGGGTGCGGGCACGCCATGCGGACCTGCCGGTGGGGCCTTCGGTGAAGCTCACTTCGGGGCCACGAAATGCGTGTGAGGGGTGTGCCGAATCGAATGCGGGCGCGCCATGCGGAGCCTGCCGCTGGAGCCTTCAGTGGAGCTCCCTATGGGGACACAAAAAGTGTGAGGGGTGTGTTGAAATTGGGCGGGTACGCCATGCGGACCCTTCCGTTGGGGCCTTCGGTGGAGCTCTCTATGGGGCCACGAAGTGTGCGTGAGGGCGGTGTGCCAAATCGGGTGCGGGTGCGCATGATGGTGATGAGGACATATGCAGGACAGAGGCAGGGTTGAGAGGAGCGAGGAGGGGGAGCAGGAGAGAAGGAGGAGCGGGGGGCTGTCTCTACAAAGCGAGGACCCACCACCACAGGATGGTTGGGAATCAACTCGCGGAGGGCCGCGTGGATTTATCGGATCGGCACTGGACCCCCCTTCCCTGGCGCTCGGAGCTTGCCAGGGGCGGCGCCAGAGGCGCCGCCAGGGGGGTCCAGCGCCGATCCGAGAAGTCCGCGCGGAGCTCCAACAGTTCATGCTTATGCAGCTCTTTGTCACTGTAGGTCCGCAGAGGGGGAGAAGGAGGCAACGCGGTCGCGCTCGCGGACGCCGCTCGCCTGATGCTCTGGCATCTGGGCCCGGGGTTCCCGACCCGGGTTCTCGGCAGTGCGCAGCAGGCTCGGCCAGCAGCATCGTGCCTCGAGCGGGGGGGGGGGAGAGGGAAAAGGGGAAGAGGGAGGGGGTGCAAAAGAAGATGAGGGAGGGCGGAGGAGGGATACGGTCTCTGTGCAGGGTGGAGGCGCGGCTGATGCAACGTCCGTAGTGCTCGATAGAAAAACGATAAGTGTCGTGCTGTGCTGTGCTGTGCTGTGCTGTGTGGTGTGGCGTGTTGCCGTTTCGTATCGTTCCGCGCCGCGTTGTGCCGTGCGCTGCCGTACTGTGCGGTATTGGTTTGTGCCGTGTCGTGTGGTGCCATGCCGTGCCCTGCTGTGTGGTGTGGTGTCGTGCGGTGGAGTGCGGCGCGATATCGTGCGTTGCCGTGCCATTCGTTGCCGTGCCCCATGGTGCCACGTTTTGTTGTGCCATGTGGTGCCAAGCCACGCGGGCGTGGACCAGTACCGCATGGTGCTGCGGATGCATTGCAATGTTGTACCGTGGGCTGTATTAATCATGTGGTATTGTGGTGTTGCACCATGTGATGCTGTGAGGTGTGGTGCTAGTTATATCGTACGGTGCCGTGCGGTGCGGCGTCACCTTGTCGTGCGGTGCCATGTGGCGCCGATTGTGGCCATGTAGTGATTCCAAGTGCTGTGCTATACGGTACGGTGCACTGCCAGGCCATGCGGTGCTGTGATCGGAAGCCATACTGCAGTGTGCGAAATAATGAGGCCGGCGTAGTTGGCGTCACATGAGTCAGGGCCCTCCTTTCCGTTGAGCGCAGGCTTATGCAGTGTAGCTCAATGATATGCGAAGCAATGCGATACGGATCGTATGATGATCCATCACGGCCCCCTGGACGAAGCCCGGCTTGGGGAGATTGAGCCCGGCGTGACCCCTGTCAGGGGCATTCTGTCTCGTGGCAGCAGGCTTATGCAGTGCAGCACGAAGCTGCGATGTAGTGCAGTGAGATGCAGAGGAATAGGTCTAGTATACCAATACGTATCGTAGCGCAAACTGGCGCATCATCCTCTAGCATTGCGTTGCATCGAATCGCATGGCGTATTAGGTAGTATGCTACAGCGTAGCACGACATGGGCTGACGTTGCACGGCATTGCATACATTGTGTGTTATATAATGGCGCGCAGAGCAATGGCAGCCTTGCATGGCTGTGCTTAGCGGTGCATTGCGTAGCTAGTAGATCATATCACTGCATATCAGAACCGAACATGGTATTGCATAGCACTTAACGTGATGTCATGCAGCATATTGCACAGCAGTGCATCGCATATGATGTGTAGCAGACCATCTCAGTTCGTAGTGCTGCACAGCATTGTATTGCACCGCGTAGCAGACACCACAATATCTCCGCATATCATAGCATTGCATTGCAAGCGCAGTACGGTGTAGGTTTGCAGGGCAAGGTAGAGGCAAGAAGGGCAACACAAGACAAAGCAGCGCTGAGCGCCCTCGGGGACCCCCTGGGAACCAGTGGAACCGCCAAGGACCCCTCATGGACCCCAGAGGAACCATCGACTGTCCAGCGGGAGGGATCTGTCCCCACCGGCCCCGTTGCAGAGCATGAGTCGGAATCCTTTGGGCAGAGCCCAGCTCGGGTGGCATCCCGATTGTGATCAGGACTTCTTATAGATGTGAACCGATTTGAGGCGTTGCAGGAAGAGTGTCGCCTTCCAGGATCGAAGGACTTGGCATCTGTTCCTCGGCGCGGACGGCGGCGGGAGGCCGGCGGGGCTGGGCGGCGGAAGTACAAGACGAGGGCGGCTCCGCTGGCGGAGAAGCAGGCGGGAGGCCGGCGGCAGCGAGCGGAGATAAAACATGCGCCCGCAAGGGAGGACGCCATTTTTGGACTTATGGAACTCCAGATGTCGTCCTAAAAGGGAGGGGGTCTGGACCCTCCAAGACAAGCCATTTCAGACCCCCCCCCCGTGGGAGAACCCTCCATGACATCGTCCCCAGACCCCCCCAGGCCCTCCAAGGTAGCCTGGAAGAGACCCCCCCTCGAAATGAGGCCCCCCTCCCTTTGATTACGAAATCTGGAGTAGCCGGAACCGCAGCTGCATAGCGCTCGCGGATGCCCCAAGAAGTTACGAGGTCGTTGCTGAGATGTTGAGGCAGCGCGCGGGCGTCGGGCCAGGGCCAGGGGTGTCGAATCTGTGCTTCTCCGGGGTCTCTATATGTCCTGATACTTGCAAGAGCGTGTTCTACCGCTGCTGGCGGAAAACCGGGGGGGGTCACTGGGAGTTCCCAACCCGTCCCCCCCCCCTCGAAAACCGGGGGGGGGGGGGTCACTGCCGGTTCGAACCCCTCCCCCCCCCCCAGTCCATCATGAAAAGGGGGGGGGTCACTACCGGTTCGACCCCGCCCCCTCAAACCGGGGGGGGGTCACTACCGGTTCGAACCCCCCCCTCGAAAACCGGGAGGGGTCACCACCGGTTCGAACCCCCCCCCCCGCCGCCGCCGGCAAACGATTCCCGCTCTTCGGGACAGTTGGACAATGGTGGGGATGCTGGGACAGTGGTGGGAACGGTGGTGGTGGGGACAGTGGTGCGGGGACAGTGGGACAGTGGTGCGGACAGTGGTGGGGACGGTGGTGGTGGGGACAGTGGTGAGGGGACAGCAGGACAGTGGTGGGGACAGTGGGACAGTGGTGGGGACGGTAGTGGTGGGGACAGTGGTGAAGGCGGCGGTGGTGAGGACAGTGGTGGGACTGTAGTACAGTGGGGGAAGTGGTGGGGACAGTGGGGACAGTGGGACAGTGATGGGGACAGTGGGGACGGTGGGACAGAACAGTGGGACAGCGGCGGGGACAGTGGGACAGTGGTGGGTACAGTGAGGACAGTGGAACAGTGGTGGGGACCGTGGGGGAAGTGGGGAGAGTGGGACCGTGGTGGGACAATGGTGGGGAGAGTGGGGACAGTGAGACACTGGTGGGGGCACTGGTGGGGACAGCGGGGACAAAGGTGGGAACAGTGGGGACAGTGGGACAGTGGTGTGGACGGTGGTGGTGGAGACAGTGGTGTGGGGACAGTGAGGATGTGGTGGAAACTGTGGGACAGTGGAGGGTACAGTGGTGGTGGGGACAGTGGTGAGGGCGGTGGCGAGGACGGCGGTGGGATAGTTAATGGGACAGAGGTACAGTGGGGACAGTGGTTGGGACAGTGGGGACAGTGGTGGGAACAGTGGGGCAGCTCAGTGGGACAGCGGCGGGGACTGGGACAATGGGACAGTGGAGACAGTGGGACAGTGGTTGGGGCCGTGGAGACAGTGGGGAGAGTGGAACCGTGGTGGGACCAGTGATGGGGACAGTGGGAACAGGGCGACAGTGGTGGGGGCACTGGTGGGGACAGTGGGGATGGTGGTGGGAACAGTGGGGACAGTGGTGGTGAGGACAGTGGTGCTGGGGACAGCAGTGGGGGATGTGGTGCGGACGGTGGTAGGGACCCGGGAGTCGTTTGCTGGCGGTCAGCGTAGGGGGGGGGGAGGGGTTCGAACCGGTAGTGACCCCTCCGGTTTTCGAGGGGGGGGGTTCGAACCGGTAGTGACCCCCCCACGGTTTTCGAGGGGCGGGAGGGGTTTGAACCGGTGGTGACCCCCCCAGTTTTCGAGGGAGGGGGGGAGGGGGGAGGGGTTCGAACCGGTAGTGACCCCCCCCCGGTTTTCTGGAGGGGTGGGAGGGATTCGAACCGGTAGTGACCCCCCCCGGTTTTCTGGGGGGGATGGGGGGTGGAGGGGTTCGAACCGTCGGTAGTGACCCCTCCCGGTTTTCCGGAAGGGGGGGGGGTTCGAACCAGTAGTGACCCCCCCGGTTTTTCGGAGAGGGGGGGGAGGTTAGGGGAGGGGGGGTTTGGCCGGAGGGAAGGGGGGGGGGTCCGGCATGGGGGGGGATGGGATTTTCGGAGGGGGGGGGGGACCCCCGGGTTTTGGAGGAAGAGCGGGGGGATTTTTTCACAGTAAGCGGCGGTGGATCACACTCTTTTTGATACTTGCACTCCGCTTTGTACCCTCTGTTCTCTATGCTCTATTCTTTGCCCTCTTTCCGTTCGCTACTCTCCCTTCACTTCTACATGTGCTCTCCATCCTTCACCCCACGCCCTACGTTCTTTACCCTCTTCTATATACTCTTGCCTCTCCTCTCATTGTGTTACTCAGGCTGTCCTGTCCAGATGAATAAGCAAGCAGGTGGTGTTATGTGCCTTGGTTACCTCGCACTAGCTTTCCTAATCGTTGCTGCCGCCACTGCCGCCCGCGCCTCTTGTCTGCCAGTCTCGCTGTTGCTCCTCGCCTTGTCCACCCGTCGCCAGCGTAAGCCGTCGCCGTTGGCTTGTTTTGTCATGGTGATTCTGGATCTGTCCTCCTGTATTACTGTGCCTCCCCATGCTGTAGGGGGCTTAGCTGCAGCGCTACATCGACGCGTGACTTCTGCCATTGAGTTGGCAAGCGGAACTCCAGAAGCATGTGTACGTGTACATGTATGTATGTATATATGTATGTATGCATGTATGCATGTATGTATGTATGTATGTATGTATGCATGTATGTATGTACATATGTATGTATGTATGCTTGTATGTATGTATGTATGCATGTGTATATATATATATATATCTATGTATGTATGTTCATATGTATATATGCATGCATGTATGTAATTTTGTATGCATGTCTGTCTGTATGTATGTATGTGTATGTATATGTATATGTATGTATTTATGTATGTATGTATGCATGCATGCATGCATGCATGCATGTATGTATGTATGTATGTTTATATGTATGCATGCATGCATGCATGCATGCATGCATGCATGTATGTATGTATGTATGTATGTATGTATGTATGTATGTATGCATGTGTGTATGAATTAATGCATGCATGTCTGTATGTATGTATGTATGTATGCATGTATGTACGTACGTACGAACGTACGTATGCATGTAGGTATGTATGTAGGTATGTATGTATATGTATATATGTATATATGTATACATGTATATTTGTATACATGTATATATGTATATGTATGTATGTATGCATGCATGTATGTATGTATGTATGTAGGTATGTGTATGTACGTACGTACGTACGTACGTATGTATGCATGCATGCATGCATGTATGTATGTATGTGTGCATGCATGCATGTATGTGTGTGTATGTATGCTTGTATGTATGTATGTATGAATATAGGCATGTATGTATATCTACATGCATGCATGTGTATATGTGTATGCATGTATGCATGCATGTTCTTATGTATGGATGCATGTATCCATGCGTGCACGTATGTATGTATGCATGCATGCATATATGTATTGTTGTATGGTTGTATGATTGTTTGTATGTATGTATGCATGCATGCATGCATGCATGTGAGTATGTATGCATGTATATATATATATATATATGTGTGGGTATTGATGTTTGTATGCATGCATGCATGCATGCATGTAGGTAGGTAGGTAGGTAGGTAGGTAGGTAGGTAGGTAGGTAGATGTGTAGGTCTATAGATATGTAGGTATGTAGGTATGTAGGTATGTAGGCATGTAGGTATGTAGGTCTGTCTGTCTGTCTGTCTGTCTGTCTGTCTGTCTGTATGTATGTATGCATGCATGCATGTATGTATGTATGTATGTATGTATGTATGTATATATGTATGTATGTATGTTTGAAAGAGCGCGTTCTGTGGTCGTTTGGAGGGGGGGGGTGGAAACGGACCCCCCCCCCCTCCTCTCCTCTCTCCCTCTCCTCGGACCAGCACCTTCTTCGGCGCGGCTGGCGGCGGCGGCAGCGGGGCCGACGATTTCCTTTGCTGGGCCATCGCCGGCGCCTGCGGCGGCGGGCGGCGGCGGCGGGGAGCGTCGACGAGGACGACGGTGGTGGTGGTAGTGGTGGGTTGTGGTGGTGGTGGTGGCGGTGGTGGTGGTTGTGGTGGTGGTGATGTGGTGCTTTGTTGCGGTGGTGGTGGTTGTGGTGGTGGGTGGTGGTGGTGGTGGTCGTGGTGGTGTGGTGGTGGTGTGGTGGTGGTTTGTGGTTATGGTGGTGGTGGTGGGTTGTGGTGGCGGTGGTGGTTTGGTGGTGGTGTGGTGGTGGTTTGTGGTGGTGGTGGTGGGTTGTGGTGGTGGCGGTGGTTTGTGGAGGTGGTGCTGGTGGTGGTGGCGGTGGCGGTTGTTTGTGGTGGTGGTGGTGGTGGTTTGTGCTGCTGGTAGTGGTGGTGGTTGTGGCGGTTGTGGTAGTGGCGTGGTAGATTGTGGTTGTGGTGGTAGTGGTCGTGTTTTTTGGTGGTGGTGGTGGTGATGGTGAGTTGTTGTGGTGGTGGTTGTGGTGGTTGTGGTGGCTGTGGTGGCAGTGGTGGTGGTTGTGTGCTGGGTTGGTGGTGGTGGTGGTGGGTTGAGGCGGTGGTGGTGGTAGTGGTGGTGGTTACTGTCGCTGCGTCCCCGCCGTCGCCGGCGCCAGCGCCGGCGCTGCTGGCCGCTGCCAGTGCTGGCGCCCGCGCCGGCGCCAAGGGGGTGGGGGGGGTTTTGAACCCCCACCCCCTGTCGGCGCAGGGGGTGGGGGATTTGAGCCCCCCCCCCTCCCCCTCTTGGGCTGCATCTGGTCATCGTCGCTGCGTCCCCGCCGTCGGCGCTGCTGGCGGCCGCCGGCGCCGGCGCCGAGGGGGGGGGGGTCCAAAAACCCTTACCCCCCCCCTGGGGAGGGGGGGGGGGTTCGGGAGGGGGGGGGGTTTGGGAGGGAGGGGACTCCCCTCTGGTTTCGATCGACGGCACCGAGTGTTGGGGGGGGGCCACCCCCCGGCTCGAATTGCGCCGCCGAATGTTCCCAAGGCAAGCGCCCGTGAAATGCGATCTCTCGTATGTAGTTATGCATGCATGCATGTATGTATGTATGTATGTATGCATACAAATTTATATACGTAGTCATTTATAGAGATGAATATATATATATATATATATATATGTATATATATGTCAATGTGGCCATACATTTGCGATGTTGAGCGACGCATCGCGTATACGTGTGATACGAACAACCACACACAACACATTATATCCATGTTACCCGGCGTGTGCCCCGAACAGTGCCTGTGAATGTGGAAGCTATGCGGTGTAAGCTGTGTTGTGTGAGCTATGTCGATGGAAGCTATGCGGTGCAAGCTGTGGTGTAAGCTGTGTGGTGTAAGTCATGCAGTGCGGGCTGGAAATGGAAACTCTGGAGTGTGAGCTATGTGGTGCAAGCCTTGTTGTGCAAGCTATGCGGTATAAGCTACGTGGGACGGCCACGATGCGACACGGGCGGCGACGTGTCGCAACCCAACTTCGGCATACCCCGCAAGCGCGGGGCGCCCACGAGGCGCCAACGAGGCGGCACGGGCGGCAACGTGGCGCAACCTCGGCATACCCCCCAAGCGCGCGGCGCCCACGAGGCGCCCACGAGGCGGCACGGGCGGCAACGTGGCGCAACCTCGGCACACCCCCCAAGCGCGCGGCGCCCACGAGGCGCTCACGAGGCGGCGCTGGCGCGTAATGTGGCGAACACTTGTGATACTTAACAACTCACTTAATGACACCCAGTAAGGACCCCTAAGCGCACGCGTTGGTTTGGGAATACGAGTAGTAATGATGTCGTGTGTTTATGTACATCTGTGTACATACATCCGCACTGCATGTACAGCTTTACATACTTCTACATGTGTGTACATAACGTAGATGTGTGTATGTGACTACGTGTATATGTTACATACGTATACGTAAGTGTTCGCTCCTGCCGTCATACCTTTTCCTTGTCTACGATGCTTTCAGCTTCTTTCCTCTTCCGTCCTTTACCTCATCTGCCCCCCACTCTCCGTCCACATCGTTTTTGTCAGTCCCCTCCCGCTTGCCATTATACGTGTTTATTTCCCCAGCCATCCTGTGGTGTTGGGTCCTTGGTTTGAAGAGGCAACGCCCCGCGTTCCTCCTCCTCCTCCTCCTCCTCCTCTCCTCCTCTTCTCCTCTCTCTCTCCTCCTCTCTCTCCTCTCCTCTCCTCTCCTCTCCTCTCCTCTCCTCTCCTCTCCTCTCCTCTCCTCTCCTCTCCTCTCCTCTCCTCTCCTCTCCTCTCCTCTTCCTCCCCTCCTCCTCCCCCTCCTCCCTTCTCCGCAATTCTCGTGCGTCTCTCCCACCCAGTACAGTGTTTCGTGGCCCCAGAGGGAGCTCCACCGAAGGTCCCAGTGGCGCAGTCCGCATGCGGCCCCCTCATCCAGTACAGCGTTTCGTGGCCCCAGGGGGAGCTCCACCGAAGATCCCAGTGGCGCAGTCCGTACCGTATGCGTTCCCCCACCCAGTACAGCGTTTCGGGGCCCCAGAGGGAGCTCCACCGAAGGTCCCAGCGGCGCAGCCCGCATGCTCCACACCCAGTACAGAACATCGCGGCCCCAGAGGGAGCTCTACCGAAAGTCCCAGTGGCGCAGTCCGCAACCGTCCCCCCCGTCCAGTACAGCGTTTCGTGGCCCCAGAGGCCCAGTGGCGCAGTCCGCATACGTTCCCCCCGACCAGTACAGCGTTTCGGGGCCCCAGAGTGAGCTCTACCGAAGGTCCCAGCGGCGCAGTCCGCATGCTTCCCCCCAGTACAGCGTTTCGTGGCCCCAGAGGGAGCTCCCCCGAAGGTCCCAGAGGCGCAGTCCGCATTCGTTCCCCCACCCAGTACAGCGTTTCGTGGCCCCACAGGGAGTTCCCAGAGGGAGCTCCACCGAAGGTCCCAATGGCGCAGTCCGCAGGCGTCACCCCCACCCAGTACAGCGTTTCGTGGCCCCAGAGGGAGCTCCACCGAAGGTCCCAGTGGCGCAGTCCGCATGCGTCAACCAAAATTGTAGAATTTATGAAGGTTGGCTGCCGCGCGGACGCAAGAATTGCATACATTGCAAATGTTTATGGCCTCGGGGACGCGAATAAAGGGGACATTGCGAAATATCATCGGGGACGCAACACATTTGTAACTTACAGCAGATTTGTGGCCTCGGGGACGCGAATATAGTGTAATTTACGGGGGATTATGGCCTCGGGGGCGTGAATTTTACATATTTTTACGTGTCCCCCCTGAGAATTCAGAGCACCCGATCCGAGGGTGGTAAATTGCGGGTCTGGGGCTCCCCCCCCCCTCGCAAAGATCTTTCAACAATTTACAATAGGAAGCAGAAAGCAGGATTGTAACATTAGAGACTTGAAACTGCAAGTGGTGCAGGGAGCAGCAACTTCGGCCTACAGCCTGGTGGCCCCACAAGGGGGCCGGCGGATATACACATACATATACGTGTACTTGTGGGGGGGCGGGCGGGGGGGTGGATGGGGCACCACGGGGCTAGCCCAAAGCGACCCAAGAGAGTTTCAAGATGACCCAAGAAAACCTCGATATTTCCGAACACAGGCTCACGACGACCCAGAATGCTTCCAAGATGGCCCAAGGGCATCCCAAGAGGATTCCAAACATGGCTTCGAAAAACGAGCATCAACGATCTTCCTGCTGTTGCAATTCGGGATTTCAACAGCTAACTCGGCTCAAGAGCATGCCACGATCGCCAGGGAACGGCCTGACAGGGCGCCGAGAGGGCGTCAAGACGGCCCAGCTGGGCTCGACCCGGGGGAGGGTGGGCAGAGCCCAGACATGTGCCGCCTACCATGGGGGGCCAGGGCCTTGGGGGGGCGTCCTCGGGGGCTGGCCAGGGGTTGGGAGGGTGGGGGTGGCGCGCCGAGGGCGCCACGGGGCTAGCCCATAGCGACCCAAGAGGGTTCCAAGATGACCCAAGAAAACAGGTTCAGGACGGCCCGGAATGTTTCCAAAACGCCCCGAGAGCCTCCCAAGAGGAACCCCGAGTAGGCCGCAAGAGGCAACCGTTTCCCTGCTGTTCTTGAGGATTCCCGAAATCTTTCGAAGGCCCAAGAAAATGCCAAGATCGCCAGAGAACGGCCAAATAAGGGCTCCAAGAGGGCGTCAAGATGGCCCAAGAGGTGCCCATAATGGCCGAAGCTGCCCTCAACACGTCGCAGCAAAGACCCCGAGAGCGCCCCTAACACAGGGTCCAACAGGAGGAGCTCGAGGGGACTTCGGGGGCCTTGCTCTCTTACGACCTCAGAGCCTGTCCTTAGTTGGCCCAAAAGAGCACGAGAGGGCCCACAATGGGCCTAAGACGATTCAGGAGGGCCCCCAGAAGGGCCCAACAGTGCTTAAGAGGGCACCCGAACACAAGGCGGCCCAAGAGATCCGAGAGGACTCGAAATCGGCCCAAAGCATGGGCCCCCAAAGGCCCCAGTACGGCCCCCACAGGGCCCCAAGACAGCCCAAGACGCCCCCCAAACGGCCCCAAGAGACTTGGACGATGGCCCAGGTTGCCCCCAAGACTTCTCCAAAGACGGCCCCCGTCCAAGAGGCTCGGCCCAAAGATGTCCGGATGTGGCGCGGAAGTTAGTCCGAAATCCGTGGCCAGGACGGGACGGGACTGCCTTTGGTGCTCCGTGGTTTGGCCCTGGTGGCGTGTATTTCGGAGCCACATTCGGGCACCGCAATTCTTTATTCAGCCCCTCCTCCTCCTGTCTTCGGGTGGGTCTAGAGAAGAGCAGTAAGCGTTGAAGAAGCCCCAGGACTCTCCAACACGTCGCCAGGATCCAAAAACTTAATTGCCCGTGCACTCCTCACTAGCAACTTGCGATGCTGGTTCGTTTGGCGCGGCTAGAACCTAAGAGCGCGCGAAGCGCGCGCGTTTTTTTTTTTTTTTTTGGTTGTTTTTTTTCTTTCTCTCTCTCTCTCTCTTTTTGTTCTTTTTTCTCCCTCTCTCTCTCTCGTCGTTTTTTTTTTTTTTTTTTTTTTTTTTTTTTTTTTTTTTTTTTTTTTTTTTTTTTTTTTTTTTTTTCTATCTCTCTCTGTATATATATATATACATTATCCAGCTGACGACAGCGAGTCCAGAACCGTACCTGGTTTGTGGGTTATGTGCCTAGTGGGTGTTCGTTGGAATCTCCTGGGGGGCTTCTCTCGGTGGCCTCTTGGAGGCAGTTTGATGTCCTTTGGGGCCTCTTGGGAGCCTCTTGGGAACGTTTTTGGGGCCTCTTGGGGCCTCTTGGGGGCCTCTTGAAGGCCTGTTGGGGCCCCCTGGGGGCGCTACTTGGGGCTTCCTGCGGGCCCCATTGGGCGGAAGGGTCGGAGTTAAGGTTCGTGTTCCCTCTTGGGGCAGTTTTGGGGCGCTCTTGGGCCGTCTGGGGGCCCTTTTGAAGGTCTCTTGGGCTTTGGGATGGTCTGAAGGATCTCTTGGGCCGTCTTTGAGCGTTGGAGAGCAGGAAAAGGCGAGAGCGACAGCATCCTTCAAACACGCAAGGTACATCCATGATTTTTGCCTTCGCGGGCCCTCTTGGGAGACCTCTTGAAGGCCTCGTGGGGCGCCTCGGGAGCCTGTCGCGCCATCTTGAGGCCATCTATGGCGTCTTCGAGCGATCGTTCGGCGATTCGGGGCCCTCTTGGGCCGTCTTGGGGGCCTCCTGGGCCGTCATGGAAGCCTTGGGGAGCCCCAGGGAGGCGCCATGGCCGCCCAGTGCACGCAACGGGGCGCCTCCCGAGAAGGTGGGCCCCCCTTTAGAAGATTACAGACACCCTGCCAGACAGCACTTAGCATTTTACCACGTATTAGCGTGCCAGGGGGTCAGCGTGGATCCACAGTTGTGTGTTTCTAACAATCAATGTTGTGCAGTGATTGGTTTGCAGTCTAAGTTGTGCAATCTGGGTGGTGCAGTTTATGCTTTACAACCTGCTGTGTGCAAGATCCGTTTTGCAATATGTGTTGTGCAGTCTGTGCTCTGCAATAGATGTGGTACAATCGATGTTGTACAACCTATGTTTTGCAATCAATGTGGTTTAATAGGTGTGAGACGTTCTACGTGATGCAGTATACATGGCGAAGTCTCTGTTGTGCAAAACATGTTTAGCAATCGATGTGATGCAGCCTATGCGATGCACTCTATGTAGTGCAAGACATGTGGTATACTATATGTGAAGCAATCTAGGTGATGACATCTAGGTGGTGCGGTATAGGTTCTGCAATATATGTTGTGCAATCTGTTGTGCGCACTCTATGTGGTGCAATACATGTTGTGATTTTTGGTGGTGCAACCAATACTGTGCATTGTAAGTGAACGCATACTGTGCATTGTATTCTGCGTATCGTTTTTTAACAAGGGAACCTCAGGGGGATCGATACCAGCCCCTCCGGGATAGTGTAAGTTCTTAGTTCGGATGGACATGTGGTCATAGTCATATTTGATCTACATACCCGAAAAGGGGGCGGCGAACGCCGGGGGGGGTAGATCCTATTCTGTTTTTTGAAAGGAGAGTCTATGGATTATATGTCGTCCAATCCAGGTTGGGCAGTAGATGTGATGCAAGGCATTTCGAAAGATCTATATGGTGCAGCCCATGTTGTGCAATTTGTGCTGTGCAACCTATGTATGTTATGCAATTCATGTTGTGCATCCTAGGTGTTGCGATCTACGGGGTGCAATCCAAGTTCACCAACTCATGTGGCGAAATCTGTTGTGTGCAACAAATGTCTTGCATTATATGTGGCGTAGTTCATGTACTGCAGCATATGTGACACGACGTATGTTGTGCACTCTATGTGAGCAATTGATTTTACCCATGATTTGACACATCCCACGCTCTTGCAAACATCCCACCCACCCACCCGCAACTTGATTTGCAAAACCTCTTAAGACCGACTACGACGACACCGACGACAACGACTACGACGACGCCGACGACGTCTCCGACGACTTCGACGACGACAACGACGCCGACGCCGACGACGACGAAGACGACGACGACGCCAACGAAGACGACGACGAGGGAGGAGGGAGGACGACGACGACGTCAACGACGCCGACGCCGACGACGACGACGACGGCGGCGACGACGACGACGCCGACAACGACGACGACGAATACGATGACGACGCCGACGCCGACGACGACGACGAAGGCGACGACGACGTCGCCAACGAAGACGACGACGACGAGGGAGGAGGGAGGACGACGACGGCGACAACGACGACAACCACGACAACGACGAGGGAGGAGGGAGGACGGCGACGACGCGAACGACGAAGAAGGAGGAAGGATGGCGACGCCGACGACGACAACGACGAGGGAGGAGGGAAATCGACGACGACAACGACGACGACGACGGCGACGAAATGGGAGGGACGTCGACGAGACGCCGACGACGGACGACGACGACGACGAGGGAGGATGAGGAAGGACGACCACGGCGACAACGACGACGGAAACGACCACGACGCCAAAGAGGACGACGACGACGAACACGAGGAAAGACAGAGGACGACGTAGGCGACGACGACGACGACGCGGGTGGAGGGAGGACGGCGACGACGACGACGACGACGCAAGAGCGCGCGCGCACGCTTTTGTTGAAAATCCGTGTTGCGAAACCTTGTGTTTCTGTGGATTTTTTGGACACACGATTTTGAAATCCTTCCGACACCGATGGGCTTTGAAGGTTTTCGGCATACGCGCGCGACGACGCGCGCGTCTGCACTTCGTCTAATTTTTTGCAGAGGGTTCTCGCGACGGCACACGCGCAAGGGCGTTCGACAGATTTCGACATGCGCGCGCGCGAAGCCGTTTAATAGCATTTTGTGAAAATCTTGAAAAACCGGTGGTTTTCTTCAGATTTCACAAGAGCTCGCGCGGAAGCTTTTTAGCACATCGGTGTTGCGAAGCCCTGTGTTTTTGTATGTTTTTTGGGAACTCGATTGCGAAATCCTTCCGGCACCGAAGGTTTTTGAAGGATTTCGGCATGCGCGCGCGACGGCGCGCGCGTGTGCACTTCGTCCCGTTTTTTGCAAGGATTCGTGAACAAGTGTTATGTCAGAACAAAAGATGTCCCCGCGTATCGTTTTTTAAACAGGAACCTCAGGGGGACCGATACAGGCCCCTCCAGGATAGTGTAAATTCATATTTCGGATGAACATGTGGCCAGACTCGAAAATGATTTACATACCCGAAAGGGGGGGCGATAACGCGGGGGGGGGGTAGAGTCTATTCTGTTTTTAGAAAGGAGAATCGAGGAGGTGCAATATATGTTGTGCAACCTCTGTGGTGCAATGTATGTCATGCAATTCTTGTGGTGCAATGTACGTGGCGCGAGCTATTTTGTGCAGGCAGTGTGGTGCAATGCGCGTGTTCCAGTATAGGTGAAACGACCTGTGTCGTGCAATTTCTGTTATGCAACTGATGTCGCGTAATCTGTTATGTGCACCATAGATCGTGCAATATATGTTGTGCAGTTGGTTGTGTGCAATATCATGTGTATTCTGTGCCGTGCAATTTATGTGGTGTAATATATGTAGTGCAATCCACATGGTGCACCCGATGATCTGCATCGATCTATGTGATGCAATGTACGTGGTGCAACCGACGCTGTGTAACCGATGTCGTGTGTTTTGTTGTGTAACAAATGTACTCCAATCTAGGTGGTGCAATCTTTGTGGTACAGTGTATGATGATACATTCAGGTGGTGCAATTTGTTTGGTGCAGCCGAGGTGGTGGAATCTATGTTGTGCAATTAGTTTCTGTTCGCAATGAGTTGTCCACTCCACTGCTCGCGCAAACATCCCACCCACCCACCCGCAACTTGGTTTGCAAAATCTCTTAAGACTGTGACGGTGGGTACCACATGGCACTTGGCAACAACAGCGACGCCGACGACGACAGCGACAACGACGATGACGACGCCGCCGACAACGATTACGACGACACCGACGACGTCTCCAACGACTTCGACGACGCCGACGACGACGACGAGGACGACACCGACGACGACGACGACGACGACGACACCGACGCCGACGACAACGACGATGACAACGACGACGACGATGACGACGCCGACGACGACGATAACGACGACACCGACGGCGACGACGACGTCAACGACGCCGACGACGACGCCGACGACGACGACGACGGCGGCGACGACGACGACGCCGACGTCGACGACGACGAAGACGACAACGACGCCGACGCCGACGACGACGAAGACGACGACGACGTCGCCAACGAAGACAACGAGGAAGGAGGGAGGACGACGACGGCGACAACAACGGCAACGACGAGGGAGGAGGGAGGACGGCGACGACGCGAACGACGAAGAAGGAGGAAGGACGGTGACGCCGACGACGGCAACGACGAGGGAGGAGGGAACACGACGACGACGACGACAACGACGACGACGACGACGACGACGGCGACGAAATAGGAGGGACGACGACGGGACGCCGACGACGGACGACGACGACGACGAGGGAGGAGGAGGAAGGACGACCACGGCGACAACGACGACGGAAACGACCACGACGCCAAAGAGGACGACGACGACGAACACGAGGAAAGACAGAGGACGACGTAGGCGACGACGACGACGACGACAACGACGCGGGAGGAGGGAGGACGGCGACGACGACGACGACGACGCAAGAGCGCGCGCGCACGCTTTTGTTGGACATCCATGTTGCGAAAGCTTGGGTTTTTGTAGGTTTTTTGGACACACGATTTTGAAATCCTTCCGACACCGATGGGTTTTGAAGGTTTTCGGCATACGCGCGCGACGACGCGCACGTCTGCGCTTCGTCCCGTTTTTTTGCAGGGGATTCTCGCGACGGCACACGCGCAAGGGCGTTCGACAGATTTCGACATGAGCGCGCGCGAAGCCCGTTTGGTTGCTATTTGTGAAAATCTTGAAAAACCGGTGGTTTTCTTCAGATTTCACAAGAGCTCGCGCGGAAGTTTTTTAGCAAATCGGTGTTGCGAAGCCCTGTGCTTTTGCATGTTTTTTTGGAAACTCGATTGCGAAATCCTTCCGGCACCGAAGGTTTTTGAAGGATTTCGGCATGCGCGCGCGACGACGCGCGCGTGTGCACTTCGTCCCGTTTTTTGCAAGGGATTCGTGAACAAGTGTTAAGCTATAACAAAACATGTCACCGCATATTGTTTTTTTACAAGGGAACCTCAGGGGGGGGAACCCGGTTTGGCTGGGATGATCTGGTATCATACTTAGGATGGACGAGTGTGCAGTTTTGTTTTTTTTTTGTTTTTGTTTTTTTCTGTTTAAAAAATTATATTAATATATATATATACACATACATATATATATATGTATGAAGTTATACTATCCCAGGGGGAAGCGATAAGTCCGGGGTGGGGGTAGAGTCTAGTCTATTCTCTTTTTAGAAAAGGAGAGTTCGCCTTGCCGAGTTTGAAGTTGGTAGCTCCACTGCTCGCGCAATCATCCCACACCCACCCGCAACTTGGTTTGCAAAGCCCATTCGGCGGCGATTGCGTTGACTGCTCGGCGCTGGCTGGCGCATCGCCGTGCCCGCGCTCGCGCACATGCTCGAACGCAAAACGGCCAGCTAGTTTGGCGCGACCGACGCGGCCGCGGTGGCGCTGACCGCTGGGCACTTCCCAGCGGCCACTTCAGTGCGAGTCGGCGACTTGGGCGGCCGCGGTATCATGGCAACGTCGACAACGGTAAACACGATGATGATGGTAACGGTGTTGGTGACGATGATATCAACGACGGCGGCACGGCCAATGACGGCGCCGATGCTGATCACGCCGACAACGATGACAACGTGTTCGCGTCGTCGATGATGGTTTTGGAATGAGTTCGACATGCGCGCGCGGCCGACGCACGATAGTGGCCTTCATGGTATTCTTTGAGACGGATCGTGCGCCCCTCTGGCACGCGCGCAACGGCGTTCGAATCATTTCGACATGCGGCAGGAGAGTCCGTTTGGCAGAATTTAGTGAGCATGGTGAAGAACCGATGATGTCCGTAAAAATTCGCAGGGCCGCGATCGAAGCTTTGGGGCTCTCGATTTTGACATCCTTACGATAGCGTCGTGTTTTTGTATTTCCAAAAAGACTCAGCATGCGCGCGCGACGACTCGCGCGTGTGCGCATCGTTTTTTTTTTTTTTTTTTTTTTTTTTTTTTTTTTTTTTTTTTTTTTTTTTTTTTTTTTTTTTTTTTTTTTTTTTTTTTTTTTTTTTTTTTTTTTTTTTTTTTTCGGGGTCTCTTGCGAACAGACCCGCGCAAAGGGCGTTCTTGCGATTCCGGCATGCGCGCGCGAGAGGCCCGATTGCTAGTATGTTATGTGAATGGTAAACAGGTCGATGGTTTCCCCAAGAATCCGCAATAACCCGCATTGCAAGTTTTTTTTGTTGCTGTTGGGAAGCCATGATGTGTATACATATATATACATTTATATATATGTATGTATATGTATATGTTAATGTAAAAAGTACATGTATATGTCTTGAATATGTATATGTACATGCGTGGGTGTATGTGTATATGTATGTGTATGTATGTATGTATGTATGTATGTATAAGTGTATGTATGTATGTATGTATGTATGCACGTATGTATTTCTGTATGCATGTATGTATGTATGTATGTGTATATGCAGATATACATTCATATATATATATATACACGTATATATATGTATATATATATGTATATATTTATGTACATATGTATATATGTATGTCTGTACGTCTGTATATACAGATATATATACACATATTCGGGACACTCGATTGTGAAATCTGTACGGGGCACCAAGTTTTGAAAGGATTTCGGCATGCGCGCGACGACATGCGCGCGCGTGCGCCTCGTCCCGTTTTTTGCAATACGGATTTTCGCCAACTGGTGAGTTTTGACAAGTTTTGATAATCTAGTGTGCGCGCGTAGTTTGTTTTGCAGAGGATGAGGGAGATGAGGGGTGGCGGCCTGGCTGGGATGATATGAGGTCATATTTCTGATGGACAATGGGGCAGGATCATATGTAAGTTGCAATATGACAAGGGGTATCATCAAGTCTGGGGGGAGAAAGTCTATATGTCCTTTGGAACGGAGAACGCAATGCAGAATAATGCAATGCAAGGCGCGGCGGCGACGAGGCGGCGACGGGGTGGTGACGGCGGCCGCATAGCCGCCAAACCGACACGCAGGGCCGGACGATGGGCGGCGAGGAGGTGGCAACAGGGCGGCGGCCATTTAACTACCAAGCCAACACACAGGCCCGGAACCTGGGCGGCGACGGGGTGGCGACGGCAGCCACATAGCCGCCAGACCGACACACAGGCTTAGTTCTTCAGGCCAGAAGTAAGAGCCTTTGATTGCAAGCCTTGTTTGGGGAACACATGTGTGTATCTCTCTTTTTTGTTTGTTTGTTTGTTTGTTCTCTTTCTCTCTCTCTCATTCCCTCTCTCTCTATATATATATATATATAGTTTGGCATAAAAGCGCGTATGTGTATTTATCTGTATGTTTACATTTAATCATATATGTATATATGCATGTCTGTCTACCTGTGTGTCTGTGTGTCTGTGTGTCTGTCTGTCTGTCTCTACGTCTGTATGCATGCATGTGTGTAAATATGTATTTACACATTCACACATGCATACACATACATATTCATGTGTGCGTGTGTGTGTGTGTGTTCATGTACATATACATACATATGTATGTGTGTGTGTCCAGCGCGAATGTTGTGTTGGCATGCTTGATTGTACCAGGGTGCACGAACTCATAGTGCTCAGGGACACTTGTTTCATGATGCGATTATGTTGTCATCTAGTACTGCTGCAAGCAGCCAGCGGATCCACTCAACTGCGCATGTTTTGTTCCACGTCGGGGGCCCTGCCGCCGCAGTGTATGAGTCGGCCCAGGTCGGCACCGAATTAGATTATGCGGTTCACGCAGCCCTGTGGGCTGATGATAATATATTTGGCCGCGTGGACTCTAATAGAGGTCCACACCTCACAAGTGAATCGGTCGCCCGCACTGGCTGGTCCCAGTCGCGTGGCGGCGCCTGCGCCAACCTTTCTCTCGTGTCTCCTCTCTCCTTCGATTTCCAAGTGGCCCCCTGTACAATTACGGGGCGGGCGGCGCCAATGGCGGTCCTCCACTCGTGCGCTAACAAAAGGCCCGTTCCATTACCGTGGCAGCGCCCGCATCAACGCTTTTCTTCAGAGGGTGCGTGTTCGTCTTCCCCTTCGCCCCGAGCCGAAAAGCCGTCCTGAAGCTTTACCATGCGAGGCCCGTGTGCTTTAGACTGCCCCTGTTCCAATCGCCATGGTTGACTCCACAATTTAGACCCGAACGTGGGTCTTCAGCCCATCTTGGAATGGTCCAGCTGCGAGGGTGAGGGCGAGGGGGGAAGGAGCCGTCTCAAAGAGCATTTCGATTTTGCAGAATTTCGAATATGGTCAGGCGGTACGTATCGAATTCTGCCTCCGCCGGTTTCAGAATCTGACGTGCGGCACCGTTCACGTGACACATGTGGTTGCGGGCCTTGGGATCTCGGGGAGTTGCCGTCTGAGCTCGTTTTAGGGGGGCGAGGAGGAGGAGGAGGAGGAAGAGGAGGAGGAGGAGGAGAAGGAGGAGGAGGAGGAGGAGGAGGAGAAGGAGGAGGAGGAGGAGGAGGATAGAGGAGGAGGAGGGGGAGGGGGGAGGAGGAGGATGAGGAGGAGGAGGAGGAGCAGGAGGAGGAGGAGGAGGACGGAGAAGAAGAAGACGAATACTGATAATAATAGTAATAATAATAGTAGTAGTAATAATACTAATAATAATATTTTTAATAATAATGATAATAATAATAGTGATAATAGTAATACTACTAATCCTAAGAATCAGAATAATAATAGGGATAGTAGTAATAATGATACTAATCATAATAATAATAATATTAATAACAATACTGATAAGAATAATACTAATAATAATAATCATCATAATAATACTTATACTAATAATAACAATACTAATAATAAAACATAATATTATTACTAATAATAGTATTACTACTAATAATAATCATAATAATAATAAAATCATTTCAATAATAATAACAATAATACTAATAATAATACTATTATTAATATAATAATAATACTAATAGTAATAGTACTAATAATAAAACTAATAATAATAATCAGAATAATAATAATCATACTGCTAATGATAATAATAGTTGGAGGAGGAGGCGGAAGAGGAGGAGGAGGAAGAGGAGGAGGAGGAAGAGGAGGAGGACGACCTCGTGGAACCCTCGCGATGCGGCCACTACAGGCGTTCTGCCCGCGCTCGGGCGCCCTCTGGCCCGTTGCTGCTGCGGGCTCCATGGGCCCTCCTCCCCCTCTTTCTCCTTCTCCTTCTCCTTTTCCTCCTCCTCCTCCTTCTCCTTCTCCTCCTCCTTCTCCTTCTCCTTCTCTTCCTCCTTCTCCTTCTCCTCCTCCTCCTCCTTTTCCTTCTCGTTCTCCTCATTCTCCTCCTCCTCCTCCACCTCCTCCTCCTCTTCAATTCTACGACATGAAAACTACTCTCCTCCTTCCTCTGACCCTGTCCGGAAGATAGCTGGCCCTTTCGACGTTTTTTTTACACCGGAAGTCAAGCCTTTTTTCTTTGATTGTTTTCGGTTTTTGTGGGCCTCGTTCTCGGTATCGACGCTTTGCTCCCGTCGTTCAGTGTGGCGCTCTCGCCCCAGCGAGGGCTCCTTTTCTGGATCCCAGTCCTTTTCATCGATTTCGCCCCGCTCATTTCCCCTCCGCCTTCCCCTGGTCCTTCTGCTCATCCTGCTCCTTCCACTCAAATTCCTGCTGCTGCTATTCTTCCTCGTCCTCTTTCCTCCTCCTTCTGTTCCTTCCGCTTGTCCTCCTGCTCACCAGCCACTTCCTCCTCCTCCTCCTCCTCCTCCTCCTCCTCCTCCTCCTCCTCCTCCTCCTCCCCCTCTCTTCTATGTATGCATTGCCCCGTTCCAGTGGCGCGTTGCACGCTGGGTTCTTTGTTTTGGAGTTCCAGGTCGGTCATGACGCGCGTCAGCGGATGCAGAGACACAGCAGCGCAGTGGGCAGGGACTGGAAGCGAGGGCGGGATGTGGTGCCAGGTGTGGCGCGAGCGCACCTAGCTCGCCCCCTCCTCTCCGCGCTGCAACGCCCGGTTGCCGTGCCCGGGTCGTCGCGGGACCGCGAGCAGGCTGCCGGGCCAGCCCTGCGGCTGGCAGCGCCAGGCGCACGCGTGCCAGGCAGCCCCCCGGCGCCCGAGGAGTGCGGCCCGCCCAGGCCGCCGTGGTGCCGGCGACGGGCTCTGCGCGGGCCTGCGCCGCCGCCACCCCGGGGGCGGCCGGAGGGCCCCGGGCCGGGCGCGGAAGCCCCTTCGCCCCGCAGGTCGCTCCGCGGCGCGAGGCGGCGGCCGCGCCCACCAAGTTGCGAAGGGCGGCGCCGCCTTGGCCCGAGGGCCGGCGGGCGCTGGGTGCGGCGGCGCAGGAGCTGGCCATCGACGAGGAGGAGGAGGAGGCCCAGGAGGCCGATGTGAGCTTCGGCGAGACGGGGGGGCGACGCTTCGGACAAGCACCACCAGGAGGCCAAGGGGCAAGATGGAGGGTGATGCTTCGGTGACGGCTGTCGGCCACACGCTGCAGGGCGACGTCGCCGAAGGCCCCTCCCACCACCAGGAGTTCGAGGAGAGCGTCGGCAAGATGGGGGGCGATGCTTCGGATAGGCACTTTGGTCTCACGCTGTAGGACGACGTCGCGGTCGGCCAGAGCTCCCCCCCGGCAGGACGAGAGCTTCGGCAGGGTGGAGGCTATGCTTCGGTTGAGCACTTCGGCGGCTTCGATTCGACACGCTGTCCGCGAGGTCACGAGCTGCGGCGTCGTGCGCGGCCGACCTCCTCCTACGAGTGCTGGTGGTGCAAGCGGATCGTCATGAAGAAGGAGGTCCTCTTTGTTGTGGCGCCGAGCGTGCAGGTACAAGGTGTGCGAGGCATGCCACGACCAGGGGTCTCGTTAGGTGCGACAGGGATAAACCGCGTGCTGCGCCGATGGCCGAACATCGACGGGGCCTTCACCCTGGACCCCGTGGAGGCAGACGTTGGGGACCGCAGCGCGGTCGCGGGGTCCAGGCTGGTCAGGGCCAGTCTGGCCCCCCGCGGATCCCCCTCATCCCCCCAAAAAAAGCGTGGATACCAGCGAACTCCTGCGAAGTCTTCCTTCTCCTCCCCCTCCTCTTCTTCTTCTTCTTCTTCTTCTTCTTCTTACTCCTCCTCCTCCTCCTCCTCCTCCTCCTCCTCCTCCTCCTCCTCCTCTCCCTCCTCCTCTTCCTCTTCCTCCTCCTCCTCGTCCTCCCCCTCCTCCTCCTCCTCCCTCCTCCTCCTCCTCCTCCTCCTCCTCCTTACTCCTCCTCCTCCTCCTCCTCCTCCTCCTCCCCTCCCTCCCCCCTCCTCCTCCTCCTCTCCTCTTCCTCGTCCTCCTCCTCCCCTCCTCCTCCTCCCCCTCCCCTTCCTCCTCCTCCTCCTCTTCTTTCCTCCTCCTCCTCCCCTCTTCCTCCTCCTCCTCCTCCTCCTCCTCCTCCTCCTCCTCCTCCTCCTCCTCCTCCTCCTCCTCCCCCTTCCTCCTCTCCTCCTCCTCTCCTCCTCCTCCTCCTCCTCTCTCCTCCTCCTCCTCCTCCTCCTCCTCCTCCTTCGCCCTCCTCCTCCTCCTCATCCTCCTCCTCCTCTTCCATCCTCTCTCCCTCCTCGTCGTCCTCCCTCCTCCTCCTCGTCCTCGTCCTCGTCCTCGTCCTTCCTCCTTTCTCCTCCTCCTCCTCCTCCTCCTCCTCCTCCTCCTCCTCCTCCTCCTAGTCCTCCTCCTCCTCATCCGCCTCCTGCCCCGAGTCTCCCGAGACGCTTCAAGGGGCCTCCAGGGCCGCAAACAGGGCCCCAAGACGCCCCATTAGGAGGACTCCAAGAAGTTCTCCAGAGACATTTGAAGAGACTCCGAGAGGCATCCAAGAGGCTTCTGTCTGGCCTTTCAACTCGCACTCCTCCTCCTCCTCCTCGTCCTCCTC
>CAUYUJ010004829.1:43713-53713 GCA_963575745.1 Prorocentrum cordatum
CGTCCCCTCCACACTACCACCACCACCACCACCACCACCACCACCACCACCACCACCACCACCACCACCGTTTTCAATGCCGCGCTGCCACCGGCATCATCGTCGTCACCTGCTCCTGCCCCTCTCCCCTTGCTCCCTTCGTACAGCCAGTTGCCCCGCACGGGGCAGGCGAGCTTATCGTCTCACCGCTGTCGCGTGCCGCGGCAGCCTTGCTCGCGTGCGCATAGGGGCGACCTCGCCATCGCGCGCCCGCGGGCGCGGCCGAGAGGCCTTGGCCCGCGTGGCGAGCGTGGCGCGCCTATTGGCGATGGCGGTCCTCGTCGTCGTTGTTGTGGTTGTTGTTGAATTTTCATTTCCGAAGAATGATTAGATATTGTTGATCCCCCCCACCGGTGCACATGGGATTTTTTTCAATTGAAGTGCCTTTCCCGGGGCTCGCACCCGGCTTTTCATCAGGGAAAGTCTTGAGGCTCAAACTTGGCCCCTGGCCCCAGGGTTACAACAACAAAGGCTCCCGCCTGAGACTTCCTCACAATTTAGCCCAGACCCCCGCTCCCGCCTGAGACTTCCTCGCATTTTATTCAGGAATCGCGCTCTCGCCTGGGACTCCCTTACAATTTATTCAGTAATCGCTTTCTCGGCGCTCTGGAGTCGCGCCCTCGCTGGAGACTTGCTTGCAATTTACTCAGGAATAGCGCCCTTGCGCGTTGAATTTCCCGCAATTTACTCAAGCGCCGCGCCCCCGACACTCAGGCACCCAGGAGTCGCGCTCACGCTTAGGACTCCCTCACAGATTACTTAGGAATCGGGATCTCGCTGCCCTTCGTGGCCCCGTAGCAGCCCTTCGTGGCCCCCTCGCTGCCCTTCGTGGACCCGTTGCAGCCCTTCGTGGCCCCCTCGCTGCCCTTCGTGGCCCCGATGCAGCCCTTCGTGGCCCCCTCGCTGCCCTTCGTGGCCCCGTTGCAGCCCTTCGTGGCCCCCTCGCTGCCCTTCGTGGCCCCGTTGTAGCCTTTCGTGGCCCCCTCGCTGCCCTTCGTGGCCCCGATGCAGCCCTTCGTGGCTCAATCGCTGCCCTTCATAGCCCCGTTGCGCTCCTTCGTGTCCCCCTCGCTGCCCTGCGTGGCCCCGTTGCTGCCCTTCGTGGCCTCCTCGCTGCCCCTCGTGGCCCCTTTGCACCCCTTCGTGGCCCCCTCGCTGCCCTTCGTGGCCCCGCTGTCGCCCTTCGTGTCCCCCTCGCTGTCCTACGTGGCCCAGTTGCCACCCTCAGTGGCCCCGTCGTTGCCTTCTGTGGCCCCGCATTATCTGCCCTTCGTGGCCCCCGCTCGTTCGTGCTCTTCGTGGCCCCATTCGCATTCCCTTCGTGTCCCCACTGTCGCCCTTCGTGGCCTACTTCGTGCCCTTCGTGGCCCTGCTGTAGTTCGCTCTCTCGCTTTCGGTTTCGCTCGTCGTCGTCGTCGTCGTCGTCGTCGCCGTCGTCGTCGTCGTCGTCGTCGTCGTCGTCGTCGTCGTCGACGTCGTAGTCGTCGACGTCGTCGTCGTGGTCGGTCCCCTGTCCTTCCCTCTTGGGGTCAGGTTGCCGTCGATCAGCGCTGCCGCTGGCCAGGCCGACAGTCCGCGGCCGCCCCGCCGCTCGCCAGGGCCCGGCCAGCAGGGAAGAAAGGTATACCCCCCCAAAGGGGTACGATCGAAGACGAAGAGGGCGGGTATCGAGGGTTTAGGAAATACGCGTTAACGGACACTCGGGCAGATAAGAGCGAACAGTCTTAAAATGGTTGTTGTTGTCGTCGTCGTCGTCGTCGTCGTCGTCGTCGTCGTCGTCGGCGTCGTCGTCGTCGTCGTCGTCGTCGACGATGTTTTCTGGCAACTTGCCGTGTTTTTTTTGAGCTTCCAGGAGGCTTCCCCGTCGCCGCGGCCAGGCCCCCCCCCTGGAGTTCTGGCCAGGACGCCCCCAACGGGGCAGGTTCAGGGGCCGATCTTGAGGGGGGAGAGGAGTGTGATAAGGAGGAGGAGGAGGAGGCGGAGGAGAGAAGGAGGCAGAGTAGCAATCTGTCGTGGTGATATTGATGTTTAGGACAGTGATGGTGATGATGATGATGGTGATGATGATGCTGATGATGCTGCTTTTGATGATGACGACGATGATGATGATGATGATGATGATGATGATGATGATGATGATCATGATGATGATGATGATGATGATGATGATGATGATGATGATGATGATGATGATGATGATGATGATGATGATGATGATGATGATGATCATGATGATCATGATGATTGTGATGTACATTGTGGTGGTGACGATGAGAACCGCGCGCGGGTGCAGCTGCCTCGGGGGCAGGAGTCGCCAGCGCCTCCTTTGAGCGACGTCGCAGAGCACGCCGGCGACGCCGACCAGGACCACGCCTCCAAAGAACATTTGCTCGTGCTGCGGGGCTCCTGGGGGAGCGATTCGGGGTTGCAGCTGTCGCGGGGGCAAGAGTCGCCAGTGCGCGAGGGCGCCCGCCGACTCGATGCGGAGCCGGGCCGTGGGTCTACGCTGGCGACGTCTGGTCAATAAGGCGACTTCCCCAGATATCGAGGACGCGTGGAAGCTTGCAGGGGAGATGCTGGGCGACTGTGGCCTGCAGGAAACAGGCTCCAAGAGGGAACGCTTGAACAGCTCGGCGACCAGGATCCCGGGCTGTTCTACGAGGGCCACGACCAGGTCCTGGGCGAGATCTACAAGAGCATTGCCGAGGACGCCGCGGAGCTGTCCAAGCCCTGCCGCGTCGACCTCGCGGAGGTGCGATGCCCCGAAGACTCCGGCCTGGGCAGGGCTGTGTTGGAACAGGGGGCAAGGCATATCGGTGCGGCCTCTTAAATGGCATGGACATGGCGACTGCGACTGGTCTCCGGCGCGCACTTCATCTGCTCGGGAGCCTCCGACCCCGACGAATGGTCCTGAGGCCGCCTTGCGCCGCGGATTGCCAGATCCAGAACACCAATCACAGGGCCGACCCGCAAAAGGTACAATGCCGGGCGAAGGCGCGCAAGCCGCAAGGCGCGTCGAATCCAGCGGATGATCGCCGATTGCCGCGCAGATCCCGAACGGTCAGCCACGAGTCGGAGCTGGTCGCAATCGCCATCCATCGAGGCAGTGAGGGGGAATATGCGCGAGACCGTGATTCATGGGTGTGCCCATGGCCTCCGCGAGGCGCGGTCCTGCTTCTTGATGAAAAAGGCCTTGCGGATCCGTTCGACCGACCGTGAGTTCAGCGCGAAGCTCGGAAACGCGTGCTCCAGTCGTGCTGGGGGAGGCGACAGTCGCGTCCGCCGGGCCATCGAGGGCGGCCAGGTGGTGACTCAGACCGCGCGCTACCCGCCGGCGCTGTGCAAGGCCTGGGCGAAGCACATCACGCGCGAGAGTGCGAGCGCCAGCTGCGGCGAGGAGATCTACGCGGGCCCGGGGCAGATCCCAGAGGGCGCCGAGGGCGAACGGGAGGCAGCTCTGAAAGATGACCTGCCCCCGGGCGGCCTCGACGACCTGGGCGAGGGCGCGATCGTGAAGGGCCTCGAAATCCTGGGCGCACCGACCAAGAAAGAAGAGTGGACATCGAACCGCGGTTGACGCGACGCCATCGGGACCTCGGATGCCCGAGCAACGAGACGCATTGCAATATCTTCAAGCCCTCAGGAGCCTCAGGTCAGGTGCTCCAGCTGGCACTTTGTCTCCAGAGCCGCGGTTGACGGACGGGCCCGCCCTGCGTCGGTGATCTGGGTCTCCCACGGGAACGCGCCCTTCTGGTGTGCCCCTGAACAGTTGCGAGCTGCCTCGGGGGCGGAGGACATGATCGCCGAGATGCAGCGGCAGTCGAACCTCGGCAAGGCCATGGCGGGGATTTCGGAGGCTGCGAAGGCGTGGACCTACGAGGACCTCCCAGAGCAGGGTCGTCCAGACTTTCGAGACTACGAACGCCCACCGCAACCTGTGTTGGAGATCCCCCGAGACAACGCCGCCGCTGAGGAGCCGCTTATTTCGGCCATGGGTGAGGTGGTCGCTCCCCCTGAGACTGGCAATGCTGCCGCCCGCGCTGCAGTGCCCTCGCGACAGATGCCGCCCAGCTCAGCGACTCAGCTGGGGGGTGGCGGGTCCCCGACCGCGGGTCTCGATCGCCTCCGTCTCGCTCCGAAGAGAGGTCAACGGCGCCGACGCCGCAGGCGGCGTGTGCAGGGGCGACGGCGCCCGCCCGCCTGCTTTCCAGGGCACCGCCACGATCCCGACATGTTGGGGCCCCGTCATCAGCGGCGGGCGTTGCGTCCCGTGGTGATTCCAGCCGATGGCGCATGGCGCGCCGCTGGCCCGAGCTGGATCTACATGTGCCTCCCGAGATGCGACGGGGGGGCCCAGGCGGTGGGGTGGGTGGGTGGGGTGGGGTGGGTGGTGGGTGGGTGGGTGGGTGGGGGGGGGGGGGGCGCTGCAGTGGGCGACGATTCCAATCTCCTGGTCAACCTCTCCACGACAAGCTGGAAATCCTTCTCGGGGGCGGCGAACACCAGACCGCCTACTTCGACTGCCTGGTGGGCGAGAGCACGACGCCCAGCGGGCGGCGCGACCTGAAGAACCACGTCCTGGACAGCGTCGTCGCCAACCAGCGCCGCAAGGACAGCGTGGGGCTCGCGTGGTCAAAGATGAGCCTCAGCGAGCGGAAGGAGCTCGATGGGGCCATCGCCAAGGAAACCAACGACTGGGTCCAACATCAGGGGCTCCGACCCGCCCCCGTCTCTCGGGCTAAGGACGCCGCCGACGTTGTCGGGTTGAGATGGCTTTTCGCGTAGGAAGCGGACGGGAAGGCAAAGGCGCGACTGGTGCTCTTCGGTTGCCGGGCCAAGGAGGTGGGTCAGGAACCGACGGCGAGCCCAACGGCCCCACGACGAGCTCGGGATGTCATGCTCGCAGTGGGTGCATCGAACCACTGGGACGTAATCAAGGGAGACGTGACTTCGGCCTTCCTGCGGGCCCACGAGCTGGGCGAGGACCTCTCGTCGAGTCTGACGCCGTGCTCAAGCGGGCGTTCGACGTGACGGATGGCGAAGTCCTCCAAGTGATGAAGCCAGAGTTTGGTATCGGCGAGACAACCCGCCGCTGTGAGACGGTCAAGAAGGACTTCTCGAAGTTGCGCCCCCGGGCGTGCGAACTGGGGCCCTGCCTTCGGAAAGCCCGCTGTTCCAGGACCGGCCGACCTGATTGGGGTGGCCGTGGCGCGCGTGGATGATTTCACCCTGGCGGGAAACATCTCGCGCCCCGAGTGGCGAGACAAGGTCAAGCAGATCCGGGGGCTCCGCGAGTGGGAGGCCCGGCGGGGCATGAACGAGGGGCTCGCCTCTCTCGATCAGTGCGGCGTCGCGACCGGAGGAAACGAGAATGGCCTCTTCCTTCGCCCGCAGGCGCGCGTCGACAAGATCCAAGGAGTCCGAGCGACGAGCGGGGGCAAACGACGCGTCGCAGACACCCCGGCGGACGCGGATAGACGGTGCTCAGGGCTTTCTGCGAGGGCATCTGTTTGGTAAGCGTGGGCGCCGCGCCATTTCTATTCTCGTGGGTCGCTGACCTCCAGTCGAAGATCCCGACGCGGGCGCATGACCTCTGCGTGGCGGCGAACAACATCGTTGAGCTCTCCAAGCAGAGCCGCCACGTGGGGATGCGGATCAACCGTTGTGCCTTGGGCGACCTGGCCCTCCTCGTCTGGCGCGACGCGGCTTGGGCCGGCCGTCCAGGTGGGCGCTCTCAGGGCGGGCGCGTCGCCGCCGCCGCTTGCAAGGCGGCCAGGGGCGGCAAGCTCTCAGTGTTCGCGGTCCTGGATTGGGGCTTTGGGATGTTGCGGCGCGTGGCCCGGTCGAGCCGCTCTGCGGCTCTGCTGGTGTGCAAGAAGCGAGCGACGCGGAATGCGAACGGTGCATGGTGCGTCTGCGCGTCTGCTCCTCGCGGAGGTGTTGCACAACAAGTTCCCGCTGCGGGATGGCGCGACAGCGCCGCGGATTCTGCCTGCCCTGCTGGTCGTGGACTGCAAGGCCATCCTCGACGGCGTGGCGAGATCTCAGGCTGCCAGGCTGGGGCTCGAGCAGCGACGGGCGGCCGTCGAGGCGCTGGCGCCCCGCGGCGCCCTCGACGAGGGACAGGGGGCAGTGCGCTGTGTGCGTTCCCCATGCGCAGATCGCCGACGGGCTGACCAAGGCCAGTTGGCAGGCCTTTGGTGTGATATGGGCCTTTCTCGAGAAGCAGCAGTGGCGTCTCATCTGCGACGAGCGGTTCATGAGTGTCCGAAAGAGGACCTCCCTCCGCCAGGGCATCTTCGACGAGACGGATCCGGCCGATCCGGCTGCCGCGCGAAGTGCGCTCGAGGAGCGGCGACTAGCGCGCCGGGGCCAGACTGCGGATAGCCTGAAAGGAAACGCAGAGAGCGAGACGAACACTAAGACCAAGACCCCCGACGACTACCTGATCATGATCCAGAAGCTCCAGCAGGAGGTGGACTCCCACCGCAGGTTCATCGAGCAGCACCCTGGTGCGCACAGTGCCAGATTGTGCCGGGGACGTGGCGGCCATTTTTTCGCCTGTCTGAGATGCGCAGGAGGATGCCTCTGTGCACTCTCCTCTTACCCTTGTCTCCTGCCATGTCTGTGCCGCCGCCGCTCTCGGCTCCAGGCGAGGGTGGGCGGGATTCTTTCTGCCAGCAAGCTGGCAGTTGCCAGCCAGATTGCGCCGGGGGGTACAATCGCCGTGGAGAGGACAGAAGGTGTCTTCAACATCGTCGAGATCGATATTCAAGAATATCACCCACGTCTGACGACGATTATTACGACGTAGACCTCATGAGGGAACTCTACTATTCAGAGAGGCGGAGGCGGTGCGAGGAGGAGGGGGAGGAGGGGTATAAGGACAGGATGAGGATGACAGACGAGGTATGCGCGAACGACTTGGCTGTGTGCTCCGTCCAACCCCCATTCCTCCGACAAACCGTCGTTACGAACCATCCCTTCCATTGCATGAAACGCCATCTTGAAAGACTAGCACCGTACCCGCCTGGAGTTCAGGCGAGCTCCCCGTTTCCAAACGAGACTGCATGTGCTATTCTAAGCTGTCATAGGGCATGCGGCATGATATTCTACAGTTCTATGGAATGTCCAGTGGGGTCCCCGTTTAGAACAGTTGTTGTGCATGGTGGCTCGTCTGGTCATGAACTTCGAGGACGTCCCAAGCGAGGGGCCCATTTTGAAAAAGGGGACCGCCTTCCATCCCTGCAGCAGGTATACAAATATAGATATACATGTTCAAGCCTCTTGGTCGCTGGTGCAAGCTGTCCAGACAACTATACGCCTCGCTAAGGCGAGGTTCCCATTGTGGAAAAGAAGCCCTCCACCTTGTATCTGTTGCGCACTTGTAACACGAACGTGTGAGGTGCTGAGGGGAGAGTCCCGTTTCGCAAGCTGCTCCGCCGTCACAAATGTAAATGTTGCAATCTTTCAATGCGAACGTGCACGACGCCAAGGCGATATCCCCGTTTTTTAAACAACCCGCACTCAATCCGTGTAGGTTTTGGAGAGTTCGAGCTTCGGGAACATACGTCGTGAGTAAGTTTCAGACGAAACGCCATGTCCGCTTTAACGGCACGTCTGGTGGTCAGACGAAGAGGAGTTCTTCATACAGACATTGGGTGAGGAGGAGGCGGAGGACGGGTGGGAATGGTTCATCCCTTCGAGGTTCACCAACAATTCGACGTACCCGATACCCTTACATAGCGAGAACCTGTGGGGGTAGAACGGAAAAGGCCTGTCATGGGCAGCTTGCTGGACCGAGGAAGGGCCCAGGGGCGAGGGAGCAATGAAAGCAACTGTGGCGAGGGAGTGAAGGTGTTTTTTTTAAGTTAATGTGCATTAGTTGTGTGCGTTGTTGCAGAGCTCTGCGCGTGTACAGACCCGATCCCCCCCCCTCGCGTTGCGCGTGAATCTGAGCCTTTGTCTTGGTGCTTGGGCAGGAAAGGTGCTCTTGCCACCCTCTAGCCCATTCTCAAAGACCCTTCCTCCTCCTCCTCCTCCCCTTTCCCCGTTGCTTTTCAACTTTCCTCTCGTTTTTGCATCCTTCCCCTTGCTCATCCTTGCCCTCCCCGGTTCCTCCTCCCCCTTCCTTTTCTTTCTCTTTCGCACCCTTCCCCTGGCTCCTGAATCTCCTTCCTCTCTGGCCTTATCCGCCCCCTTCCTCGTCCTTCTCCCCCCTCCTCCCCCCTCCTCATCCTCGTCCCCCTTCGGCCACCCTCCCCTTCCTCCTCATTCTCCTCCGAGTCCCCCTTCCTCCTCCTTCTCCTTCTTCGTTCTCGAGTGGCATGTTTAACCCAGGCTGACGATGAACTTCCCTTGGTCATAAGGTTGCAAGGCTCCTCTTTCCACTTGCTCTTTCCCCATCTCCCTTCCAGTCCTGCTCCGCCCTCTTTCCCGCCCCGCTCTTGCAGGAATTGGCGAGAACATCGCAGCCGCCGAGGCCATAAAGATGAACGGCTCATGAGGAAACATCTCGCCCAACACGGGAGGCTCTGCCCAGCGAGGTCGATGCACGTGTAGCGGCGTGCGCACGTGGTGCCACGAACTGGCCAGGGCCTCGGCTGCTGGCGCTGGGCACGGCCCTTCTGGGCGCGCAGGGGGCGCGAGGTGCCGCGTGCCTCGTGGGCAGAGGCGTCGGGGCCCACGACCGGGGAGTGGGCGCCGGCACACTGCAGCCTGAGACAGCAGCTTATCCGCGGTGTGTGCTGGCATTGTGGTGCGGTGTGCCGAGCTGGGGCGGCAAGGTGCCGGGCGAACCAAATCAGGCCGCTGAGGTCGCTCGTCGGTGCCGCGTGCTTGCCCTCGTGTTGGTCGACACGCACGCACACGCACACACCGGGCGCGACCTGGTCAGATAGTTAGGTCTCTGCAGGCGCACGGCATGTTGACCAGCCGTGTTCCTTCACCATCTTCGAGGAAAGTGCCAGGAAGCCTGTACAATGGGCAGCCGATTACGCAGTTACTTCATCAGACGGGGTATTGGAGTCCAGTTTCTACAGGTCGCGGCGCGCCATCAAGAGGGATTCTCCACAGAGCCTCGGCGGCCAACTTGCAGGAATCGCGCGAGTTCTGCGCCGCAGGATCTTCCGTCGTGGTGCGGCGCGTGCGCGGCCCGCTCAGTTGCGCCTAGAGGCCGGGGTGCCCCGTCAAAGAGCGCGATACGGATAGACATGTTTTCGGCGCCCATCCCGTGCGTGTCGCCTGGGTGGCGAGGGCGATGGGGCGCCAGTTTTCTACAATGGGGGCCTGTCTCCCTTGGGCCATGATTGCTGGCATTGCTGACGCCGTCCTCCGCCTCCTCTTCTTCCCTCTATTCCCCTGCGGTTGCCCAGTATGCGCGCTATTGTCCCCTCCTCCTCTTCTTCTTTTTCCTCCTCCTCACAATGTGCAGTGGTGCCTGACAAGGGCTTTTCACATTCGGAGTGTTTGTGATCATTCCAACATGGTGCTCCCGCTGCAGCGTGGGCCGGCATTTCGGGATCGGTGTTTTGCCCCCGTCGTTCAGACTTGCGCCCGCGCCCCAGAGCGAGACCCCATGTCCCTCGTGTTTCTTTGCCTCCTGCTCCTCTTGCCCCCTGTCTTCGTCGTCCAACTCCTCCTCCTAATTATCGGGCTCGTCGCCCTCCTCTTTCTCCTCCTCCCCCTCCTTCTCCTCCTGATCCTCCTCTGCCCCTCCTGCCCCTCCCCCTCCCCCTCCTCCTCCTCCTCCTCCTCCTCCTCCTCCTCCTCCTCCTCCTCCTCCTCCTCCTCCTCCTCCTGCTCCTCTGCTTTTTGATGACGCCTCGCCCCCTTCCCTGCTTTCTCCTCTCTCTGCCCCCCCCTCGCATTGCGCACCGCTGCCCCCACGACCGTCGATCGAGGGCGGCGCAGGGGTTCTGCCCGGGTGGCGGCAGACACGCGACACCACTAACAGCAGCAC
>CAUYUJ010004829.1:63713-66518 GCA_963575745.1 Prorocentrum cordatum
GGAGGAGGAGGAGGAGGAGGAGGAGGGAGGCGGACGAGACGCCTGCCTCGTGCGAGGTCCTGTCCCGCCAGGTCGACGATTGAGGGTTGGGGTCGAGGAGGATTGATCGGAGGTGCCCAAGAGGGGGGTGCTGACTAGGCGGGTTGGATATCATGGCGGGGGCCATGATATCTCCCTGGATATCATGGCCCTCACTTCCATTTTGAATACGTCTCCGATTCCCCCTTTATCCGCGCACATGGCTTTGGCCACGATTAGCGAGACCCCCTCTTGGACGCCTCCCTTTGGGACGCCCCCGAAGGATTGAGGAGGTGTTCCCCTTCTCTCCTCCTGTTGGGCTCTCGTTCTGAAAAGGTCACCGCTCGCGCGGATCGAGGATCAATGACCCAGGAAGATCGAAGAGGGTTTACTCGGCGTTTTTGACCCCCTAGAGGCCTCTGGAGGCCTCTGTGGGGACCTCGCCTCCGGGGGGCCTCCTGGGAACTTCCGAGGTCGAAAAGTATCGAGGATAGAGGAGGTCCTTTTCAGGGTATTTTTGGAAGCCTCTTGGGGCCTGTGGACTGGAGAGCTTTCAGCGTTCTTGGCTCGGACACCACTGGAAGACTGGGGACCTCTGGTGGCCTCCAGGGACTCTCCAGGGACTCGGGGGAGTCGTTCGTCGTGGTGTATGATGGCAGGAGGGATGAGGGAGAGACCGACGTCGTCGCCGTCGTGCGTGTAGGGGGGTGTTGCAGGAGAGGGAGGTGGGACCGAGAGAGGGAGGGGAGGGGACGAGGGAGAACGAGAGGGAGGGACGGTGGGGATAGTGGGGATGGGCAGGAGGATGAGGAGGGCGCGAGCGGGCAACCGGCCTTCGGCCCTTGTGCAGCAATGGAGGTCGTGAGCCGGCTCTTCGAGGACTCCAGCCTTCAGCAGCGCTGCCGCCGCCGCCGCGGTTCTGGGCAAAGTGAGCCACTGTTCGGAGCATGCTGCTGTCAAACATGCACACTTATTTATCTCTTTTTCTGTGACTCCTGATCCTTTTCCATTTTCTCTTGTTTCCTGCCTCCTCCTGCTTTGTCTCCTCCGGTTCCGATCCCAGCGACAAGACGTTCCCCTCTCCCAAGCTCTTGCAGACTCTGATCCTAGGGATGTGTCTGGCGCGCGCATGTGTGTGTGTGTGTGTGTGATATATCCCGCCGAGCTCTTAACCGGAAGGGGCTCGCTCCCGACCCGCCGACCAAAACAGTGAGTGTGTGTGTGTGCTCGGGGACTACTTTGCTCCTCTCTGGCCGTCCCCCGCGGCCCCGCGGGCGTGGGCCTCTTCCCACGCCGGCCCCCCGGCAGCCGCCCGCTCTATAGCGCGCCAGCCCCCCCCCCCGCACGGTCCACACCTCTGCCCGCTCGGCAGGGCGGCGCCGCCCCCGCGCGCCCATCGGGCTTCCTACTCTTAGGCCTCCGCCGACTTTCCCTGCGCCCCTGTCCTCAGGAGGGAAAGAAACACACCGACACAATTCATTTTCGATGTCCTGGAAAATATGGGAAAATATGGGAAGTGGTGGGAAGGACAAAAACCCAGAAAATGTGGGAAAATATGGGGAATCTTTTTATTTGTGTGTATTTATTTGTGTGTCCCAGGGCCCCTTCATTTCCGGCCGCCCAACCGATGCCCCCACTGCCGGCGGCAACGGCCTCGATCGGCTCCCCCAAGCCGGGCTCCCCGCGTTCCCGTGCACGACCCCGCCCGACGCCCCGGTGCACGCCCCCCCGCCGCTGCCGGGAGACGGACTCGCCTCGCCCCTCCTCGGAGGCCGTCCGGATCCAGCCACCGTCCCGAGGCCTGAGATGGCTGCACGGGGCACTGCTGGCAGGGACGTGCCAGTCTCGGCGGGGAGCCGACGCGGTCAGCTCACTTTCCGTCAGGGGGACCGCGGACGTCTCAGGTCATTGCTGGCGCGCCGTGGCGGCCTCGCGTGCGGGCCCCGCGGGCGGAGGGCCCGCTCTCCTCGCTCCCGACCCGTGGCCCCACGGCCCCCCCCCCTCCCGCTGCTGGCGCCCCCGCGCCGCGGCCGCTGCTCCCCTTGACCCGCCAGCGCCCCCGTGGGGGCCCCGCGGGCCCTTCCTTCTCTGCCCGGCGCGCGCGAGCGCCCGGGCCCACGCGGCTACCGGCCAGGCCCAGCCCGCGACGACCAAACATGTGTGTGTGTGTGTTTGTGTGTGTGAGTGTGTGTGTGTGTGTGTGTGTGCGCGCGCGCGTGTGTGTGTGTGTGTGTGTGTGTGTTTCGCCGTCCCCTCCCTTGGTACTGGCACTTCTGACTGCTCGCGTCACGCACACTTGCCGGCTGACCTGGTCAGGAGGAGGAGGAGGAGGAGGAGGAGGAGGAGGAGGAGGAGGAGGAGGAGGAGGAGGAGGAGTGTTGAGGATAATCTGAAGGAGGAAGGAGGGAGGGTGGCAAGCGGAGGAAGGGTTGGCCAGGGTAGCCAGCGGCGGCTGTGCTGGCAGGAAACCCCGGACAGCGTCTTCTGAGGCACGGCCCGCGGTGGCCGCGCCACACAAAGTCGGCGGCTACGACAGGCGCGGACGGCCTGGGAGGCATTACACGTATTCTCTCTCTCTCTCGAGCGTCGTCCGACAGCTGGGCACTTGGATCCCCGGGGTACCCTTAGATCCAGGCGTGGCCGAGCATGGCGGCGGCAAGCTGGTCTGCGGTTTCGGCATCTGGAGGGGGCCGCATGCGAACCCCACCCCCGCCCCCCAGGATTTCGGGGGGGGTTGGAGGGGGGGGTGGTTCACTTCGCTCGGAAGCTCCTGAACGAAGTGAACCC
>CAUYUJ010004830.1:0-2500 GCA_963575745.1 Prorocentrum cordatum
CCTCCTCCTCCTCCTCCTCCTCCTCTATCCTCCTCCTCCTTCTCCTCCTCCTCCTCCTCCTCCGTCTCCTCCTTCTCCTCCATTCCTGTTCCTCCAAAATAACTCCTCACTGTCGCATCCGAGGCCAGTCGGAATGGCGGGCAGGGGGTCTCGCCTGAGACGTCCTTACCACCTATGTTCCTGAAGCTTAAAAAGTTGGCAACCCTTTTCACACTTGTAGGGCGGGTCGTTTTCAAAATGTGGCTATCGACTGCCGCGCACATCGGTAAAAAAGCAAGAGGTTCACGCATTGGAGGCGGGTGGTATTCAAAATGTTACGCTCGCCACAGCGCCGCGCAAATTCGTCTTAACAAAATTGTAAGAGTTTCACGGATTGATGGCGGGTCGTTTTCAAAGTGTGGTTTTAGCGCCGCGCACCTTGTTTCAAACAAATGCCAGAGATTCAAGGATCGAGGGCGGCTCCTTTTCAAGATGTGGCTCTACCGCCGCGCATAACTATTCGTTAAAAACATGGTAAGAGTTTCACGGGCCCCCACCACGCAACCTGACGGATCGACTTCCACTACGGTCCATCCGCAGCGGGTGAGGCCGGGGAGAAGTTTGGCCAGACCCGATGCATCAGCGCTCTCACCCCGCTCCCACACTCCACGCGGAGGCTCAAACCTCGAGTTCCAACTCCTCCCTTCCACTCCCCCATCGCGACGGGATGAGGAGAGGGGGAGGGTAGGGCCCGGCGCGGGCCCTGCCGGGGGGGCACCACCGGGGGGGTAGCAAAGCGACAGGACAACGTCGAGGCAACAACCCTGCTCGCCAGACTCCGTCACGACGTAAATCCTGGCATGCAGTGGTGAAGTCTCGCGGGAGCGGAAGCCCTCGGGCCCGACCCCACCGGTCGTTTCCCGGCAGTCTCCGCGCCTCCTCCATGTCGTTGCGGAACATGCTCTTAACCACACACACACCATCCACCAATACCAGGTGCTGACAGTGGTCCCTGCACAGGCTCTGGGACCAGAAGGTGTGTCATCCCAACCTTCACGAGCACCGCTTCAAGGATGGGAGCCCACCCGACTCGACAGGGCTACGCCTACCCTCAAGGGCATTTGCATTACACTACTACCCTCCACGTCGTTGCCGACGGAGATACCCACCAGGTCCTGGCCCACCTGCAGCGTCTGCCCGTCGAGCCCGGCGCAGACCTTGCGCACACCCTCGCGCGAGCCCAGGAGAAGGCTCACACGGCCTGGCGGAAGCAGGGCGTCCTGCGCGGCTAAGTGGGCGTTCACGCCAGTAAGTAAGTGGAAACATGAAGGAGGAAGGCGGATAAAGAAGATTGGATTCGGGCCAGCCCGCATCGTAACAAAGACATCAAGAACAGGTCGATGTGAAATTAGAAGGCGCCAGCGGTAGATTGGGATCTGGGGTTCAAGAAAAAATGCGTACTTCCAACGACCGGCGAGATCTCTCAGAGGCGGGGCTCCCGCTCGTAGTCCGTTTCCTGTGGGTCCAGACACGCCGCCCGGGCCAGGTGATTCATCAAAAGGCATGCAGATGCCCCGTCCTACCGGCCCACCTTCCCCACCAGAGTCACGTCCGTGAGGGAGTCCCGATGTTGGGGCGATAAGCTCTGGGGTGCGCACTGGGTCCAAGTGTTGCGGCGCCGCCTGCTCCACGAGCTCCTCCAGCAATGCTCCCAGCGATCGCACCGCCGACGACGGGCCTGCGAACGTCGGGCCCATGGGGCCCCAGCAGCTGCCGGCGGAGCGGGCCCAGGAGGCAGAAGGGCTGCGGGAGCAGCCGCCAAACATAGAACTGCGACTGGCTGTGTCACCCAGCTGCTCTCCATGGGAACGCCCTCCATGCTTGGCGAATACGAAGAATTCCTTAATAAAGATTCCTTAGTGAGGATTCCTTAGCAAAGATTCCTTACTAAGGATTCCTTAGCAAAGATTCCTCATTCAGGATTTCTTCATATGGACTCCTCGTTACGCATTCCTTGGTACGGATTCCTTAAGGTCTTTACCAAGGAGTTTTTCAAAAAAAAAATAACTGCGCGCCCCCGCCATACCCAAGATCAAAAACAGGCGGCCGCACTTCCCGCTGCAAGCAGCCAGCGGACGGGATCCACGATGTTCTAGAGGAGCTCAGTCCCAGCCGCGCTCCCCCCTGGGGCGCAGAGACCCGTGAGGGTGGGCGTCCCGCCAGGCCAGAGCTCGGGACTATGGCGCGCGGGCTGCGCGCGCGAGACCAGGCAACGGGTTTCAGCCACTGGCTGGCGTTTCTTCAGCCAACTGGCACGGTGGCGGATTGGTCGTCGGCGCCTGGATAAACGGAGGGAAGATGAGAGAACAGGAGCAAAAGGCTGCAGGGGTTCTCGGACGCTCTTGGAGTTTCTGATGGGGGCCATACAGGGCTTTGCAAGAACTGATGAGGATATGAGGCGCCAGGGAGGCGGGGATGAGGGAGAATTGACTAACAGAAGGAGGAGGAGGAGGAGGAGGAG
>CAUYUJ010004830.1:5000-20000 GCA_963575745.1 Prorocentrum cordatum
ACAGGACGAACTGCGGATTCTTCAGCTCGCCCGCTCTCGCCTTGTGCTCCGCCTCCGGGAGCGCCTCCCTGGCGAACCGCGAGATGTAAGTCGCCGTGGCGAGCATGAAGCCTGGCGTCAGATCGAGCGCCCGCGCAATGAAGGACGCGGCGTAGGCCACGGCGATCATGCGCTTCATGAGAGGCGCGGACCTGGCCCACAACGTCTGCAGCAGCAGCGTGAGGAACCCCTCGCACCAGGCCGGACGCAGGCTCGCGAGGTAGAACCACAGGAACTGGACGCAGCGTGTCTGGTGGGTGAGGAGCAGCTGGCTCGCAAAAATGCCGAACATGGTGCTGACCAAAGGGTTCTGGTCGGCCTGCGTGCACCCCGCCAGGTTCCGCTGCAGGAACTCGAAAAACTGCAGCATGGCGTCGTCCAGGATCTGTGCCATCTGGTCCAGCTGGGCCCTCCCCGCGCCATCCTCGTCGCCCGTCTCCTCCTCCTCCACATCCTCGTCCTCCATCTTGACGATCTGGACGTCTATCTGCACCAGGCGCCGGACCAGGACTCTGAGCAGAAAGTCGGTGAGGACGGGCGTGCGGCCGCAAAGCTTGAGAACACTGCGTGTCCAATTCCTGTGCCTTTGCTGCCCCCTGTAGGGCTCGGGGAATTTCTCGTCGACGACCTGCGCCACTACCTCGCAGGCGGCCGGGTGGAGCCGCAGTATGGACAGGAGCGTGTCGCAGGCGGCGTCCTGCGTGATCTCCTCTGACGTGGGCGCGTTCTCGAGACAGCGGATGAAGCTGAAATCCTCGCGTCCTCCCTCGCGCACCACGCAGAAACACCTGCGGGCGAAGACGGGGTGCTTGCCGATGGACACGGCCTGCCACCGGGCCAACTTCTCTGGGCCCCGGGGGTGGAACGCCAGCAGCTCGATCATGAACCTCGCGTCGCCCTCGTCCAGGTGAGCGCCCTCGTCGTACTGCCGCAGGATCTGCTGGCACCTCGCCTTCAGCTCGGAGCGGGTCTGGAAAACCTGCCTGCCGATCCGCAGGTGCGACCCCTCCGGGTTGTCCGTGCCCTCCGCGAGGACGCGGACGAGCGACCTGCAGATGACCTGCACGCACCTCGGGTCCGTGGAGACCAGCTCGAGGGCGAGCCCGCCCAGCCGGGCTGCCGCCTCCTCGCCGCTGTACCACCTCCTGGGGTCGCTCACCTCGGCCAGGGCCGCGTCCCTCTTCGACATGGGCCCCTGGCCCGGGGGCGGGCCGCTCGTCGGCGCGCCCCCCGGGAGCCGCCCGGCTGGAGCCGAAGAGGCAGCGGAGGAGGGCGAGCGGGAGGAAGAGGAGCGCGGCGAAGAGAGGGGAGGGGGGGACACGCCAGCACTGTACGCCCCCCTTTCGGAAGAGCACGCGAGAAGCGAGCACGCCATGCGCGCCTCTTGTAGCAGGTCTTTGCCATCAGCTCCCCAAGCAGTGTTTGTGCTTAGGGGTTCTTGCTTCTACTCTGAAGAACTGGGCCTGAATGTCGGTCTGACAATTCTGTTGTCGCCGTCGCCGCCCCATCGCCGCCTCATCGCCGCACCTCGTCTGGGCCTGAACGTCGGTTTTTGTCTGCTATTTTGCCGCCGTCGCCGCCCTGTCCCGTCGCCGCCACCCCGTTGCACAACATAGATTGCACAACATAGATTTGTCTTTTAGGTTTCGCAACAACATGTTTCAAACTACACAAAAAACTGCGGTCGAACTATTGCGAGTTATTAATGAAACAATCGGTTCTTCCATATTCTCTTCAAGCATACTACCAAACGTGCCTCTCGCGCGCGCATGGCGTGTTGAAGTCCTTCGAACGACCTTGCGCGCATAATGTCGCCAAAAATCCCCCGCCAAAGAAAAGGACGACGTGCACACGCGCGCATCGTCGCGCGCATCCCATGTCCCGAAAACATGAAAAACATGGCTCTGCAACAAAAGTTTTCAAAAGAAGGTCTGCCCACGCTCTGATCTACAGAGTTTTAAGACAGCCATCGGTTTTTCGATATTTCTTCCAATTTGACCAAGCATGCCTCTCGCGCCGCATGTCGACATCATTCGAACGCCCTCGCGCGCGTGCTGGGATGTCGCACGACCCCTGTCAAGTAAAACCATGCGGGCCACTCGCGCGCGTCGGCCGCGCGCGCATGGCGAACTCCTTCCAGAAACCTCAATCACTGACGCGGGGACATCGCCGTCGTCATCAGCGTGAACAACATCGGCGCCGTCATTGGCCTTGCCGTCGTCATCGTCATCATTTTTGTCACTCTCATCGCTACTATCATCATCGTCTCTGCCGCTGTCGGCTTCGTCAAGATACTGCGCCCGCCCAAATCACCGACTCGCAACGAAGTGCCCGCTCGGAACTGCCCAGCAGTCATCGCCACCGCGGCCGCGGCGGTCGCGCCAAACTAGCTGGTCGCTATGCGCGCGAGCATGCGCGGGCTAGCGCGGCCGCGGCCGCAGAGATGCACCAGCCAACACCAAGCACGTATCGCAATCGCCGCCGCTTGGGTTTTGCAAATCAAGTTGCAGGTGGGTGGGTGGTATGATTGCGCGAGCAGTGGAGTTGACAACTCCAAGTTTTTCAAAATGAATTGCACCACCTATGTTGCACAATCAACATGGGTTGCACCACATGGATTGCACCACGCCGATTACACAGCAAATCATGCACAGCACTGCTTGCACCAAATAGCTTGCACCACATATATGTTGCACAACGTAGATTATACTACATATATTGCGCAACCTAGATTTCACAACATAGATTGCACCACCAATATTGCTCCACAGAGGTTGCACAACATAACTTGCCACACATAGGTTGCATCACATAGATTGCACCACATAGACTGCACAACGAAAATTGCGTCACATTGGTTACACAATATATGCTGCACAACATGGTACAACCTAGATTGCAACACCTCTCTTGCATAAAATAGATAGATTACACCACATGTGTTGATAGAAACACACGGTTTGGGGTCCATGCGGGCTAACATGTAGTATAATAGATCTCCCACACATTGTAATATATATATATATATATACACAACTCCGTTGCCACTGCGGTGTTCTTGAGCACGATGCAGTGGAATTCCGGAAGGTGCAGACGAACGCACAAACATCCTGCGTAATCGCAATGCTGTGGTTTCAATCGGCGCACCAGCATAAATCATCACTACTTGAACCCAGCAGCGCCTGAGCACCGCCGTGATTGTGAGCACCCAGGCGCCAGTGGGCACCACATCGCTGGTGAATACAAGTACTGACAAGCAGCACAAGTACGCAGAGCACAACAGGATCAATAATAATCACTACAGCATTTCCGATATAAACAACTCATCATTCCTCCGTCGATTCTCATTCCCCCCTCCTACCTCTAAAATTCCCGTCTTCATCCCTCCACCCTTGCATCCCTCGAATTTGCATGCCGCCTTCATCCATGTTTGTTCCATCCTACCTCCATCCGCCATCCATCCATTCATCCTCTGTCAACCTTTCCTGTATTCCTCAACCCCTCCAAGCATCTCTTCAGACTCCTCTTCCTTCCCATCCCTGAATCCCTCCCTCAATCTCTCCACTCATACATCCAACCTCACTCCCTCCTACTTCATCCCACCCCCTCACGCATATCCCTATATCCGCTAGTCATCCTTCATGCCTGATCCTTCCATTTGTCATCCTTCCATCTCTCACCCTTCCATCCTTCCAACGGTCAGTCCTTTTGCATCCTCCCCGCTCCCTCCTCTCTCCATGCCTCCTCCTTCCACGCTCACTACTTCCATCCCTCCAACCATCCACCACTCCTCACTCCTCACTCCTTCTTCTCTTCACCAATATATACATACCTCATCCCTCCTTCTTCCATGCATCCGTCCCCCACTTCCCCATCCCTCCATCTGTCCACCGCTCCCCTCCATCATCCGTCAATCCTTCCTCGAGCCTCCCTCAATCTATGTCCACCCTACCTCCCCTTCAGTTGCTCATCCCTGCATCCGTCCATCCTGAGCTTCCCTCCGTCCAGCCCTCACTGGTACTTCACTCCTTCCCCTCCACCTCAGAATCGCTCTTCTCTCTTGGTCCCCTTCGTCTCCCGTCCATCCTCAGAGAGCGGGGGCCCCGATCCCTCCTCCATCCTTCCAGCCGGCCTCTCTCCTCCCTCTCCGTGGTTCAAATCATCGTCCCTCGGCCCAAAGTGGTCAAAGGGACCCCAGGGCTGGCCCACAGGAGCCCAGGGAAGGACGACGAAAGAGGAGAAGACGACGAATGCGAGAAGCCAACCTCCCGACCTCCCGTCACACATTACGGCTCTCCTAAACCTCGGGACGCGAGCTGTCACACGTTGCAGCCTCCTGTGCGCCCCCCGAACAGTCGCCACCCAAGGTACTGAGCTGAGGCAGGTGGCGGGACTTGCGGCAGACAGCTGGGTAAGACGCGAGAGAGGCGGTAGAACGACAGGACAGCATCAGGGGAGAGAGGAAAGCATCACCAACACTGCGCAGATCAAGAACGGCCCACGATGGATGGGATCACGAACCCGACCCTGGACGGATGGGCTCGAAGGGCGACGCCTTCGCACGACAACATCCTGGAGGCTGCTCCATCTCTGAAGGGGCCCAAAGACACACAAATAAATACACACACACAAATAAAAGGATTCCATCTATTTTCCCATATTTTATGGGTTTTTGTCTTCCCCCTCACTTCCCATATTTTCGCATATTCTCTGGGGAATCGAAGATTAATTGTGTCTGTGTGTTTGTTCCCCTCCTGAATCTCGTCCGGCAAGTTCCTGCCTTCAGGATGAAAGGCCCCGTGGGTCCAAAAACCCGAGGCGGGCTCATGGAGGGCAATCAACCGTGAACGCCCGCACCGCCGCCGCGCCAAGCCAGCACGAACCTGCCGTGTCCTCGTGCAGGCCGCGTCGGCAGCGACAGAGGTGCCATCAGCGGCAGCCCGCAGCAGCGCTGGCTGGAGGTCGAACCTACCCGCATCGGCCACATCGGCGGCCACGCGGCAGGCCGCGCCGGCAGCGGAAGGCCGCGGCAGCAGAGGCCAGACTTGGGGGAACGGCAAAATGCCGGCACCGCTGGCTCCCCGCAAGAGTGGCCCTGGGCAACAATGACCTCCCGTGCGCGGCTTGTAGGTGGCCGCGGACCGCGCCCCCACGCGCGCAAGCCTGTGCTGGTGGAACCCTTGTGGGCCCGCACCGAATGTCACTCCTCCGAAAGGTCACTCTCACGCACGTGTAGCCGATACCCATACGTACTCCCCTTCTGCTGGGGGGGGCGTTCTCACCAGGATCCCGAGGCGGATACAAGCGGCGACGGCGGCCGCCCAGGAGGCCCAAGAGAACAAGAGCGAACTTCTTGCCTCGGCGGCTGGGCAGGGTCGTCTGCGCTGGACCCTCCTCCCTGGCGCGCGGAGCGCGCCGGAGGCGCCGCCAGGAGGGCCCCAGCGCGGATCCGAGAAATCCGCGCGGACCTCCGAGTTTTTCTGTCTGTGCCGTTGCTCGTGCCCCTATAAGGAAGGGAAGGGAAGGGGGGGACCAGAGGCGAAAAAGGAGATGCAGCCGTCGAGGCCTCCCTCTCCCCGGGAGGACACACCGCGCTGAGACAGCGGCAGCGGCACACACGGGCAGCAGCGGGGGCAGGCCGCCGCACCGGCGGGCCTGCACGGCGCTCAGGCGCTCGCCCCGCGCGGGCGGCCCGGGCGCGTCGTCGTGCGCCTCGCGGGGCCCCGGAGGCTCGCTCGCAGCGGAGCGCGGGCTGCACTGGCCGAGAGGACGCATGCCTCCAGACCTCTTCCGGACCCCCTCTGGCGTCTGGAAGGCAAGCTACGGCGGCCGCCGCTTCACGGCCTGGGCTGTTGCAGACCCGTTGGGGGGAGCCCCGGAAGCTCGCTCGCAGCGGGGCTGCATCGATCGAGAGAAGTCAGAGGGGAACGCACAGTGACATAAACATAAAAACTCGGAGGTCCGCGCGGATTCTCTCGGATCGGCGCTGGACCCCCCTGGCGGCGCCTCCGGCGCGGAGGGTCCAGTGCCGATCCGAGAGAATTCGCGCGGACCTCCGAGTTTTGATGTTTATGTCATTGTTCGTTCCCCTAAATCATGCTTCCAGACCTATACCCAGACCTCCGGCATCTTGAGGGCAAACTGCGGCGGCCAATGTTTCACAGCCTGGGCGTTTGGTTTGAATACCCGTTTGGGGGGGCCCAGGAACTGCCAAATATTGCTCGACACAGGGATCCCCATGATTATTTGCAGATTGCGTCCTGGCATGTTTCGTATGTGACCATCTGAACTTGAGCGAGCATCAGCGAGAGTCAGACTGAGCGTTGGCAGGGTTCGCTCGAACACATCCCAGCGCGCAGCCAGACGCGCGCTCGCAGCAACGTGCAAGCAGCGTTTGAGTATGAGTGCTGCGTATGAGTACGCCTGAGTTCGAGCAGTCTGCATGCGAATAAGCGTGCACTCTCAGCGACAGAGTAGAGCACGTTTGCGGTCCGCGCATATGACTTGTATGCGCCAGGGGAGAACGCAATGAGTCAGCAGTGGCAGTACGCCTGGGACACGAGCGAGACTGCCCGCTGCTAGTGCAGTACAGGCTCCAACCAAACCGTCCAGAGCCGTCAAGGGAAACTGCGCCAATTACTCCGGATTCCATAACAAAGTGGGGGGGGTCACATTCGGGGGGGGGTCTAATTTGAGCTGTCTTGGAGGGTTCGGGGGGGTCTGGGAAAAGGGCCGCCCTTTGATGGATAGTCTGGTGGGTCTAAAACTTCTCGTCTGGGAGGGTTGTGACCCCCTCCCTAATCGCCCGCGCTTGGCATGTGCTGCTCATGATTGCTGCGAACCGCTGCCGGGCTCTGCTGCCCCGTGCTGGTCTGAGCTGCTCTGCTGCTGCTCTCGGATGGTCTCTGCCGGACCCTGCTGCTCGCTGCTTCTCCGTGCCGCTCGATGCTGGCCTGTGCTGACATATGCTGGCTTCTGCTGGCTCCCGCTGCTGTCTGCTGCCACCTGCTGGTCTCTGCTGTCTGCTGCTCGCGGCTGGTCTCCGCTGATACGTGCTGGTGTCTGCTTCTCTGCTGGTCGTTGCTGGTCTCTGCTGATCTCTGCTAGGCTACGCTGATCTCTGCTGGACTGTGCTGGTCTCTGCTGGTCTGAGCTCTGAGCTGATTTCTGCCAGCCTCTGCTGCTTTCTGCTGATCTCTGATGGTCTGTGCTGGTCTCTGCTGATCTCTGCTGCACGCTGCTGGTCTACGCTGGCCTCTGCTGTTCTCTGCTGGCCGCTGGTGCTCTCTGCTGCTATCTGCAGCTCTCTGCCATCGAGAGGGTGACCGTGGGGCCCTGACACGAGAAAAGTCTACAATTTGGACGCGAACGGGCAAGTGCAATACCCCTTGGCGGCTCCCCCGTGAGGTGCCCAAGAGCTATGCCTGTTACATCGCGGTGAGCATGGGGCTCTGACAGGAGAGGGCTCTGAGGAGCCAAACGAGCGCATTCTCGAGATGTCCCCGGGGCGCGAACGGGCAAGTGTACTATTCCCTGGCGGCTCCCCCCTGGGGTGCCCAAGCGCTGCGCCTGCTACATCGCAGTGAACATGGGACTCTGGCAGGAGAGGACTCTGGGGGCCAGGCGAGCGCCGCGCTCGAGACGTCCCCACAACCTGGGCGCGAACGGGAAATGTAATCCCTGGCGGCTCCCCCCTGGGGTGCCCAAAAGCTATGCCTGTTACGTCGCGGTGAACATGGGGGTCTGACAGGAGATGACTCTGAGGAGCCAAACGAGCGCCGCGCTCGAGACGTCCCAACAGTGTGGCCACGAACGGCCAAGTGTAAGATTCCCTGGGGGCTCCCCCCTGGGGGTGCCCACGTGGCACGCCTGCAACGTCGCAGCGACCATGGGGCTCTGACAGGACAGGGCTCTGGGAAGCCGAACGAGCGCCTCTCTCGAGACATCCCCCCCTGGCGCCTGCCCCCTGGAGTGCCAAAGTGGTATGCCTGCTGCATCGTGGTGAACACGGGGCTCTGACAAGAGAGGACTCTGCGGAGCCAAACAAGAGACCCAGTCGAGGCGTCCCCACACTCTGGTCGCGAAGGGGCAAGTCTGATACCTCCTGGCGGCTTCCCGTTGGGATGCCCAAGTGCTTTGCCTGCTACATCGTGGTGATCATGGGACTTTGACAGGAAGAGGACTCGGGAGAACCGAACGAGCGCCTCGCTCGAGACATCCCCACAATCTGGCCGCGAAGGGGCAAGTGCAATAGCCTCTCGCGGCTCCCCACTCGGGTGCCCCAGTGGCATGACTGCTGCATCGTGATGATCCCAGGGCTCCGGCAAGAGAGGACTCTGGAGGTCAGAACGAGCGCCTCGCCCGAGACATCCCCACAGTCTGGGCGCGAAGGGGCAAGTGCATACCCCCCTGGCGGCTCCCCCATGGGGTGCCCAAGTGGCACGCCTGCTGCATCGTGGTGATCGCGGGGCTCTGGCAGGAGAGGCACCCGGGGGTCGAAGCGAACGCCTCGCTGGAGACAGCCCCACTCTCTGGGCACGAACGGGCGAGTGAAAGTCCTCATGGCCGCTCCCCACCTGGGTTGGCAGAGTGCGATGCCTGCTGCCTCGTGGTGGTCACGGTGGTCTGGCAGGAGGGGACTCTGGAGGTCAAAACGAGCGCCTCGCCAGATACATCCCCACAACCTGGGCGCGAACGGGCAGGTGTAATACCCCCTGGCGGTTCACCCCCGGGTGCCCAAGTGGTATGCCTGCTACATCGCGGTGATTATGAGTGGGTCTGAGTATGAGTTACAGGTTGTGGATAAGCCTGAGTGTTGAGTGAGTCTTAGTATTAGTGAGTCTGAAAGGGAGCTGTCAGTGTGTGACTGGTCCGTGTGCAATAGTCTGTGCACGACCAAGCTAAGTATGAGTGGATATGAGTGTGAATGGTCTGAATACGAGTGAGTCTGAGTATGAGTCGGCATCAGTGTGAGTGGTCTGAGTATCAGTGGGTCTGAGTATCAGTGAGCCTGAGCATGAGTGATGAGACATGAGAAGGCGGGAGTCAGCGAGTGAGGGAGGGTGAGGCGGAGGCGCCCCTCTGATAACAAGAAACCGTCCTCAGGATATAGAAGGAGACCCGCGGCGCAAAACCGGCCCTGCGTACGGGGTCGAGAGCTCTGGGCCCCACACCGTGAGAAAATCAAGACGCCGGCCTGAGTGAGCGCCGTGAAGAACAACACGACGAATGGTTCTAGATTTCGTCACCCTGGGCGCTGTTCTCGAGCCACTGCCGCTGGGGCCTTCGGCGCGCGCAGTTCCCGATGGGGCCACGGAACGCGTGAGGGGTGTGCCGAATCGGCTGCGGGCACGCCATGCGGACTTTGCCGCTGGGGCCTTCGGCGCGGCTCCCTATGGGGCCACGGAACGCGTGAGGGGTGTGCAATCGGGTGTGGGTACGCCATGCGGGCGTTGCCACTGGGGCCGTCGGCGCAGTTCCCTGTGTGAGGGGTGGGCCGAATCAGGTGCGGGTACGCCATGCGGACTTTGCCGCTGGTGCCTTCGGCGCAGCTCCCTAGCCACAGAACGTGTGAGTGGTGTACCAGATCGGGTGCGGGTGCGCCATGCGGACTTTGGCTATGGGGCCACGAAGCGGATGCGGCCACGAAACGTGCGAGGGCGTGCCACAGTGGACACGCGCAGAGCCGAGGCAGGGATGGGAGGAGGGAAAAGGGAGCGGGAGGAGGGGGTGGGAAGCGGGGCACCGTCTCTCCAGAACGAAGATCCAGCACCACAGGATGGTTGGGAAAAACCTAGCCGCTGCGAGAAACCAGTCCTGGGGGTTGGGCCGAGTGCACCAGGGCCCAGGGCCGTGGACAGAGCACGACGTCGGAAGCCGCTGCGAGAAGCCAGTCCTGGGGATTGGGCCGAGTGCACCCGGGGCCCAGGGCCGTGGACAGAGCACGGCGTCGGAGGTCGGAGCGCTCGGGGGGCGCGGCCGTCGCTGCCGTCGCTGCCGCGCTGCGGGCTGGGAGCAGCGAGCGAGGCCTCGGGGAAGGGGCAACCACTGGTGAGCAGAGCAGCCACTGGCCATCGCTCGGACGTCCATTCCCTGTGCTTTTTGTTCGGTTTGTGCGCGGTTGTTTCGCCAAATGATCAAGGATGCTCCTCGATGGTCCTCGCCGAAGGAAAAATCCACACGTCCGAGCGATGCCAAGTCCACTCGAGACGCGACCACGAAGACGCGGGTCGCAAACATCTGGGTCACCCAACTTCGCGCCTCGCGCCCCGCGAGGCGCGGCCCGCGGGCAGCCTCGCGCCCCGGCGACCCCCGCGCCGACCCCCCGCGCGAAGAAGGGGCAGCCGCTCCGGCCCAGGCCGCGACGCGCGAAGCCCGATCATCCTCGCGCCCCCGCGGCTGGCCCAGAGTATGAGCCCACTCTTGGCGGCGCGCAGAGGGGAGGCAGGGGGAGAAGGGGAGGCTTTTCAGGAGGCTGCCTCTTGGAAGGCGCGGGCCTTACGTTTGTACGTGAGGCCCGCACCGTCTAAGAAGCAGCCTCCCTCTGAGAAGCCTTCCCCCCTCCCCCTACAGTCAAAAACCCTACTAAGGACGCGCGGCAAGGACGCAAGACCCTTGGAAGCCGAAGTTGGGATTTTTGAGGCGGCGGACGACGAAAACCCCAAGGACGCAAGAGCAAGGAAGAGCAAGGACGCAAGGGTACCCTGAGCAAAGTCGCGCGTCCTTATTAGGGTTTTTGACTGTACCCCCTCTGCGCGTGGCCGACACTCGTCGGAAGCCCACGACCGCACAGGAGTGCCCACAACGAGGAGCGCCCCGAGGTGGGAGGCCCCCCGACGCGAAGAGCAGCAGGGGCACCCTCCCAGAGCCCCAGGCTGCTGACACACCCTCGCACCAGCTGCAGGTGGCATTCCTGGCTCGACCGCTGCCGTGGCAATCCCCAGAGCACGGACGGCAGCCTGCGCGTGCGCAGGCGGCGCGCGGGCGAGCCCGTCCGCGCCCTCCGGCCGCGCTCCGACGAGGCCGCCGAGGCGGCACCAGGAAAGGACTGCGCGCCCTCGCCCGCGGGCGGTCTGTGGCCCCGCCTCTGCCGGGACCCTGCTGGGGTCTGGAGGAGGAGGAGGAGGAGGAGGAGGAGGAGGAGGAGGAGGAGGAGGAGGAGGAGGAGGAGGAGGAGGAGGAGCGAGGAGGAGGAGGAGGAGGAGGAGCGAGGAGGAGGAAGCCCAAGTCCAGACGGACCAAAGCCCCGACGGAGACCGAGCACCACTCCGCGTGGACCTGGCCTCCCATCGCGAGGGGCGGAAGCCGGACGGAAGCAGCCCAGATGGAGACCTAGAGCACCCCGCACGCCCCTCCGCCGGCCCCCCCTCCCCGGGGGAGCCGGACCCGGGGGGGGTCGCTGGTCTGCACTGTGAAGAACAGCGATGTGCACATCTCAACATGATGCATCAGCTCCAAAGCGAACCACATCAACCATAAAATCACCATACCGCCCCATTGAACCATGCCCTTTTGCACCGCACACCTTTCCCCCTCTAGATCACAGGGTCCAGGATGGCCCCACATGGCTCCGGCAAGGCCCCAGAGATCCACCGCGGGCTCCAGGGGGCAGGCGCGTGGGCTTTGGCAGCAAGCGGCGGCAGGACGGTGGAGGGGAGGAGGCGGAGAGGCACGCCCGCACGTGTAAATCGGCGGCGAGGAGGATCCTCAGGCGCGGACGGCAGATGGAAGTGCCAATTGCGATCGAGCGTCGTCGAAGGCACAGTGTACAAACCGTGCACACTGTCAATTGCAGCGATGGGTGGTGTGAAGGAGGAGCTAGAAATCCGAGCGAAACGTGCAGCGGCCAGAAAACCGAGGGAGCAACTCACTCGAGGTAAACTGAAGCGCGAGCAGGCTGGTGCGAATGAGACACACCCACACACACTAACAAACAAACGAACGAACGAACGAACGAACGAACAGACAGACAGACAGACAGACAGACAGACAGACAGACAGACAGACAGACAGACAGACAGACAAACAAACAAACAAACACCCCCGCATACACACACACACACACACACACACACACACACACACACACACACACACACACACACACACACGCGCGCGCGCGCGCGCGAACGCGCGAGCGCTCACACATCCTGCGTGAAGAATGCCCGCGCACTCGGAACAGACAGCGCGAACACGAACTTCCTGCAAGCGCCTCAGAGCAGGAAATTCAACTTTCTCGGGCATCCACGACTCGGTTAGCGATCAAGACCATACCGCACCTCGCCTCCCAAGATATGAGAGGTGGGCGCGTTGAACGTGACTAGCTCAAGATGCTAACCCCTGTCCATATCGGTCGTCTCGCCTTGTCGTTTTCAGATCAGGGGACGCGTAGGCCAGCGAGGAGGAGCCAAATAGATCACGAGCCAGGTGGACCTCGGACATCTACTAACAAAGAAATACGACACCCGATGGCTGCCGTCCCGTTAGGCAGCTGCGCTGGTGCGGGGTCGCCAAGATAATTTGTCTACGTCACCCTCCCAGCCCGCCCAGCCCGCGTGTTAACACAACCAAGTAGACAGAAAGGCATGCCGAACCCACACACGCACTTTCGCGGCTGAGGCCAAGCCTCCTCGCCCCAGCCGCCGCACTGGCGGGAACGGTCAGGTCTCTCTGGTCCCCATAAGCAGCTGACATCAGGAAAACCTGAGCGCAGAAGCGATCATCCTTAATCTCCTCTTCCTCTTCCTCCCTCACCGCCGAACCACTGGCCATTAGACCCCGCGCCGATGTATCATGAGGCCTATCAATATGGATACTGGCGTCCTGTCGCTCGTGTCTCCCGTGCCAATCGCCGATCGATCTCAATGGTAAGCGGCAGCATCGAATGTACACACACGCACGTGTATACATATATCGATATGTACCGATATACACATATATGTTTGTATGTACACTGCACTATACTGTACTACACGATACGATACGATGCAATACTATAACATACTATAATATGTTATACGCTGGTGTAATATACGGTACTATACGACACTAGAACCATCGCACGCGCGCTCCGCACGCGCGCAGGTTCTCCAGAATCCCCGCTCGCAGAAAGATGTCGAGGGTTGGGCGACGGTTGCGAATAAGATTTGAATCCGAAAGCGCTACGGGAACATGTAGCATACAGCACTTCCCTGAGCACGGAGTTTCCAGGAGGACGAAGAAGGGGACGATGGGGGCGATTTGGAGGTCGAGGAAGGGGGAAGAGTCCAGGAGCATGACAGCAACGAAGACGAGGGCAGAACGGCAAGGAGGGACAGGAGTAGAAGGAGAAGCGGAGCCTCTGAAGACGAAAAGCAACAAGAAGAACAGACAGGAAGGGCCACGGTGCCCCTCGTCCACGTGTGCATCTACTGGTGGCCTTCGGCCTATCCTGCCACCGTGCCTGAGATGTTGGTCAGAGACTTCTTGGATACATGCTAGGGTCTTTCGGGCAGCCTCTGGGTAACTTCTTGGAGGCAGTGTTGAAGCCCTTCGGGGGCCGTTTGGGGGCCTCTTCGGGCCTCTCTTGGGTGTCTCGGGGGCCTTTAGGGTCCTCTTGTGGGTTTCCTGGGGTCCTGCGGGCGGTCTCCTGGGTCCCCTCGGGCTCGAGGCCTCGAAGTGTGAGGACAGAGAGGAAGGGCTACCGCGCCCCTCGTCCACGTATGCCCGTCCTGGTGGCCTTCTGTCCATCCTGCCATCGTGCCCGGTCTGTTGGTGTGGGACCTCTGGAATGCCTGTTCGGGTCTCTCAGGGGGCCTCTGGGGAGCCTCTTCAGGCGCCTCTCGGGGCCTCTTTTGGGCCTCTGCTGGGCCTCTGTTGGGTCCCCTGGGGAGGTCCCTTGGGGGTGGGACCTGCTGGCGGTCTCCGAGGTCCCCTGTTGGGGCGGAGGCCTCGAAGAATGGTGGTTCGAAGTCCCCCCTGGGGCCCCTCTTGGGGTCCTCTTTGGGGCCGTCTGGGGTGGTCCTGGATGCATCTTGGGCCGTCTTGGGGCCCTCTTGGGCCGACTTGGGGCCCTCTTGGGAGCCTCCTTGGCCGTTTTGTGGCTCTCCCGGGGGCCTCCGGGGCCGTCTTGGACGCTGCGCCAATGAAAACAGCGAATCTGCTAGAAATTCACGTTTTCTGAAGAAATGGGGTGATTTGTGCCTCGTCGGGCACTCGTGAGGATCCTCTTGGAGCCTTGTTGGGGCGTCTTGGGGGCCTCGTGGGCCGTCCTAACGCCATCTTGGGCCGTCCGGAAGCCACGTTGGCCCGTCTGGAAATTACCTGGAAGCTTCAGGGGGCCGGGGTCAGTCCGGGGTCCAGGGAGGCTCCAGGGAGGCTCTGGGGAGGCCTTGGGGGCGGGGGAGGGGGCACTTAGTGTGCGTGTGGTGTCCCTCGTGGTCTTCAGCCAAGGGGCCCCTAGGGCCGGGTTTCCAGAACATGAAAGATATGTACGCATATCAACCAGCCAATTACTCGAACTATCAAGCCAGTCTGCAACGCGATCAACGCTCGTACGAGGAGGCGACCACTTAGATTGAACTCATTGCGCTACCGACCGCCACGGCGGACCGAAGACGCGGGTAGAGGGAGGAGTCACTGGAAAGTGACCAGGTACAGCCGCACACTTGTCCTCGACATGACCGACTCCAACAACCCTGAATCCCCCCAAAAAAATCTGAGCGACGAGAAAAAAAAACGGGTCTCACGCGAGATGGCGTTGCGACCTTGCCCGGTGGCTAACGCGGGCCGCCAACGCGGCACGCCACATTGGTAACGAGGACACTTACGCGCGACCTTACGCGGGTAGCTGACGCGCGAATGTCGGCGCAGTCGAACCCGTTGTTCGGCGTTGCTCGCCTCACCTTATCGTCATCGTCGTCATCATCATCATCAGCAGAAGCATCATCCTAATCATCATCATCATCATCATCATCATCATCA
>CAUYUJ010004830.1:22500-40000 GCA_963575745.1 Prorocentrum cordatum
ACCGCCCGACCTCGCGCGCCAGGCAGCGCAGGCCGGGCGGCCTCAGACACCGAGGTCGGAAGCCGGGCAAGGGCTGCTACATCCGTGGCTGCTAACATCGACCTCCGGGAAGTTGTCTTCGCCCTTCCGGGAAGAAGCCCGTTGACTGTTTCGCGGGCCGCGCCTCCTTCTGGGCAGTTGTTTTCTCCTTCCGGGAGGGCCGTTTTAGCAGCCACGGCTTTGGCAGCCCTCGCCCAGCTTCCGACGAGGGGTGCTGAGCCGCTCCCCGCTGGGCGTGGGCATCCGCGAAGCCATCCGCCTGCCTCTCCCACCGAGGGGTCATCCCCCCGAGCCACGCCGGCCTCGCTGGAGTGTGCGCGAGTCGTGTGCTCAGCTAGGCCTTCCTCGAATGTCGCTGGGAACGAGGACCTCCTCTGGCCTCCACGCACGTGGCCGACGTCGAACGAGCCCTCGAACTAGCGGCCGAAATGGTGCTGGCACAATCCGTCCAGACACCCTCGATGCCAAGAGTGTCGGGCGGAGGGGGAGGAAGAGGAGGAGGAGGAGGAGGAGGAGGAGGAGGAGGAGGAGGAGGAGGAGGAGGAGGGGGAGGAGAAGGAGGCTCAAGGAGAGGACGACGTCGTCGAGGAGAAAACGATCTGAAGAACGATGGAGGATTCAGGAGGATCGAGGTGGACGGAAGGGCACATAGGGGGGGATGCACGCGAGTCCAACATGGAGAGGGCGCGCCACGGCGCCCTCGGAGACGAGAAAAAGCGGCGGCGACAGCAGCGAGGACGGGCAGCAGCGGCCGTGATGGAAGCTCGATCAACGCAACCGCATGGAAAGGCAACACGGTCGTCCATCTCATCCTCGGATAGCATTGTGTCTGGACACCTCCCAACGAAGTTGCACGACTGAAACCACCGATTCGCCCATGTAAAAAAAGAAATAGATGAGCGCATCAGCGCAAACGGGTGATACCACTTCTGAGACCGCGGCGAGACCGAGGCACTCATTTCTGTGCGAAACAACGGATTAACGTTAATAGCATCGGCCCGCGGTCGGAAAGAAAACGTGCGAGCAGACGATGCTTGCAACGAGTGAAGCCACGCAGTTCATGCGGCGAGTGCTCCGGCCAGCGAAGCTAATGAGCATCGTTTCACCGATCCCCATCCCCAGCGGCGTGGCCTAGACCCCACTGGCCGATTTACACCCCTAGATGGGGACATAGGCCGTTCCCTTCGGGCTTCGAGGGGTGTATCCCAACTGGGGTGATAATTTCGTGGGGGTCTCGAAGGGGAGGAGGATTAGGGAAACAAAAAGTGGCATAAACATAAAAACTCGGAGGTCGGCGCGGATTTCTCGGATCGGCACTGGGGCCCCCCAGCGGCGCCTCCGGCGCCCCCCTGGCGCGCTCCGCGCGCCAGGGAGGGGGGTCCAGCGCCGATCCGAGAAATCCGCGTGGACCTCCGAGTTTTTATGTTTATGCCACTTTTTGTTCCCCGAAGGATGGGGATGGGGGTCGGTTAAGCGATACTGAGCTAATTTGGCGCCGGCGTCAGCCGCCAGCCTGGCCTCTCCTCTGCAGGGTGATACGCACCGAGTAGGCCCCCCGCCGCGCGCTTGGCACGCTGAGGCTTGCTTGGGTGTGCCCACCTGCCCTCGGGCACACGGCGGGCTCGTGCCTTGCCCACGTCGTCCTCCTCCTCGCTCCTCCTCCGCCTCCCTCCTCCTCGCTCCTCCTCCGCCTCCGCCTCCTCCTCCTCCTCCTCCTCCTCCTCCTCCTCCTCCTCCTCCTCCTCCTCCTCCTCCTCCTCCTCCTCCTCCTCCTCCCCTGACACCGCGGGGACCGTTCAACCTTGTGAGAGATCGGCCGTTGCCGAGACGTCCGATCTTTCCACATCGGCCGATGCTGGGTCGCCCGCGGCGGTCAGCGTGGAACGCCAGCGGCGGGGTCGCAAACAGTTAACGCGAACCTACCGTGAGGTCTCGGCAGCTCTCACAAACCAGCTCCCGTCGTACCGCGCGTACCCAGAGCATCGCCCATCCTAGCTCTGCTCCATCGGCGCCCCTCTCGGCCTCAAGACTGGCCGCGGACGGCCCAAGAACACCCCAGTGCGGCTGCAAGATGGCCCAGGATGAACACAAGACGGCTCAAGGACGCCCCCGTGAGGCCCCAGGACGCTCCCAAGAGACCCCGAGAAACTCAAGTGATCGTGCACGATGACATCCGAGGAACCCTTCAGCAAGGTTTTGGAACGCCAACAAACAGATTGCCGACTGCTTCTCTGTGCTTGTTGCCTCCCACGCTTCTCTGCTCAAGGTATCCTCGAGAAGGCCCCTTCGATCCCCAAGACGTCCCCGAGGGGCCCCGCGAGCCCTCGAGACAGCCCGAAAGACGGCACAGGAAGGTCCGAGGACCCCCGACAGCGGCGCTGCACAGATGGACCCGAGATCGGCGCCGGGAGAGCTCGGCAGAACCACCGCCACGCCCCGCGGCAGCCGCCCGGCGCTGCTTCCCCGGCCGCCCGAGGATGGCTCCGCCGAGCCCTCCTGGGAGGCGCTCGGCAGGGCCACCCGGCGCGCACCTCTCGACGCCGCGCCCGGCGCGGTGGCGGGGCCTGCCGCAGGCAGCGTTATCTGACTCAGAGGCCTCGAGCCTCCCACGGCGGCTCGCCGGCGGCCCCCGAGGCGGTCCGGGGGCTGCCAGAGGCCTGCCCGACACGAGGTGCCCCGCCCCCCGCCCGCCCCCCCCCCGCCCCCGCGTTCCGCCCCGCTCTGGGGCGCACGTCGGCGGCGCGCACAAAGGGGGGCAGGGGGAAGCGGGGGGAGGCTTCTGAGGAGGAGGCTGCTTCTCAGAGGGCGCTGGCCTCACGTCTGCAGACAGGGCCCGCGCCCTCCAGGAAGCAGGGTGCTTCGAAGAAGAGCTCTTGTGCCCCTTATTCTCTTCTTGGCGCGAATTCCCCCTCACCCCCTCTGCCGTCCTCTTCCCCTCTTCCTTGGGGGAGGGAGAGGATGAGGGAGGTGGCGGTAGTGGTGTACCCAGACATGCGACATCCTGATTTGTTCAATACGGGGTCCCTGGAAATCCCGACCCCTTCCTCAGGACCGGTTGTTCATCCGTCGTCTTGTTGACGGTCCCGAGGCCCAGCGAGGGCCCCCTGAGGCCGAAAATGGCGAAAAAAACCTCCCGTCCTGATTTTCTTATTACACCAGAGAAAAGCCCCAATCAATGTATGGTTTTCGCTGAGGAGATCGACCCGGAACCCAGGAGCCTGGAAACCCAGAACCCACCGAAATCGGTCCGGAACCAATAATCGGGAACCCGGGAACCCGGGAACCCAGCCCGCTACCAAAATCGGCGGGAAACTTTCGCCAAGTCTTTCAACTTCTGCTAGGACCCCTTCAGTGCAAGCACTGATTGGGGAACGACGCGATCATGTCTGGGTATATGTCCGGCCCCCGCGGGGAAGGAGTTACAGTCAACCCGTATAGGAAGGATGCGCGATAAGGATGCAAGAGCCTTGGACGCCCATTTCGAAGCTTTTCGAGCGGGCCGCGGCCAACGAAAGAGGCCAAGGAAGGGCCGAGAATGCAAGGATGCAAGGGTATCCTTTGGAAGGTTGCCCATCCTTGATATATGCGGGTTGACTGTATGTCTCAGGCTGGTTTTATGTCGGGCGTGTCCCCCTACAGGGGGATTTTCGACGAAAGATAAAAAATACCCCAAAAATACCCCGCAAAAAAACCCAAAAAATGCCCTAACAATAGTCCCCGGACTATTTTTGTTGACTATTCTTTGGCTATTCTTGTCGGTACTTTCTATTGTTCGTCGAAAAATCCCCCTATAATCGGGAGCGGCCAAGAGGGGGGTGTCCAAGAGGGGGGGGTGCAAATCATGACCGGCGGCATGTGCGCGGCCCAGCGGGGGGGCCAGGGACGTAATGAAACAAGAAGAGGCGCCATGAAATCTGGGGAAATATCATGGCCCCCGCCATGATGTCCACCCCCCCTAGTCATCACCCCCCTCTTTTCCGCCCCCGACTGTAGGGGGACAGGCCCGACTGAAGGCCGGTGGCCCTTGGCAGCCACCCCGGGGCGCGGCCCACGCCGCAGGCGGGCGCGCGGCCCCCGCGGCGGGCGAGCGGCCGCCGGGTCCTGGCGCGGGCGCGCCCCGCGCTTCCCCCCCCCCCCAGAAGTTTAAAGGGGCCCCAGAACACACAAATAAATACACACAAATAATTAGCCTGGCGAAGAACCCAAGCATATGCAGTTGTCAGTACCGCAGCTGCGGGATTCATCTTCAGTGGAACTCCCCATAGGACCACGGAACGTGTGAGGGGTGTGCCGAGATGGGTGCCACTGGGGCATTCGGTGAAGCTCCCTATGGGGACATGAAACACGCGCGGGGCGTGCCGACATGGGTGGCGGAAACGCATGTGAGGGCCGCCGCTGGGGCCTCCAGTGGAGCTCCCTATGGGTCCCCGAAACATGATGCTGCTGCGGGGGGGGGTGCCGGGATGGGTGGCGGAGACGCATGTAAGCGCCGCTACTGGGGCCTTCGGTGGAGCTCCCTATGGGGCCACGAAGCGCGTGAGGGGTGTACTGGGATGTGTGGCGGGGACGCATGTGGGCGCCGCCACTGGGGCCTTCGGTGCAGCTCCCTATGGGGCCACGAAACGTGTGAGGGGTGTGCCGAATTGGGTGCGGGTGGTGACGCATGCGGGCGCCGCCACTGGGGCCTTCGGTGGACCTCCCTATGGGGCCACGAAACCTGTTGTTGTGAAGGGCGTGCCGGGATGGGTGGCGGGGACGCGTGCGAGCGCAGCCGCTGGGGCTTTCGGTGGAGCTCCCTATGGGGCCACGGAACGTGTGAGGGGTGTGCCGAATTGGGTGGGTGTGGGTCACGCATGTGAGCGCCGCCACTGGGGCCTTCGGTGGAGCTCCCTATGGGACCACGAAACGTGCGAGGGGTGTGCCGACTTGGCTGTGCGGGACGCATGTGGGCGGCAGCACTGGGACCTTCGGCGGAGCTCCCTATGGGGCCACGAAACGTGTGAGGGGTGTGCCGAATTGGGCGTGCGTGACGCATGCGGGCGGCAGCGCTGGGGCCTTCGGCGGAGCTCCCTATGGGGCCACGAAGCGTGTGAGGGGTGTGCCGAATTGGGTGTGCGTGACGCATGCGGGCGGCAGCACTGGGGCCTTCAGCGGAGCCCCCTATGGGCCACGAAACGTGTGAGGTGGTGTGCCGAATTGGGCTTGTGGGTGACGCATGCGGGCGGCAGCACTGGGGCCCTCGGCGGACTCCTATAGGGCCACGGGCGTGTGAGGGGTGTGCGAATTGCGTGTGGTGACGCATGCGGGCGGCAGCCCTGGGGCCACGGCGGAGCTCCCTATGGGGCCACGAAATGTGTGAGGGGTGTGCCGAATTGGGTGTGGGTGACGCATGCGGGCGGCAGCACTGGGGCCGTCGGCGGAGCTCCTATGGGGCAACGAAACGTGTGAGGGGTGTGCCGAAGTGGGTGTGGGTGACGCATGCGGGCGGCAGCACTGGGGCCTTCGGCGGAGCTCCTATGGGGCCACGAAACGTCTGAGGGGTGTGCCGAATTGGGTGTGGGTGACGCATGCGGGCGGCAACACTGGGGCCTTCGGCGGAGTTGGCCACGAAACGTGTGAGGGGTGTGCCGAATTGGGTGTGGGTGACGCAGAGGGGCGGCCGCACTGGCGGCTTCGGCGGAGCTACTATGGTGTGCCGAACGTGATGGTGAAGGGGTGTTTGTTGCGAATTTGGGTGTGGGTGACCATGCGGTCGGCAGCACTGGGCCTCGGCGGAGCTCCTATGGGGCCACGAAACGTGTGAGGGGTGTGCCGAATTGGGTGTGGGTGACGCATGCGGGCGGCAGCACTGGGGCCTTCGGCGGAACTCCTATAGGGCCACGGGACGTGTGAGGGGTGTGCCGAATTGGGTGTGGCTGACGCATGCGGGCGGCAGCACTGGGGCCTTCGGCGGAGCTCCTATGGGGCCACGAAACGTGTGAGGGGTGTGCCGAATTGGGTGTGGGTGACGCATGCGGGTGGCAGCACTGGGGCCTTCGGCTGAGCTCCCTATGCAGCTACGAAACACTGTACTGGGTGGGTGAAACGCAAGGAAGAGGGTGTGCAGGGGGAGGAGGAGAGGAGAGGAGAGGAGGAAGGAGGAGGAGGGAACGCGGGGCACCGTCTCTTCAAAACGAGGACCCAACACCACAGGATGGTTGGGAAAAATATCCCCCAGATGTTCCCATATTTTTAGGGTTTTCGTCTTCCCCCCCACTGCCCATATTTTCCCATATCTTCTCGGGAATCGACGATTAATGGTGTCTGTGTGTTTTTTCCCCTCCTGAATATTGGCGGCGCGCACAAGGGGGTGGGGGGGGGGGGGGAAGGACGCTTATTAGAAGGAGGGCTGCTTCTTCGAAGGCGACAGCCTGACAGCCTTACATCTCTATAGAGAAGGCCCGCGCCCTCTAAGAAGCAGGGGTTGTTCTAAGAACGCCCTTTCCCCCCTCCCCCCACCCCCCTCTGCGCGTGGTTGAAGATAGCCACGCGCACCCAGACACGATCGCGCCGTAGAATGAGAGGACGCACGCAGACACGATCGCGTCGTAAAAAACTATCCTGGCGAAGGACCCAACCATGTGCAGTTGTGAATATCGCATTGCGGGTGCCGCTTTCGGTGGAGCTCCCTGTGGGGCCACGAAACGCTGTGCTGGGTGGGGGTGACGCATGCGGGCGGCACCACTGGGGCCTTCGGTGGATGGCCTTGTGGGGCCACGAAACGCTGTACTGGGCGGGGGTGACGCATGCGGGCGGCACCACTGGGGCCGTCGGTGGAGCTCCCTGTGGGGCCACGAAACGCTGTGCTGGGTGGGGGTGGCGCATGCGGGCGGCACCACTGGGGCCTTCGGTGGAACTCCCTGTGGGGCCACGAAATGCTGTGTCGGGGTGTGGCTGACGCATGCGGGCGGCACCACTGGGGCCTTCGGTGGAGGTCCCTGTGTGGCCACGAAACGCTGTGTTTGGTGGAGGTGCCGAAATGGGTGTGCGGGACGAATGCGAGCGGTGGCACTGGGGCCTTCGGTGGAGCTCCCTATGGGGCCACGAAGCGTGCGAAGGGTGTGCCGAAATGGGTGTGGCTGACGCATGCGGGTTGGGGCCACGTAACGTGTGAGGGGGATGCCGAATTGGGTGTGGCTGACGCATGCGGGCGGCGGCACTGCGGCCTTCGGTGGAGCTCCCTATGGGGCCACGAAACGTGTGAGGGGTGTGCCGAATTGGGCGTGGCTGACGCATGCGGGCGGCAGCACTAAGGCCTTCGGTGGAGCTCCCTATGAGGCCACGAAACGCGTGAGGGGTGTGCAGAATTGGGCGTGGCTGACGCATGCGGGCGGCAGCACTGGGGCCTTCGGTGGAGCTCCCTATTGGGGCCACGTAACGTGTGAGGGGGATGCCGAATTGGGTGTGGCTGACGCATGCGGGCGGCGGCACTGCGGCCTTCGGTGGAGCTCCCTATGGGGCCACGAAACGTGTGAGGGGTGTGCCGAATTGGGCGTGGCTGACGCATGCGGGCGGCAGCACTAAGGCCTTCGGTGGAGCTCCCTATGAGGCCACGAAACGCGTGAGGGGTGTGCAGAATTGGGCGTGGCTGACGCATGCGGGCGGCAGCACTGGGGCCTTCGGTGGAGCTCCCTATGGGGCCACGAAACGTGTGAGGGGTGTGCCGAACTGGGTGTGGCTGACGCATGCGGGCGGCAGCACTGGGGCCTTCGGTGGAGCTCCCTATGGGGCCACGAAACGTGTGAGGGGTGTGCCGAATTGGGTGTGGCTGACGCATGCGGGCGGCGGCACTTGGGCCTTCGATGGAGCTCCCTATGGGGCCACGAAACGTGTGAGGGGTGTGTCGAATTGGGTGTGGCTGACGCATGCGGGCGGCAGCACTGGGGCCTTCGGTGGAGCTTCCCTATGGGGCCACGAAACGTGTGAGGGGTGTGCCGAATTGGGTGTGGCTGACGCATGCGGGCGGCAGCACTGGGGCCTTCGGTGGAGCTCCCTATGAGGCCACGAAACGTGTGAGGGGTGTGCCGAATTGGGTGTGGCTGACGCATGCGGGCGGCAGCACTGGGGCCTTCGCTGGAGCTCCCTATGAGGCCACGAAACGTGTGAGGGGTGTGCCGAATTGGGTTGGGTGTGGCTGACGCATGCGGGCGGCAGCGCTGGGGCCTTCGGTGGAGCTCCCTATGGGGCCACGAAACGCTGTACTGGGTGGGTGAAACGCAGGGAGGAGGGGTAGGAGGGAGGAGGGGAAAGAGGAGAAGTGGAGGAGGAACGCGGGGACCGTCTCTTCAAAACGAAGACCCAACACCACAGGATGGTTGGGAACAAATCAGGACGGGCGGTATTACATGCCGCCTCCAGCTCTTCACGCCCTCGCGCTGCCCACACAGACAAGGGCAGCCCCCCGGGATATTGGCGGCGCACACAAGGGGGTGGGGGGGGGGGGGGGGGCTTCTTGAAAGGAGGGTTGCTTCTTCGAAGGCTAGAAGGGGCGCCGGCCTTACATCTAGAGCGAAGGCCCGCGCCGCTCTAAGAAGCAGGGGTGCTTCTAGAAGCCCTCCCCCCTCCCCCCACCCCCCTCTGCGCGTGGCTGAAGATGGCCACACGCACCCAGACACGATCGCGTCGTAGAATCAAAGGACGCACGCAGACACGATCGCGCCGTAAAACAAATTATCCTGGCGAAGGACCCAACCATGCGCAGTTGTGAATATCGCATTGCGGGTGCCGCTTTCGGTGGAGCTCCCTGTGGGGCCACGAAACGCTGTGCTGGGCGGGGGTGACGCATGCGGGCGGCACCACTGGGGCCGTCGGTGGAGCTCCCTGTGGGGCCACGAAACGCTGTGCTGGGTGGGGGTGACGCATGCGGGCGGCACCACTGGGGCCTTCGGTGGAGCTCCCTGTGGGGCCACGAAATGCTGTGCTGGGGTGGGGGTGACGCATGCGGGCGGCACCACTGGGGCCTTCGGTGGAGGTCCCTGTGGGGCCACGAAACGCTGTGTTTGGTGGAGGTGCCGAAATAGGTGTGCGGGACGCATGCGAGCGGTGGCACTGGGGCCTTCGGTGGAGCTCCCTATGGGGCCACGAAACGTGTGAGGGGTGTGCCGAAATGGGTGTGGCTGACGCATGCGGCCTGGGGCCACGAAACGTGTGAGGGGTGTGCCGAATTGGATGTGGCTGACGCATGCGGGCGGCGGCACTGCGGCCTTCGGTGGAGCTCCCTATGGGGCCACGAAAGCGTGTGAGGGGTGCCGAATTGGGTGTGGCTGACGCATGCGGGCGGCAGCACTTGGGCCTTCGGTGGAGCTCCCTATGGGGCCACGAAACGTGTGAGGGGTGTGCCGAAATGGGTGTGCGGGACGCATGCGGGCACACACACTGGGACCTTCTGTGGAGCTCCGTATGGGGTCACGAACGTGTGAGGGGTGTACCGAAATGAGTGTGCGGGACGCATGCGGGCACACACACTGAGACCTTCGGTGGAGCTCCCTATGGGGCCACGAACGTGTGGGGGTGTGTCAAATTGGTGTGATTGACGCGTGGGCGGCGGCAGCTGGGGCCTTCGGTGGAGCTCCCTATGGGGCCACGAAACGTGTGAAGGGTGTGCCGAAATGGGTGGTGGGGAGGCATGCGGACCCTGCCACTGGGGCCTTCGGTGGAGCTCCCTATGGGGCCACGAAACGTGTGAGGGGTGTGCCGAAATGGGTGGTGGGGAGGCATGCGAACGCAGCCACTGGGGCCTTCGGTGGAGCTCCCTATGGTGCCACGAAGCGTGTGAGGGGTGTGCCGAAATGGGTGTGGGGGCGCATGCGAACCCTGCCACTGGGGCCTTCAGTGGAGCTCCTATGGGGCCACGAAACGTGTGAGGGGTGTGCCGAATTGGGTGTGGGTGACGCATGCGGGCGGCCGCACTGGGGCCTTCGGCGGAGCTCCTATGGGGCCACGAAACGTGTGAGGGGTGTGCCGAATTGGGTGTGCGTGACGCATGCGGGCGGCAGCACTGGGGCCTTTGGTGGAGCTCCTATGGGGCCACGAAAAGTGTGAGGGGTGTGCCGAATTGGGTGTGCGTGACGCATGCGGGCGGCAGCACTGGGGCCTCCGGCGGAGCTCCCTATGGGGCCACGAAACGTGTGAGGGGTGTGCCGAAATGGGTGTGCGTGGCGCATGCGGGCGGCAACACTGGGGCCTTCGGCGGAGCTCTCTATGGTGCCACGAAACGTGTGAGAGGTTTGACGATATGGTGATGATGAACGATGATGGGGGGTGATGCTACGATGATGATGATGAATGATGATGGTGCTGATGAGATGATGACATGACGATTATAGATGATGAGGATGATGATGATGATGATGGATTATGATGGAATTTTTGGAAAAATGACGATAGGATGATGATGATGATGATGATGATGATGATGATGATGATGATGATGATGATGATGATGATGATGATGATGATGATGATGATGATGATGATGATGATGATGATGATGATGATGATGATGATGATGATGGGAGGAGGGAGGAGGGGGAAGAGGAGGAGGAGGAGAGGAACGCGGGGCACCGTCTCTTCAAAACGAGGGCCCAACACCACAGGATGGTTGGGAAAAACAATAAACAAAAAATTAGCCTGGCGAAGAACCCAACCATATGCAGTTGTCAGTACCGCAGCTGCGGGTTTCATCTTCAATGGAACTCCCCATAGGACTACGGAACGTGTGAGGGGTGTGCCGAGATGGGTGCCACTGGGGCATTCGGCGAAGCTCCCTCTGGGGACATGAAACACGCGCGGGGCGTGCCGACATGGGTGGCGGAAACGCATGTGCGGGCCGCCACTGGGGCCTCCAGTGGAGCTCCCTATGGGTCCCCGAAACATGATGCTGCTGCGGGGGGGGGGGCGGGATGGGTGGCGGAGACGCATGTAAGCGCCGCTACTGGGGCCTTCGGTGGAGCTCCCTATGGGGCCACGAAGCGCGTGAGGGGTGTACTGGGATGTGTGGCGGGGACGCATGTGAGCGCCGCCACTGGGGCCTTCGGTGCAGCTCTCTATGGGGCCACGAAACGTGTGAGGGTTGTGCCGAATTGGGTGCGGGTGGTGACGCATGCGGGCGGCAGCACTGGGGCCTTCGGTGGAGCTCCCCATGGGGCCACGAAACCTGTTGTTGTGAGGGGCGTGCCGACATGGGTGGCGGGGACGCATGTGAGCGCGGCCGCTGGGGCCTTCGGTGGAGCTCCCTATGGGGCCACGAAACGTGTGAGGGGTGTGCCGAATTGGGTGGGTGGGTGACGCATGTGAGCGCCGCCACTGGGGCCTCCGGTGGATGATGGGGCCACGAAACCTGTCAGGGATGTGCCGAAATGGGTGTGCGGGACGCATGCGCATGTGAGCGCCGCCACTGGGGCCTTCGGTGGAGCTCCCTATGGGGCCACGAAACGTGTGAGGGGTGTGCCGAAATGGGTGTGCGGGACGCATGCGGACGGCAGCACTGGGCCTTCGGTGGAGCTCCCTGTGGGGCCACGAAACGTGTGAGGGGTGTGCCGAAATGGGTGTGCGGGACGCATGCGGACGGCAGCACTGGGGCCTTCGGTGGAGCTCCCTGTGGGGCCACGAAACGTGTGAGGGTGTGCCGAAATGGGTGTGCGGGACGCATGCGGACGGCAGCCATGGGGCCTTCGGTGGAGCTCCCTATGGGGCCACGAAGCGTGTGAGGGGTGTGCCGAATTGGGTGTGCGGGACGCATGCGGGCGGCAGCACTGGGGCCGTCGGAGGAGCTCACTATGGCGCCACGCAGCGTGTGAGGGGTGTGCCGAATTGGGTGTGCGGGACGCATGCGGGCGGCAGCACTGGGGCCTTCGGTGGGGCTTCCTATGGGGCCACGAAACGTGTGAGGGGTGTGCCGAATTGGGTGTGCGGGACGCATGCGGGCGGCAGCACTGGGGCCTTCGGTGGGGCTCCCTATGGGGCCACGCAACGTGTGAGGGGTGTGCCGAATTGGGTGTGCGGGACGCATGCGGGCGGCAGCACTGGGGCCTTCGGTTGAGTTCCCTATGGGGCCACGAAACGTGTGAGGGGTGTGCCGAATTGGGTGTGCGGGACGCATGCGGGCGGCAGCACTGGGGCCTTCGGTGGGGCTCCCTATGGAGCTACGAAACGCTGTACTGGGCGGGTGAAACGCAGGGAAGAGGGGGAGGAGGGAGGAGGAGGGGGAGGAGGAGGAGAGGAGGAGACGCGGGGACCGTCTCTTCAAAACGAGGACCCAACACCACAGGATGGTTGGGAAAAACCCAGACGGGCGGTATTTGGCCGTTTTCGGCCTCGGGGGGCCCTCGCCGGGCCTCGGGGCCGTCCAGAAACGACCTCGGGGCGAACGGCCGGTGCCGGGGAAGGGGTCGGGGCCTCCAGGGGCCCCGTGTGGAAGAAGCCAGGACGTCGCATGTCTGGGCAAGCACAGTGGAGGCCAGTCCCCAAGAAACGTTCCACGAGAAGCCCAACCCTGAGACCCCAGGACGTCCATGGATTTGGGGTGTGGGAATGTCCCCCCTTCCCTAGCAAGACCATCGAAGCCCAAGAAATCCAGGGCACCCTGGGGGGCAAGCAGGGTGTTTCTTGGCACGGGTCTCCACGGTCAGTGAGGAGCCGACGCTCTTTCCGGCCCCGCACTGACATGCGCACAGGGGAGCGGATCCTGGTGTGTGCGGGGTCCTGGTGTACATGCATATTTGGCTCATTCCCCGGGAGAACGGGGAAAGAGAATACACAACACCACCCCGACGTCGCCCCCGACCCCCAAGAAGTCCTGGGCTTGAAAAACAGCCCGCCACTGGTAATGTATGTAATGGAAAAACAAGTGTCAATTACGCTACCGAGGAACCCCACATACTGATTTTATGTCTTGTGTGAACCGCGCTACCACTACCACCGCCGTCATGCTCTCAGGTGACCCCTGTGGTCGTTGAAAGGAGGGGGAGGACGTGTGGGGGGAGAGGAGGGGTTGAGGAGTCATCTGTGACGGTCATATTCCGGCGTCGCCTGGCACTTGGATACGAGAGGTAATACGCAATCCCGCACTAGAGGCTATGCCTGGACGACCCTGGCACGCATAGGGAGACCACCCCCTGCGCACCCCCTCTGGTGTCGAGAAAATGCCACGCCTGCAATGCCTGGACGACCCTGGCACGCATAGGAAGGCCACCCCCTGCGCACCCCCTCTGGTGTCGAGAAAATGCCACGCCTGCAATGCCTGGACGACCCTGGCACGCATAGGGAGACCACCCCCTGCGCACCCCCCCTGGTGTCGAGACAATGCCACGCCTGCAATGCCTGGACGACCCTGGCACGCATAGGGAGGCCACCCCCTGCGCACCCCCTCTGGTGTCGAGAAAATGCCCCGCATGCAATGCCTGGACAGACCCTGGCACGCATACCCATAGGGGGGGAGACCACCCCCTGCGCACCCCCTCTGTGTCGAGAAAAATTGCCACGCATGCAATGCCTGGACGACCCTGGTAAGCATCGGGGGAGACCCACACCCCTGCCGCACCCCTATGGTGTCGAGAAAATGCCACGCCTTGGAACTGCATGGACGAAACCCCGCAACCGATAAGGAGACCACCCCCTGCGCACCCCCTCTGGTGTCGAGAAAATGCCACGCCTGCAATGCCTGGACGACCCTGGCACGCGTAGGGAGACCACCCCCTGCGCACCCCCTCTGGTGTCGAGAAAATGCCACGCCTGCAATGCCTGGACGACCCTGGCACGCATAGGGAGACCACCCCCTGCGCACCCCCTCTGGTGTCGAGGAAATGCCACGCCTGCTATGCCTGGACGACCCTGGCACGCATAGGGAGACCACCCCCTGCGCACCCCCTCTGGTGTCGAGAAAGTGCCACGCCTGCTATGCCTGGACGACCCTGGCAAGCATAGGGAGACCACCCCCTGCGCACCCCCTCTGGTGTCGAGAAAATGCCACGCCTGCTATGCCTGGACGACCCTGGCACGCATAGGGAGACCACCCCCTGCGCACCCCCTCTGGTGTCGAGAAAATGCCACGCCTACTATGCCTGGACGACCCTGGCGCGCATGGGGAGACCACCCCCTGCGCACCCCTCTGGTGTCGAGAAAATGCCACGCCTGCTATGCCTGACGACCCTGGCACGCACTAGGGGGCCCACCCCCGGCGCACCCACTCTGGTGGTCGAGAACTGGCTCACGCCTGCAAGCCTGGACGACCAGGGCAGCATAGGGAGACCACCCCCTGCCGCCCCCCCTCCCTGGTGTCCGAGGTGGCCCTGCCACGCCTGCAATGCTGTGCGAGACGACCCTGGTACGCATAGGGAGACCACCCCCTGCGCACCCCCTTTCTGGTGTCGAGAAAAAGCCACGCTTGCAATGCCTGGACGACCCTGGCACGCATAGGGAGACCACCCCCTGCGCACCCCCTCTGGTGTCGAGAAAGTGCCACGCCTGCTATGCCTGGACGACCAGGGCACGCATAGGGAGACCACCCCCTGCGCACCCCCTCTGGTGTCGAGAAACTGTCACGCCTGCTATGCCTGGACGACCCTGGCACGCATAGGGAGACCACCCCCTGCGCACCCCCTCTGGTGTCAAGAAAATGCCGCGCTTGCTATGCCTGGACGACCCTGGCACGCATAGGGAGACCACCCCCTGCGCACCCCCTCTGGTGTCGAGAAAATGCCACGCCTGCTATGCCTGGACGACCCTGGCACGCATAGGGAGACCACCCCCTGCGCACCCCCTCTGGTGTCGAGAAAATGCCACGCCTGCTATGCCTGGACGACCCTGGCGCGCATAGGGAGACCACCCCCTGCGCACCCCCTCTGGTGTCGAGGAAATGCCACGCCTGCTATGCCTGGACGACCCTGGCGCGGATAAGGAGACCACCCCCTGCGCACCCCCTCTGGTGTCGAGAAAATGCCACGCCTGCTATGCCTGGACGACCCTGGCACGCATAGGGAGACCACCCCCTGCGCACCCCCTTCTGGTGTCGAGAAAATGCCACGCCTGCTATGCCTGGACGACCCTGGCACGCATAGGGAGACCACCCCCTGCGCACCACGCGCACTAGCGTTGTATGGTGTGTGTGTGTGTTGTGTGCGAGTGTGTGTGTGTGTGTGTGTGTGCATGCGCGCGGCCGTATGTAGACGCGTGTCTCATGTACTTGCCGTGCACGCGTTGAGCGCGGGTGAGGAGAGGAAGGAGGAGAGAGGAGATGAGGTGTGAGGTGAGACGCGGGTGCGCCGCGGCAGGGAATTATGCTAACGGAGTTCCCCACAGAAAGAGATTAACGGTTTCGTGGGACCTATTTTCTTGATGCCCTCCTCGCGACGCAGGAGGGGTGGGAGGGGCACGAAACCATGTAAATAGTATGGTATTCCGATACCCTCCTCGCTCAGGCTGGGCCTCCCTGGAGGGGTGGGAGGGGCACGAAACCATGTAAATAGTATGGTATTCCGATACCCTCCTCGCTCAGGCGGGGCCTCCCTGGAGGGGTGGGAGGGGCACGAAACCATGTAAATAGTATGGTATTCCGATACCCTCCTCGCTCAGGCGGGGCCTCCCTGGAGGGGTGGGAGGGGCACGAAACCATGTAAATAGTATGGTATTCCGATACCCTCCTCGCTCAGGCGGGGCCTCCCTGGAGGGGTGGGAGGGGCACGAAACCATGTAAATAGTATGGTATTCCGATACCCTCCTCGCTCAGGCGGGGCCTCCCTGGAGGGGTGGGAGGGGCACGAAACCATGTAAATAGTATGGTATTCCGATACCCTCCTCGCTCAGGCGGGGCCTCCCTGGAGGGGTGGGAGGGGCACGAAACCATGTAAATAGTATGGTATTCCGATACCCTCCTCGCTCAGGCGGGGCCTCCCTGGAGGGGTGGGAGGGGCACGAAACCATGTAAATAGTATGGTATTCCGATACCCTCCTCGCTCAGGCGGGGCCTCCCTGGAGGGGTGGGAGGGGCACGAAACCATGTAAATAGTATGGTATTCCGATACCCTCCTCGCTCAGGCGGGGCCTCCCTGGAGGGGTGGGAGGGGCACGAAACCATGTAAATAGTATGGTATTCCGATACCCTCCTCGCTCAGGCGGGGCCTCCCTGGAGGGGTGGGAGGGGCACGAAACCATGTAAATAGTATGGTTTTCCGATACCCTCCTCGCTCAGGCGGGGCCTCCCTGGAGGGTGGGAGGGGCACGAAACCATGTAAATAGTATGGTATTCCGATACCCTCCTCGCTCAGGCGGGGCCTCCCTGGAGGGGTGGGAGGGGCACGAAACCATGTAAATAATATGGTATTCCGATACCCTCCTCGCTCAGGCGGGGCCTCCCTGGAGGGGTGGGAGGGGCACGAAACCATGTAAATAGTATGGTATTCCGATACCCTCCTCGCTCAGGCGGGGCCTCCCTGGAGGGGTGGGAGGGGCACGAAACCATGTAAATAGTATGGTATTCCGATACCCTCCTCGCTCAGGCGGGGCCTCCCTGGAGGGGTGGGAGGGGCACGAAACCATGTAAATAGTATGGTATTCCGATACCCTCCTCGCTCAGGCGGGGCCTCCCTGGAGGGGTGGGAGGGGCACGAAACCATGTAAATAGTATGGTATTCCGATACCCTCCTCGCTCAGGCGGGGCCTCCCTGGAGGGGTGGGAGGGGCAGTGATATGGTATGGTATGCTATGGTACGCCATGATATGGTATGGTACGGTATGGTACGTATGGTGTGGTATGGTATGGTATGGTATGGTATGGTATGGTATGTGTGGTAGGAACTATGGTATGGTATGGTGTGTGTGGTAGGAATAATATTGTGCTGTATGGAAGATGGAGCGGGAGGTGGGTGGGAAGGAGAGGGTGTTCTGGGAAAACAAGAACCCCACTCAGGATGTGGGGAAGAAAACCAGAACCCCACGAAACATGTGGGGAAAAATGGAAGAAACATAAAAACTTGCACAACCCCCGCACAACCCCTTGCACAACCTTGCACAACCCTCGCACAACCCCCTTGCACAACTCCCTTGCACAACTCCTCCAAAGTTTGCTCCATACAGGACTGCATATGCTCCAGCTTCCGAGCAAGAGCGACCCTCAGCAAGAGTGGCCTCTGGTGCGCGAGTCTCGGGGGCCGCGGGGAGACCGAGCCGGAGCGCGCAAGCCGCTGCCATCGTGTCGCGTTCAGGCATCTGGGGGTCTCAGAAGCCGGGCGAAGGCTGGCAGACCCGTGGCTGCTAAAACGGAGCTCCGGGGATTTTCTTCCTTCGGGGGAGCAGCCTGGCTACCACTTAGCGCGCAGAGCTTTCTTCCGGGAGCTTGTGTTTTTTTCTTCCCGGAAGACAATTTTTTGAGCAGGAGCCGACCGTCCCGGCCTTCCTATAGTCCTACCACGAAATGTTCTTAGAACCC
>CAUYUJ010004830.1:47500-65000 GCA_963575745.1 Prorocentrum cordatum
CCTTGCCAGCCCACGAGGCTCCCAAAAAGCCTCCAAGACGGCGTCCGGGCGATCCACGAAGGCCCCAGAAACCATAGCAACGGCTTAGGAAAGCCGCAGGACGGTCCCAAGAGGGCTCCGAAACGGGGCAAGAGGGCCCCCAAAGGCTGTCCGGACGGCCCACGCGGGGGACGATTCGGTCCAAACCGCCCAAGATCGCCGCCAGATGGCCCCATGGGTGTCCAAGACGTTTGAAAACGCGACCACGAGGCGCTCCAAGAAGGGCTCCAAAAGCAAAAACCGTCCCGTTCCCGAGGTAAAACGTACATTTTCAGCACATTCGCTTCTTGGTCTTTCACGAGGCCCACAACGGCCCAATAAACCTCCAAGATCGACCCCTATCACCCGAAGAGGCTCCCAAGAAGGCTCCAAGACGGCTTCCGGGCGATCCACGAAGGCTCCAGAAACCGTGGCAACGGCCCAGGAAAGCCGCAGGACGGTCCCAAGAGGGCTCCGAAACGGGCCAAGAGGGCTCCCAAAAGCTGTCCTGACGGCCCACGCGGGAAACGATTCGGTCCAAACCGCCCAAGATTGCCTCCAGACAGCCCCATGGGCGTCCAAGACGTTTGCATACGAGACCACGAGGCGCTCCAAGCAAGCCTCCTGGAGCAAAAACCGTCCCGTTCCCTTGGGAAAACGTGCATGTTAGCATATTCGCTTCTTGGGCTTCCACGAGGCCCACAACGGCCCAGTAAGCCTCCAAGATCGACCTCTGGCACCCCAAGAGACTCTCCAAAAGGCTCCACGACGGCCTCTGGGCGCCCCACAAGGCCCCAGAAACCATAGCAACGGCCCGGAGGAACGGCAGGACGGTCCTAAGAGGGCTCCAAAACGTGTCTAGAGGGGCCTCACAGGCTGTCCGGACAGGCCACGAGGGGGACGATTGCTGCCGCCTCAAGGGGTCGGCGGTGTGGCGTAAGCCAACGAATATGTTATACAGACACCCTCCGACGAACTTTGCATGTACCTTCAGGGACGGTGGAGGTGTCGAAAGTCGATGGCTCTCAGTGATGATTCACACACAGCCACCCTCCCCTGAGGTCCAGGAGCAATCCAGTCAAGGCTGCCTGTGTATATACAAATGTGTATATATATACATTGTATATACATACATATATATATATATAGATATATCTTCGTGACGGATCATTAATCCTTCCCCTCCTTCGGGAGGGTCCACCTCCTTCACTTCAATCCACCTCCCAAGTTCCCTCCGCTCCCTACCTTCCTCCCTCCCCCCATCCTCCCCCTATCCCGTCCCTACGTAACACTCGCTCCCCCCTGCCTCCTGCCCGTCCCTCCCCCCCCGCCCCCCCCCCCACAAACCCACCACGGGACACGTCCTGGGGCGCGCCCGGGCCGGAATGCCGAGGCGACCCTCCCGGCGACCCCGAGACGGTCCGAGGAGGAGGAGGAGGAGGAGGAGGAGGAGGAGGAGGAGGAGGAGGAGGAGGAGGGAGGAGGAGGAGGAGGAGGAGGAGGAGGAGGAGGAGGAGGAGGAGGAACAGACCACTCGGGAGGAGCAGGCGGCCCAGACCACTCGGGAGGAGCAGGCGGCCCCGGGGGGAGGAAGTGGTCCTTTGGGCCCCACCTCCGCGCTCCATGGCGGAGCGCATCGGGGCGGCCTGGGCACCCCCCCCCCGGAACTCTACAGGCCATGCGCAGCCGCTGGAGAGCACCCCGAGGCAGGACAATCGCCCAACACCAGCCGAAACGTCCGAAAATCTTTAAAAAACCTCAAGGAACTGCCCCTCGAAGGAGGAGGAAGGGGGAGGAGGAGGAGGAGGAGGAGGAGGAGGAGGAGGAGGAGGAGGAGGAGGAGGAGGATGAAGGAGGCTGCGGCGGGGGGGATGGAGGATGAGGCGGGAGGCGGAGGAGGATGAGGAGGAGCAGAAGCGGAAGAGGCGGAGGATAGGAGTAGGAGGGGAGGAGAGGAGGAGGAGGAGGAGGAGAGGAGGAGGAGAGGAGGGAGAAGGAGGGAAGAGGAGGACGAGGGGGGGGGAGGAAAGGAGGGAGGAGGAGGAGGAGGAGGAGGAGGAGGAGGAGGAGGAGGACGAGGAGGAGGACGAGGAGGAGGAGGAGGAGGCGGAACCAAAACTCGAGCCCCGAGCCTCGACCCTCGACCCTCGAGCCCCGATTCCTTCCACGCCGTCCTCCCCTCCCGCCCCGCCTGTGGGGAGGCGGCGGCCTGCAGTCGGGGTCCCGCTCGGGGGAAGCAGGGCCGCCCCCGCGTCGGCCTCGCGGCTGGGCAGTGAGGGGAGGCGCCGTCGTCGTCGTCGTCGTCGCCGTCGTCGTCGCCGCCGTCGTCGTCGTCGTCGACGTCGTCGCCGTCTGCCGTCTGCCGTCTGCCGTCTGCCGTCTGCCGTCTGCCGTCTGCCGTCTGCCGTCTGCCGTCTGTCGTCTGTCGTCTGTCGTCGTCGTCGTCTGTCGTCTGTCGTCTGTCGTCGTCGTCGTCGTCGTCGTCGTCGTCGTCGTCGTCGTCGTCGTCGTCGTCGTCGTCGTCGTCGTCGTCGTCGAGGTCGTCGTCGTCGTCGTCGTCGTCGTCCGTCGTCCATCTTCCATCGCTCGTCATCGTCGTCGTCGTCGTCGGTCGTCGGTCGTCGGTCGTCGACCGAAAGGGGACTTGAGCTGATGTGGCACTGGGGCGCCGTTTGAGCTTCGAGCTTCGAGGTTCGAGGTTTGAGGGTCAAATTTCGAGGTTTCTTGTTTTCAGGGGTTGTCGATGGTTCTCAGCGGTTCTCATTGTCCAACCGGCTCTCCAGCGGCTGCGCCTCGCCGAGAGCGTTCTGGGCGTGCCTGGATCGCCCCAAACGGCCGCTGGTGAGCCGAGTTATGGCCCGAAAACAAATGACGAGCCCCGCTAGTGAGCCCAGCTTCCTAGCACCAACACCCTGACGTCCACCGTGGTCGCTGGACTGCGAGGAAGTAATGAGGGAGGGCGCAGGTGGACCAGAACAAGGGCCAGGAGCCACCGTCAGTGCAAGTCTCAGGGCTGGAACTGCCAGAGGCGGCGTTGCCATGGTCCACCTGCTCAAGACTTTGGACCTGCTCCCAGGGGGGGACGCAGGGGCAGCTCTTCGAAAGAAAGTCAGCCCAGCTCCATTCACAAGGCCAGGACGCTGGCTAATGACCCAGACGGGTAGCGGGGGCATCTATTGGGGCTGCGCTGTGCCGAGCGGGGTTCGCTTCGTCTCGGGGTGGTGCAAACTTTCGGGCGTCTCTGCTGCCTCTTCTGGTCGGGCTAAACTAAGAAGTCCAAAGAGCTCCTCCTCCTCCTCCTCATCCTCCTCCGCATCCTCCTCCTCATCATCAGCGTCGTCAGCATCGTCGTCATCATCATCATCATCAGCAGCAGCAGCATCATCATCAGCATCATTATCAGCATCATCATCAGCATCAACATCATCAGAAGCATCAGCATCATAATCAGCATCAGCAGCAGCAGCATCTCGCCCTCGCCCTCCCCCTGCTCCTGCCCGCCCTCCTCACTGCCAACCTTCTTGTGCACCGCATCATATGCTGAATGCTCATCGCCAACCTCCTCTTCCTCCCCGCCCTCCTCCTCCTCCTCCTCCTCCGCCTCCTCCTCCTCGTCCTCCTCCTCCTCCTCCTCATGCTGCTACCCCTCCTCCTCCTCCTCCTCCTCCTCCTCCTCCTCCTCCTCCTCCTCCTCTCCTCCTCCTCCTCCTCCTCCTCCTCCTCCTCCTTCCCCTCCTCCTCCTCCCCCTCCTCCTCCTCCTCCTCCTCTTCCTCCTCCGCATCTCCCCCTGTCGCCTCCCCTGGCGGCGACTTGCGTGGCCCGTCGCCGCCGCTCCACCGCAAGTCGCCCTCCGCCTCCTCCTCCTCCTCCTCCTCCTCCTCCTCCTCCTCCTCCTCCTCCTCCTCCTCCTCTGTCGCCTCCTCCTGGGGAGCCGGCCTGCCGCACACGCCGCGCAGGCGGCGAGGACCCCCGCAGCGGCGCAGGCTGGCGCCGGTCGCGGGCGGCCCGCGGCCTGGGCCGCCCCCCAGATGCACGTGGCGCCGCCGCGGGCCGCCGTCGGCGTCGTCGTCGTCCTCCTCCTCCTCCTGCTCCGCCTCGGGGTCCCGCTCGGGGGAAGCAGTCGGGGCCCGCCCGGGGGAAGCAGGGCCGCCCCCGCGTCGGCCTCGCGGCTGGGCAGTGAAAGGAGGCGCCGTTGTCGTCGTCGTCGCCGCCGTCGTCGTCATCGTCGTCGCCATCGCCGTCTGCCGTCTGTCGTCTGTCGTCTGTCGTCTGTCGTCGTCGTCGTCCGTCGTCCATCGTTCGTCATCATCGTCGTCGTCCTCGGTCGTCGGTCGTCGTCGTCGTCGTAATCGTCGTCATCGTCGTCGTCGTCCTCCTCTTCTTCCTCCTCATCCTCCTCCTCAGGCACTGAGGCACTGATGGCAAGAAAGTCTCCAGACGTGGCCATCCTCCTCCTCCTCCTCCTCCTCCTCCTCCTCCTCCTCCTCCTCCTCCTCCTCCACATCATCAGCATCATCAGCAGCAGCATCATCATCAGCATCATCAGCATCATCATCATCATCATCAGCAGCAGCATCATCGTCATCGTCCGAATCATCATCAGCATCAGCATCATCATCAGCATCAGCATCAGCATTAGCATCAGCATCATCATCATCATCATCAGCAGCAGCATCATCAGCAGCATCATCGTCAGCATCAGCATCATCATCTGCATCATCAGCATTGTCATAATCAGCAGCATCATCATCAGCAGCTGCATCATCAGCATCATCATCATCATCATCACATCAACAACAACCACAGCATCAGCATCAACATCATCAGCAGCAGCATCAGCATCAGCATCAGCATCAGCATCAGCATCAGCATCAGCATCATCATCATCATCATCATCATCATCATCATCATCATCATCATCATCATCATCATCATCATCATCATCATCAGCATCATCATCATCATCGTACTCAGCATCCTCATCCTCATCCTCATTCTCATCCTCCAATGAGACACTTCCCGCACTGTAGATGTCTGTTTGCGGGGACATGCGTGGAGGAAACTTGAAGGTAGGGTTTACTGCAACAAGGTTGAGGCGTCGTGGGTTTGCGCCAGAGGAGCGGAGCGCGGACGCAGAGGTGGTGGCGCTGCGCTGGCCGTCGAGGTCCTCGAAGGCATGCCGTGTGTCTTCGCGCACGTGCACGGGAGTGCCCGTGACGCGGGCGGAGGCTCGCCTCCGCGATGCAGGGCGGTGAGACCAGGCGAGCCACCTCTGGAAGCTTTCCAAGATACGGAGTGGGGTGGCCCGCAGGGGCATCCGCCTCAAGACGGACATCAGTGAGGCGATGGAGGATATCGGCGAGCGCTTCCACGAAAAAGCGCAGGGCTACGTCTGCAAAAAACAGCGGCGGGGGGCGCTGTGCGGCAGGTTGCGCTGATCTTGGTCCTGGAAAAGGGCGCCGTCGTGGAGAGGCCCGAGCTCAAGCTGAAGGAGCAGGAGCTCGCCGAAGCGAGGGCGAAGATCTTTAGTTCTTTCTTCACCACCTGCTTTGCCACGATAGCTGCATGACTGGATCTGCCGACCGGGAGATTTGCGGCACTAAAAAAATGTAAATGAATTGCGCGCTGTGGTGCCAAACTACTGCACACTGCAATTACCCCTGCCGTCGTCACGCGCAGCGTACGTCCAAGCTGCTGGCGTTGGCACGGCGTGGGCTCTACCCCAAGGATGGATCCCAGCCCCTGCGGAGTTGGAAGCTGGACACGGAGATCAAGGCGCAGGCCGTGTTGACGGCAGAGCTGCGGAAGCACGAGCAGAAGGCGGACGCGAGCCTCCTGCGGCAGAGCGCACAGCCCGGGGACAGGGAAAGCTGCACAGACGGGACAGGGGACCAGAGGCGCCGTGTGCGCTGAAGCTGGGCACATCGGGGACAAGCAGCAGGTCGGGCAGGACACCGAGATCGCGGAGCAGGCCGTGGCGGCGGCAGAGTGGCAGGTTCTGAAGAATCGCCAATTAATTGTGTCTATGTGTGTGTTTTTTTCCTCGGGAAAGTACGAAGGCCGCCCGGCAGGAGAGGTGCGCGAAGACGCGCCGGTCCAGACGGCGGCCGACGCGGTGAGAGACACTGCCGGCGCCGAAGAGATCGGCGGCGAGCGAGGGGGAACCGCGAGGAGGAGGAAGCCTGCTCGGACGGCGGCGGGGCTTCTCAGATAGGGAACCGAACTCTATATACGCCGCCGCTGTTTCCGGCCCTGCACTGACGTTTGCACTGGAGAGCGGGTCCTGGTGTATGCGGGACCCTGGCGTACACACTTTTCGTTGTTTCCCACAGAGAACGGGAAAACAGGTATACACCGCACCACCCCGGCGTCGTCCCCGACCCTCCAAAAGTCCGGGGATTCAGGAACAGCTCGCCACTGGCAATGCATACGTTCCAGCTTCCGATCAGAAGCCCTCTGGCCCGCTGAGAAAGCTTCTGGTCTTCGGGGAAAGCTCGGAGAACTTCTCGGGAGGCCGTAGATGGAGGCCTCCTAGATGGGATCGGAGTAGATGGGGTCGAAGGATCGCGCCGCATCGCCGATACATCGCCGATGTATCGGCGATGCATCGGCGATGCATCGGCGACGTCGGAGATGCATCGGTGACGTCGGCGTAGGGAAACACGGGCTCCACATCGAGCCGCATCGTCGATGCATCGGCGATACGGCGGGATCCTCCGACCCCATCTACTCGGACCCCATCAAGGGGGCCTAGAGTGGAGCTTCCGAGCCTGCTGGGAAGGCCCGCCCCCTCTCTCGCTTACCCCCCCCCTGGGGCCCGCCGCCGAGGAGGAGGCACCTCGGGGCCGATCAGAAGCCCTCTGGCCCCCTGGGAAAGCTTCTGGTCCCCGGGGGAAGCTCGGAGAACCTCTCGGGAGGCCGTGGAGCTTCCGAGCCTGCTGGGAAGGCCCGCCCCCTCTCGCTTCCCCCCCCCATGACGCCCGCCGCCGAGAGAAGGAGGCACCTCGGGGCCGAGCAGCCGGGGCTCGCATGCGAGCCCTCGGCGGAGGCGGCGGCAGCGGATGCCCCGAGCAAGGGTCCGGGCACCGACCTCGCAGAGGTGCTGCAGCGGATTCGTGCGGGGACCTCTGCCCAGGCACAAAGGAACGGCGGCCAAAAAAAGCGAGAGCCCGCACGGAGTGCACCGACGACGTCCGGCACGAGACTCTCCAGGGCACTCCGGGGCCCACCCGATCGCGTTCCGAGCGAAAGCCGCTCTGCGATGCTGGCGCCGTGACGCGGGTGTCCCTGTGGACTGGCCTGCTCCACTGCGCAGCCCGGGCGCCGAGGGAAAGGGCCGCCCCGGGCTCCGGAGGGGCTCGGGCTGCCGGGCCTCGTGCCCCCAGATCTGCGTCGGGAGAGGGCGCGAGGAGCGAGGAGCGAGGGTGAGGAGGAGGAGGAGGAGGAGGAGGAGGAGGAGGAGGAGGAGAGGAGGAGGAGGAGGAGGAGGAGGAGGAGGAGGAGGAGGAGCAGGAGGAGGAGGTAGGAGGAGGAGGGAGGAGGAGAGGAGCGAGGAGCGAGGAGGGAGGAGGAGGAGGAGGAGAGGGAGGCGAGGGAGGAGCGAGGAGGAGGAGGAGGAGGAGGAGGAGGAGCGAGGAGCGAGGAGCGAGGAGCGAGGAGCGAGGAGCGAGGAGCGAGGAGCGAGGAGCGAGGAGGAGCGAGGAGCGAGGAGCGAGGAGGAGCGAGGTGCGAGGAGATGGAGGAGGAGGAGGAGGAGGAGGAGGAGGAGGTGGAGGGCCGTGCTGCCGAGCAGCTCGCAGGCGCGCGACGCCGGGTGCGGCGGTGGCGGTGCCTCTTGGCACGCGCGTCGGCAAACGGCTCGGCCCGTGGCGGTGTGTCTGCCCAAGAAGTCGTAAAGTCGGGCCTGTCACTGCACAGGAGGGATAGTCAAAAATAGTTTTTTACAAAAAAAAGGGAGGGGGGGACGATGATTTGACTATTCTTGATCCACTTTGAAATTTTTGTGGAGTCTGTTGAATTTCTCGTCCAAAATCCGCCTGTAGGGGAACACGCCCGACCTAGAAGTAGTACGGATCCGAGCCCCAAGGAGGGCATGTGGCGCCCTCAGCAAGACGGTGGCCTCCCTCTGGCAGTGGCGGAAGCGGCGGCAGCGCCGTCCGCCAGGGAAGGGCGCAGGGCCACGACAGAAGGCCGCTCGGCCACTGTCGAGGCGGGGGCCCTGAGGAGCCGCTTGTGAAAACTGCTCGGCGATCTTCGAGGCTGGGGCCCTGAGGGATGGGACCCTGAGGACAGGAAGGCTGCGTGTTCGACCATGGGCCCCTCGCTGCTCATCGCTGCTCATCGCTCCCGGGCGGTCTGCGGTGGTCCCGGGCGGTCTTCGGCGGTCTTCTGGCGGCCTCCAGCGTGCTTCCGGCGGTCTGCGGCGGTCTTCAGCGGTCTTCTGACGGTCTTCTGGCGGTCTTCGGCGGCTTTCGTCGGTTTCTGGCGGTCACGCGTCGATCATGATGCTGATTCCAGGGAGGAACGTAACGGGAGATGAGCGGAAACCCGCGGTAACCTGACGAAACCTGGCGTACACTGCCAGAGACCGCTCGCTGTCGAGGGAATCCCGAGCGAAAACTACGTGTTTGAGCGTGCCCCGCGATCAGAATAGCCTCATAGCCAGCCTGGACCCCAAATACTACGTTACTGCACTGTGGATGTGCAAGCCATGTGATGCAGTCTACGTGGTGCAAGCTATGTGTGGTAAACTGTGGTGCAGGCTGTGGTGCAAGCTATGCAGTTTAAACATGGCTAGGATCGGGATAAATCGCTCCAGAGCGTTCCGGAGCGCTCTCAGAGCGTTCCCGAACGCTCTGGAGCGGCCGCGGCGCCCAATACACCCTCCAAACCCGCCGATTCTCAGAGATTTCGAGTTATCCCGATCCGATGTTGTCCCGATCTTCGCGTCGTTTTAGTGGTGCAAGCTATGTGTTGTGAACTGTGGTGCAGGCCCTGTGGTGCAAGCTGTGCGGTGCAGCCTCGACGGAACCCCCAAGCGCGGCGGGCGGCAGCGGAGCGGCCACGGGCCGGACCGCGGCGAAGCCCGGGGACACCCCCACGGGCGGCAGTGGCCGGCAACGGCTGGCAGCGGGCCGTGGCGAATCCTCTTTAAAAACAATCATATGTTTTGAAAATAGTTTTGTTGTTTGTATATATATATATTATATATATATATATATATTATATATATATATATATATATATATATATATACTAGAACCACGCGCGCGCTTCGCGCGCGCTTAGGTTCTAGCTAGGATCGTCACCGTCGTCATCATGAACATCACCATCGCCATCATTCCCCCCGCCAGGGCTAATGTACATCGTTTCTGGATGCTTCTGGCCGGAATACGAAAGGAGTTTCTGTAGTTAGAGTCTCTGGGGGAAGTCGCGGGGAAGCTTTTGTTGTATTTGGTGTTGCGTCGCCAGGAGGTCTGGGCTCCCTCCTCCTCGTGTTCCTACCTCCTCTCTGGACGTCCGATGTCGTGATGCTTTCTGTGCGCGGCCCCTGGACCTCTCGACGACTTCCTGGGGATGTGTTTTTTTTCATCCTGAGTCGTTTTCTGACGGTCCCGGGACCCTGCGAGGGGCCCCGGAGGCCGAAAATTGACCGAAACCGCCGTCGTGATTTTTCCAAGACGTCGGAGGTCCAGGTCGTGCTTCCCGCCTCCCCAGACCTCCGACGTCGTAATTTTTGCGACCTCGGGCCCAGGAATCGATTGGGAAAACGCACATGGGAAGGCAAGAAATGATGGACCCATCATTTCGTACCTGTGCCTTGATCAGTGGGACGGGCTTCGCACCGCCGCACATCACAAGACACGCTCGAGCGAATCCAGCCGTGGCGACGTCGGGGACTGCAGAAGGTCGCAAGGACACGGAATATGAAAGGAAGAAAGAGAAAGAGAGAGAAAGAGAGGGAGAGAGAGAGAGACAGACAGACAGAGAGCGAAGGAGAGAGAGAGAGAGAGAGATGGAGAGAGAGAGAGAGAAGAAGACAGAGAGAGAGATAGAGAGGCAGAGAGAGGAAATGGAGAGGAGGCGAGCTTGAGTCAACGAAAGTCGCAGGGAAGGGGGCAGGGGGAAGAAGGCCAGAGAGCGCTGAAGGATACAAATACTGGAACCCTCTTGGGATTTTTTGGGGGGCCTCGTCCGGCCGCTCGCTGGGAGTTTGACGTAGCTTCTTGGGAGCCTCTGAACCTGTCGGGGGCCTCCTGGAAGCAGGTTCGAAGCATTTGGGGGGCCGATTTGGGGCTTCTCGGGGCCTCCTTTGGGCCTCTTGGGGGTCTCCTGGGGCCTCTTGAGGGGCCTCCTGGGGGCCTCCTGGCGGCCTCTTGGGGCGGAAGGCTCGAGCTTGCGGTTCGTGGTCCCCCTCTGGGCCCCCTCTTGGGCCCGTCTTGGGGCCCTCTTGGGCCATCTTGGGCGCCTCTTGGGCCGTCTTGGGGCCCTCTTGGGCTGTCCTGGGGCCCTCTTGGAAGCTTCTTGGGCCGTCTTGGGGCGGTCTTGGGCGCCTCTTGGGCCGTCCTGTAACGTCGGAAAGCCCAAAAGCAACTTTGTTGAAAATGTACGTTTTACGAAGGGAATGGGCAAATTTTTGCGTCTAGGGGCCCTCTTGGGACGCATGTTGGAGGCTTCTTGGGGCCTCTTGGGGGCGTCCTTGGACGTCTGGAGGCCATCTTCAGCATCTCGGAGCCCTCTTGGAGGCCTCTTGGAAGTTTCTTGGGCCGTCTTGGGCGCTTCTGGGGCCCTCTTGTCTGACCGGGGAGGCCTCCGGCAAGCCCCGACGAGCCTCCGGGCCCCCCGGAGCCCACATTTGCGGTCGAGGTCCCGGCCCCGGGCCCCCGGACCCGGTCCCCCGTTAGATGTATAAACAAAAACATAAAAACATAAAAATACAAAAAAACTATAACAAACTACTAACCATAATAATGATAATCCTAATAGTAATAAGAAGAAGAAGAAGAAGAAGAAGAAGAATCATCATACTAATAATAGATGATGATAATCATAACAGTAATAATGATAATAATAGTAATTATTATAATAACAATAGTAATAATATAATCATAATAATGATGATAAAAATAATAATAGTAATAATAATGATAGTGATGATGCTGATAATAATAAATGGCATCGGGCCGCAACATGGCGGATCCCTGGGGCACCCCCACAGGCGGCAAAGGGGGACAGCAGAGCTGGAAGAGGCCAGAGCGTGGCGAATCCTCGGAACACCCATCCAAGTCCTCAGAAACGCAGGCAAGAACCCCTAAGTGGAAGCACTGCTTGGGGAGCAAACAAGCCCCCCTGGCCCAGGGACAGGCGAGCAAGCCCGAATTGTAAGGAGGCCTCGCCCACATCATCCTGCCATCGTCGACGCCGACAAACGTCCGCATCATGTTTGCTACCACCCATCACCATCGCAATCACCATCACAATCGCATTCACTGCCGCCTTCTTCGCCGCCGTCACCAGTACCCTGCCATCCGGATCGTCATCGCTACGATCACTGCATTCATTCATGCTCAGCAAAAGCACGCAACAAAAATCCAGAGCACCACTCTCCCCTGCCTGCGTCTTCACCCTTTGGCGCGCCGCCCAGACGTCGTGATTCTACAACGTAGGGCCCAGGACCTCTCGACCTCACCCCCAGGACCAGCTCCGCGCCGCGGGCGCGCCTCGTTCCCCAAGCCCAGAGCTGGCCCCACGACCGCCGACGTCGTAAAAGACAGCCTAGCAACAAAAAAAACGCCGTGCTTTGGTTCGCGGCGCCCAGGAGGTCTGAGGAAGGTCCCCGTGCATTCTGGCTCGAAGCCAGCCACCGGGAGCCCTCCCAAGCCACGAGGGGCCCCCAGGACGCTCAGAGATAGAACCTCCAAGCCCTTTCCATCCCAGAAGCCGCCTAGGCCGATTGCTGCCAAGTCCAGCCGCGGCCACGGGGAGGCCAGGGGCCACAAAATCCACAACACGTCAAATCCTTCTCCTCCTGCTCCTTGTGATCAGACTGTCACAGGAACGCTGGCAAGCGGGGCAGCTGAAGAAGGAAGGATCAGCCCCTCTCTCCAGAACCCCTGAGACCGAACATCCCTCCTCGAAATCAAACCAACGTTTTTCTCGCGACATGGCGGCGCCCCAAGGGCCCCAAAAATTAAACGCTCACGCCGACATTGGCGACTGCAAACGCAGAAATCTGACCCCGTGGGCCGCGTTTCGCGCGTCGACCAACATCAAAAACTTGCGTTTGATTTCGAGAAGGGTTGTAGGAGCAGCGAAAAGCGCAAAAACCCGAATTGTCATTGGTTCGCGCGGTTGTCTTGGGTCGACACTTGACACCCCCTCCTGGCGCGCGGAGCGCTCTCTCCTCCTCCTCCTCCTCCTCCTCCTCCTCCTCCTCCTCCTCCTCCTCCTCTCCTCCCTCCTCCTGTTCCTACTCCTCCTCCTCCTTTCTCCTCTTTCCTCCTTCTCCTCCAACTCCTCCTCCTCATATTCTCTTCCTCTTCCTCCTCCTCCTTCTCCCTCCTCCTCCTCCTCCTCCTCCTCCTCCTCCTCCTCCTTCTCCTTATCCTCAAATTCATCTTCATATTCCTCTTCCTCCTCCTCCTCCTCCTCCTCCTCCTCCTCCTCCTCCTCCCCCCCGCCCCCATCCCCACTCCCCCTGCCCGGCGCGCGGAGCTCGCGGGTTTTCCGGAGGCGCTGTCAGGGAAGCACAGGCGGACCCAGGAAAGAAGAACATGCTTCAAGGGCATGAGGCCCTCCACGGGCCAAAAGGAAGAGCATTCGAGGATACCCTCCCCAGGGTGCGCACAGAGCATCCAACAAGCACGAAGAACGTCAGGGCAACCTGCCGAATCGACACCGATCTTGTACCTCGGTCCGACTCTAGGACAGGTCCATCGCGGACACAAGAAATCCGCGCACGCCTCCGAAAGATTGCCTGCGTCGTCTTTTGGGATTCGAAAGTCGACTCGGTAGATTTGTGAATGTCATGACAATGGACATCCTAACAACCCTAGCATTGAATTAACAATGTGTTTAAAATGTTTGTAGCATGCTCTACACATGTTTAAAAATGTGATTCACATGGTTAAGACATGTTGAAACATGTTTAGACAACGGAATATCATTTGGCAACACGCTTCCTCTCCATTGATTGTCGTCCACGACGATGGACTCTCACCCCAGAAGTCTCGAAATCCATGTCCTGAGAGACCGGCTCTTTACCCCGAGCCATGTCTTATTGGGCCCCAGGGCCTGGCAGCGATCCCCTGGAGGCCGAAGACCGCCCAAAAACCTCCCGCCGTGTTTGTTCCTTCGCGACGCGAGAGGATCTGGCACCTGCGGGTCGAAAATCTAACCCCCTGCCCATGAACTAACTTGTTTTTTTTAGAGTCCCGCAAGTTTACTTGCATGGCGTTCGCCCCCCCCCCCCCCCTTTCGCCCCTCTTCAAACGAATACTAGCGTGCAAGTGCCTTGCGACGTGCGTGAAGTCCGCACCTGCAAATCGTTTGCGGCTTGCTTCAGGTTCAGCCATCCCCCCCGGTCCATGCAAGAAAATTTGCCAGTCTGAAAAAAAACAAATACCCTGGCACCTGGGGGTCGAAAATCTATCCCCCAGCCCAACCTGGGCCGGGGTGCGCCCTGGCCAAAACTTCAACACGGATCCAGCCGTGGCCACAGCCCAAGAAAGCAGAAAGTCAAGAAACGTCGAACTTTGAAGAATTCGTTCCTCGGACCTCGAGTCCATACCGTCGGGGCGTTGACCTAAGGAACCCTGAATCAGGAACGAAGCCCTTCTTTTCCAAAAGTTGAACTTCGATTCCCCATCGAAAACCGAAGGCAAACCTGAGGCAAACTGTGAAACAAATAAGAACGCGGAGCCCCTCCCTAACAAAAAGGGTTCCCTCTTCAGCGCACCGACTGTACCCCCCTGTCCATCTTGGGCTGGGGTGCGCTCTGGCCAAAAATTCCACGCGGATCCAGCCGCGGCCCCGGCCCACGAAGCGAAGCAAAACGTCCAAAAATCGTCTCGAAATTCTGAGGCTCGCTCCTCGGACCTCGAGCCCAGTCTTCCCCCCCGACCCCCGCTCCTCCCCAGACGAGGATCCAGCCGTGGCGACGGCCCAGGAGGAGCCAAAACGTCAGCAAACGTCAAACTTTGGAGAGTTCGCTCCTCGGACCTCGAGCCCAGAGTCTGCCCCGAATCCCGCTCCTCCCCTCGGGGGCGGCAAAGAGGGGGGTGTCCAAGAGGGGGGGGCTGCAAATCATGACCGGCGGCATGTGCGCGGCCCAGCGGGGGGGCCAGGGACGCAATGAAGTAAGAAGCGGCGCCATGAAATTGGGGAGATATCGTGGCCCCCGCCATGACATCCACCCCCCCCTGGTCATCACCCCCCTCTTTGCCGCCCCCGAGTCCCCGGGGAGGACAGCAGCCCTGCCGGTCCTCGGCAGCCACAGGAGCGGCAGCCCGCTCACCACTTGCCGCCGCCTCCGCCGGCAGGCCGTGGGGGCACCCGGGGCGATGACGACGACGACGACGACGAAGAAGATGACGATGACGATGACGATGACGATGACGATGACGATGGTGATGGTGAAGGTGATGATGAAGGTGATGCTGATGATGATGATAACGATGACGGTGACGATGGTGATGATGATGATCATGATGATGATGATGCTGATGATGGTGATGATGATGATTACGATGGTGATGGCGATGATGGTGGCGATGGTGGTGGTGGTGGTGATGGTGATGATGGTGATGGTGATGGTGACTGTGATGATGATGACGATGACGACGATGACGGTGATGATGACGATAATGATGAATGTCGATATTGATGATGATGATGATGATGATGATGATGATGGTGATGGTGATGGTGATGGTGATGGTGATGGTGATGGTGATGGTGATGGTGATGGTGATGGTGATGGTGATGGTGGTGATGGTGATGGTGATGGTGATGGTGATGGTGATGGTGATGGTGATGGTGATGGTGATGGTGATGGTGATGGTGATGGTGATGGTGATGGTGACGACGATGATTATTGTACGACGACGACGACGACGACGACGACGACGACGACGTGGGCGAAGACGGCGGCGGCGACGGGGTGAGGCGGCGAGCGGGGGGGCAGGAAGAGAGGGGGGAAACAGGGGCAGAGGTGGAGAGGGCAGAGGGGGCGGTGGATTGGTGTGCTCCCACTGCGCTGGCGGCGGAGGCGTCGGACGCAGCCTCCTTTTGGCAGAGGAGCCACGACCCAGAGAGGGCTCCGAAGCGACCTTGCTGCGACGGCTCTGGAAGCGGCATAAACACAAACTCTCGGCGGTCCGCGCTGGATTTATTGGATCTGCCGCCTCGGGGGAAATGAGAAGGAGAAGGCCCTCTCAGAAGGCGGCGGGGCTTCTCAGAAGCCCCCGCACCTTCTGAGGAGATTCCCGTGTCTTCGGGGAAGGCTCCGGAAACCTCTCAGAAGGCCGGGGGAATTCCGAGCCTTTTGAGAAGGCCTGCTCCTTCTCACTTCCCCCCCTCGCACGCGGCCGATCCTTCCCAGGGGTTCTGTTGTTCCCATCCTACTTAAGGACCACATCCCAGAAATAATTTCGAGCACCCGGAAAAGTGTCAAAAGAGTGTCGAAGCAGTGTCGAAACAGTGTCGGGCGAGTGTCTCCCAGGGCCCGACACGTGAAAACCCTTGAGTTTCGGTACTTTTTCTGGCGCTCGAAATTCTCTCTGGCGATCAAGGCTAAAGTAGGTTGGAGCATCATAACCCAGAGGGAGGGGGGCCCTGCACTCGGGCAAGGGGCCCTTGCAGGGACCGCGAGGGTCGCCTCGTCTCGCGGGGGAGGGGGGGGGCCTCTCCGCCGTCGCGAGCCCCGGCGGAGTGCGGGGAGTCGCGCGCGGGCGCCCTCAGGCTGGCCGAGGGGGGGAAAGGGCACGGGGAGTGGAGAAGAAGGAGGAGGAGGGGAGGAGTGGAGGAGGAGGAGGAGGAGGAGGAGGAGGAGGAGGAGCGAGGAGGATGAGGAGGAGGAGGAGGAGAGAGCGTGGAGGAAGAGGAGAGGAGGAGGCGTTGGAGGAGGAGCAGGAGGAGGAGAGCGGAGGAGGAGGGGGGAGGAGGAAGAGGGCTAGCGGAGAGAGGGGGAAGGACAAGGGGAGTGGGGGAAGGGGGTAGGAGAGCTCCGAGATGGGGTCCGAGTAGATAGGGGTCGGCGGACCGCGCCGCATCGCCGATGCATCGGCGCATGCATCGGCGATGCATCGACGATGCATCGGCGATGTCGGCGATACGGCGGCGACGTCCGCGTGGAGAAGACCAGGCTCCACATCCCTGGTCATCGCCGATGCATCGCCGATGCGGCGCGACCCTCCGACCCCAGCTACTCCGACCTCATCTAGGAGGCCTAGATCCACACAATACACCACCACCAGGAGGAGGAGGAGGAGGGAGGAGGAGGAGGAGGAGGAGGAGGAGGAGGTTAGGAGTGGAGGAGGAGGAGGAGGAGGAGAGGAGGAGGAGGAGGGAGGGGGAAGGAAGAGTGGGTGAGGGGGGCAAGAGAGCTCCAAACGATATACCACCCGCCAGCCCTGGCCAGGCCCAGCCAGGGCCCCGGGCTGGGGCCCCGGGCTGGGGCCCCGGACTGGCGTAGAGGCCCGCCTAGCCCAGGCCTGGAGGTCCACACACCAGTCCAGGGGCCAGGATGGACCTGGAGGCACACGACCAGGAAGGGTACGACAGCATTCGCATGCAGCAGGAAAGAAAAAACAAGCAAACTAATATTTAAACACACATTATATATATAAATATATATATACATATATAAATAAAAAAATACAATTTAAAACAAAAACAAAACAAAAAACAACAACAAAAAAAAAAGTGGGGCGGGAGGAGAGGGTCCAGCTCATCCTCGAAGGCCTCCCCCTTCCTCCGCCTCTCCTCGGCCGCACGCCCCAGCTCCGCTGCCTCCTCCCGCGTGGGGCGGGCCGGGCGCGGGCGGTGGGAGGGGGGAGAAGGACCAGGGCCACGCCAACGGTCATGCTGGTCGGCGGCGATGCTGGGAGTCTTCTCCTCCTCCTCCTCCTCCTCCTCCTCCTCCTCCTCCTCCTCCTCCTCCTCCTCCTCCTCCTCCTCCTGCACAGCTGTGCTCCAGAGCTCGGACCTCTCTATTTTCGTTCGTCGTCGTCGTGCGCTCGTTCGTCGTTCGTCCTCCCCCCCACGGCCACAAGAGTAGACTCCTGGAGGAAGGAGGCGAAAGCCTCCTGTCCCTCGCAGCTCCTTGGTGCAAGAGCCAGGGCACGCGGGCCACTTGTTTTGCGACGCCGAATTCGCGCAGAACAGATTGTAGGAGAACACGAACAGCGCGTTCCTACAACCAGGTTGGCCACGAACCACCCCCACCTGCAGTCCCGAAACCCCAGCGCCGTCCTCCTACAT
>CAUYUJ010004831.1:0-27500 GCA_963575745.1 Prorocentrum cordatum
GCAAATGGGACGCGCAGTCCCTGCTATGGGACACACATTCCTGACAATTGGGACGCGCAGTCTCGATTATGGGACACACCGTTCTGGCAAATGGGACGCACAGTCTCTGTTATGGGACACGCAGTCCTGGCAAATGGGACGCACAGCCCCTGTTATGGGACACGCAGTCCTGGCAAATGGGGCGCGCAGTCTCGATTATGGGACACACCGTCCTGGCAAATGGGACGCACAACCCCTGTTATGGGACACGCAGCCCTGGCAAATGGGACGCGCAGTCCCTGCTATGGGACACACATTCCTGGCAAATGGGACGCGCAGTCTCGATTATGGGACGCACCGTCCTGGCAAATGGGGCACACAGCCCCTGTTATGGGACACGCAGTCCCCGCGCATTGGAGGATGTCCCATGTAAATCGGAGGTGAGGGGGAGAGATCGAAGTGGAACGGATAGGTGGCAGTGTCAGGCATGGGGGTGGGGGGCTTACCAGCCACCGTGCAAAGGGCCAGCGTGTAGCCCATGGGCGGTCATAGGCCGCGCAGTGGAGGGCATTGGCGCGAGTGTTGCACAGCATAGGCGTGGTAGTAGCCGCATCTTCACAAATGTTGCATCAAGAACATGGCGTGCCACCATTGTTAGGGCACGAAACGGTAAAACCTTACCCGTGCCTTAAACGACAGCCGTGACAATCCTCCTCCTCCCCCTCCGCCTCCGCCACCTCCGCCTCCTCTCCCTCGTTCTCCTCCTTTTCCTCCTCCTCCTCCTCCTCCTCCTCCTCCTCCTCCTCCTCCTCCTTCCTCCGCCCCCTCCCCGATTCCTCCACCACCACCTCCTCCTCCTCCGCCTCCTCCTCCTCCTTCTCTCCCTCGTTCCTCCTCCTCCTCCTCCTCCTCCTCCTCCTCCTCCTCCTCCTTTCCTTACTATCATCCTCCTCCTCCTCGCCTCCTCCTATTCCTTTTCGTCCTCCTCGCCCTCCTCGCCTCGTCCTCCTTCTCGTCCTCTTCCTCCTCCTACTCCTCCTTCTCCGCGTCCTCCTCCTCCTCCTCCTCCTCCTCCTCTTCATCCTCCTCCTCCCCGCTTCCGCGTCCAGTCCTCCTCCTCCTCCTCCTCCTCCTCCTCCTCCTCCTTCCTCCTCCTCCTCCTCCTCCTCTCCTCCCTCCTCCTCCTCCCTCCCCGCTTCCTCGTCCTGCTCCTCATCCCTCTTCCATCCTCCTCCTCCTCCTCCTCATTATTCTCCTGCTCCTTACTCCTCCTCATCCTCCTCCCTTGCCTCCTCTCCCTCCTCATCCTCCTCCTCCTCCTCCTCTCCTCTCCTCCTCCTCCTCCTCCTCCTCATCCCATCCTTCATCCGTCATCTATGCCTCTTCCTCCTCCTCTCCTCCTCCTCCTCCTCCTCCTCCTCCTCCTCCTCCTTGTCCTCCTTGTCCTCCTTGTCCTCCTCCTCCTCCTCCTCCTCCTCCTCCTCCTCCTCCTGCTCCCTACTCCTCCCCCTTCCCCGTCCTCCTCATCGCTCCCCCTTTTTCTCCATGCTACCCCGCCTCCTCCTCCTCCTCCTCCTCCTCCTCCTCCTCCTCCTCCTCCTCCTCCTCCTCCTCCTCCTCCTCCTCCTCCTCCTCCTCCCTCCACGCCTCGTCCTTCTCGTTCTCCTCCTCCTCCTTTTCCGCCTCCTCCTCCTCTTCCTCGCTTCCTTCTGCTCATCCTCCTCCTCCTCGTCCTGCTCATCCTCCTGATTCTCCTCCTCCTCGTCCTTCTCCTCCTCGTCCTTCTCCTCCTCCTCCTCCTTGTCCTCCTCCTCCTGGCCTCCTCAGCCTCAATGCCCATGCAGGGTCCCAACAGACCGAACAAGGTAACCAACCTCAGGACCAATTTCTCGAACGCAGAAAAACATATTCGTGTCATTCGTCTTCCTTGAAGGTGTGCGTCCGACCCGGACGTATGGAAGAAACATGATGTAAGACATGGTTTCCTGACCCACGTGACCAGAAGGCGCCGGCCACGGAGCTTATACTAGGAAGGTGTCTTGGCACGCGCGTCACCCATATGGAGGCGACGCACACAGATTTATCAATAAATTCTGAAGACGCCGACAGGATGAGGTAAGACAAAAAGCAAGACGAGGACAAATCCAGATGAGAATCTCTGAGAACCCACAGCTCTGGACGGTGTCTCGGGCAGCGCGGCCGTCTCGGAGCGTTTCGGAACGCTCTGAGAGTTTCGGAACTCTCTGAGAGCTTTCCGGCACGCTCTGGAACGGAGTAATTCCTTGTCCCAGCCCCGCCCGCTTGCCATCGCTCGGACGCCCATTCCCTCTGTTTGTTTTCGGTTTCGTGCGTGGTTTTTTCGTCAAATCATCAAGGATGCTCCTCGATGGTCCTCGCCGAAGAAATAATGCACACGTCCGAGCGATGCCCCGCCCGATGTCGACAGCCCTCCAGCCTCCTGAGCTGTTTGCGCGGGGGGGGGACCACGTCAACTCCTCGGGAGGCCGGAGGCCTTCCGATCCTTCTCGGCAGGTCCGCCCCATCTGCCCCCCCCCCCCCAGGCACGCCGCCGAATGGCATGCCGCCGCGGGCAGCAAAAAACAAGAAACAAGCAGCGCTGAGCAGCCCTAATGCGGGAACCAGCCGTGGCATGAACAGAAACTCTCGGGGGTCCGCGCGAGTTGCTCGGATTGACGCTGGGGCCCCCTGGCGGCCAGCGCCTCTGGCACCGCCCCTGGCGCGCAACGCGCGTTGGGGACGGGGGTCCGGGGCTGATCCAAGAACTCTGCGCAGACCTCCGATGTGTTGTTCGGCGGTGGACAAACCTCCCTTTAGTAAACCACCCTCTAATGAAAACGGCCTGGGGCCGGAACTGGCGGACCTGGACCCGCAAAGATGACGACCGCGACGCCCTCTCGCGAACCGAAAACGGCCAACTCGCTACTCGACGTGTCACGGTGCGTCTGTCCACCCCCGAGATGTGTTTATGTCATCGCTTGGTTCACTAGGACACCCCCTGGATGGGGATGTGTGTGCCGTGCCCCCCGGGTCTCGCGGGGCCTGTCTTTGCCTTGGGGAATGGGCTCGTAGGTCTGGGATAACATGACCCAGTGAGGATGGAGGGGGAGATGGGTAGGGTTCGCATGTTCCTCGGTGAACCTCTCTCTGGAGCCACGACGCCTGTGACGGGTGTGCCAGAATTTGGCACGAGTGCGCCACGCGGGCGCCCCATGTGGGACCACGAAACGTGTGAGAGGCGCGCCGACATGCAGGGTGGAACCACGTGCGGGCACTGCCACTGGGGCCTTTGGCAGAGCCCCCCATGGTCCCACGAAGCGTGTGAGGGGTGCGCCGAAATGCAGGGGGTGGAACTGCATGCGGACCCTGCCACCGGGGCCTTCGACGGAGCACCCTATAATCGCCACGAAGCGTGCGAGGGGTGCGCCAATATGGGGGTGGAACTGCATGCTGACACTGCCGCTGGGGCCTTCGGTGGAGCAACCTATGAGACCACGAAGCGTGTGAGGGGCGCCCAGATATGGAAGTGGAGCTGCATGCAGGCCCTGCCGCTGGGGCCTTCGGCGGAGCGCCCTATGGGGCCACGAAGCGAGTGAGGGGTGTGCCTATATTGGGGTGGAACTGCATGCAGAAACTGCCAGTGGGACCTTGGCTGGAACTCCCCAAAGGGTCACACAAGTGCGAGGGGTGTGCGGACATGGATGGGGGGGAACTGGGATAGAGATGATGGCGTGATGGCATGATTGTGATGCTGGCGATGACGACGGCGACGATGACGATGATGATGGTGATGGACGACGAAGATGAAGAAGGGAAGAAGAGAGGACGATACGAAAAGAGGTGATGATGACGGCGATGCTGGTGGTGATGATGATGGTGATAATGACAAGGAGGACATGTGGAGCGCAGAGGGCAGAGGCAGGGATGGGACGAGGGAAGAGGCGCGAGGAAAAAGGCGGGAGGAGAACGCGTGTTTTGTAATATTTTCTTTTCACCCAGCAAAAAAGCGACGACCCAACGCCACACAACAGGATGGTTGGGAAAAAATCGCGCACCCGCCAGGCGACCTTTAGATGCCACGTGGATTGGCCAGCGGGCCCCGACGCACTGAAAAGCTGGGCCCCAGGGGCGAACGCACCGACGCGTAACGTACGAGCGAAAACCGAGACCGGAAGGGCGGTCGGCCACCTGGCCACGCACATTGAGCCACGCGGGCCGAGAATACCAGGCGAGGGGAGGCGGGAGGCAAAAAGCGAGGGAAGGCAGGGACCAGCAGCAGGAGCAGCGGAGGGGCCCTCAGGGACTCAGTCAACGACTAGCTCACGGACCACCATAGCTCAGCATGGACCCCAAGTCAGTGGAGGAGCCGAGCCCGATGGCGAGGCTTCACCCGACGCGGCCCCGCGAGTGCCGCGAGCACGCTGGGTGCACTGCCGCCGCGACCCAGCCACCCTGGAAATACTGCCACCACTACCCACTCATTGGACTGGAAATAGTGCCGCCCGCCACCGCCCACACAATCTGATAATAATACCGCCACGACCCACCCAGCTCGCTGGATATAAGCAGCCACGACCCACCCAAATGTTTGATGAGAAGTAGCCACTGCGCACCCACTGCGTCGGAAATTATAGCCTTTGCCCACCAATTCGTCTGGAACAGCAACTACTGACCCGCACAACAATCCAGCACAAACCGACACGCCTGTCCTACATATGCTCCCGAAAGCCACCAGAGGTGCCACCCGAGGGGCCCCGTGGCGGACAGGTCGCCACGGCGGCGACGTGAACGCAATCGACCTAGGATTGACGCAGACAACGACCGCAAGCCAAGACGCGGTCATCCTGCGCAGAACTCTCCACGCTATGCGGCGTTGATGATTAAACATCGGCCTCGCTGTCGACTGCGTTCCGAAGCATCTCGCCCGAGGCCCCCCGCGGCGCCGCGCCCAGAGCCCGCGGCGCGCCTTCCTCGCGTCGAACCTTGCGGGGCACGCTGCGGACGCGCGCGGGGAAGTCAGCAACTGCTCGCCAGACTCGGGCGGCGCGCTCTCCTTCGGCAATGGGCGCGTCCTGCTCTGCACTGCGCGCTAGCTCTGGTCGATGCATATCATCGTCCGGAAGAGCTGCGGCACGTCGCGCAGGTCCTCCACACGCAGATCAGACCAAACCGTGGCGCGCGAAGTCTTTGAGCGCGCCGTGCGCCCGCAGCCCTGGCGCGAGCCCGTGCTCGAGCAACTTCGCCAGACAGGCGCTGAGTGAGGAGGCCCGGCTGGCGGCCTTCCCGTCGGGCTTTGACATCGCGCGAATGCGTCGCCCCGCCCTTCTGCGCGGCGACAATCTCCGGGACCCCGCGCCCGCGAAGCAGGGTCGCGCTCGCGCCGCCCACGGGTCTCTGACCAACGGCGCCGCCATGAAGGTTTGCTTGATGGGCGCGTTGGTCAGGTCAGCCTGCATCTCGTTGCAGGCCGCGCCCTCCGCCTCGCCTAGGCGCCGGCGGCGCTGCGCGCTGCCCCCCCCCCCGCGCCCAAGGCAGGAGCTGAATCTGACGCCGAGCCTGCTGCCGCGCCCACGGGCGGCCCCCTGCAGGGCGGCTTCGCCTTGCCGACGGCCGGCGCGCCTTCTGGCTCGGCCTCGGCTCGGCGCCCAGGAGCGGGCCGCTCGGGGGCGCTGGGGGCGCCGGACATCGCCGCGGCCATCGCGGGCGGGGCGAATTGGCAATGTCGCTCACGCGCGCGCTCGTGAAGCTGAGCCGCTTGGACAAATCATGCGAGCGCGCAGACTGCGCGCGCGAGTTCGGGAGAGACCACGGGATGCACGGCATGGGCAGTCTCTGCAGCTCGGCGCCCTCTGCGAGTGGGAAGACGCAAACGGGCCTCGGCGGTTTTCCAGAAAGCGAAACTGGGCCCGCAGCGGGCGCAATAAGAACTCACCGCGCGACCCCCCGATCGCGCGCCTCACGCGCGATGGGAGCGGCGCGAGATGGGAACCTGGCCCGCGCGCGTCGCCCGCGCCCCATTGTGAACCCGCAAAGAAAACGCGAACCGAAGGGCCCGGAACTTTTGACAAGTCGACCCCCCCCCCCCACACACACACACACACACACCACACCACCCGCTTGCGCGGATCCATGCGGCCACCAGAATCCATCGCGCCCAACGCCTAGAGGTCCGCCAAGAGACCTATGCGCTCGACGTGGTCATCGAAACAACTCGCGCATGCACCCCCCAGGTGCGTTTCCAGTCTTCGTAGCGCGCGAACAGAATGTGCATGCGCCCGCGGCAAACCGAAACGCGAGCGCGTTAGCCCGCTGGGCGAGGCGGCCGCCCTCCAGGGCGCGGTGCGACCCGAAGCCGATCTGGCCAACTGGCCGAACGGCAGGGCGATGGCCTGGGCGCGCAATTCGAGTCGGGCCATCGAGCGATCGATCGACGCCGACGAGGCCACTGAATCAACAGCTCGACGCAGGACGGGGCGACGGTCATGCACCCCCAGACCCGAGGCGCCGTAGCCTCCCAACCCTTGGGCGCCGCCCGACACCTATCGCGCGCTGCCCCGGCACTTGCGCGACGGATTTGCCCCGGCAGGGCAACGCCCATCTGGGCCCCTCGGGCCTGCGAGGAGATGCGAAGGAGAGGCTGGGCCGAAGCGCGCCGTGCGCGATGGAAACGAAGCCGCCGCTTCACCTTGCACGGACCCCCGAGGGCCGCGGCAGTTTCAAAGACATCCAGCCCCTGTTTGTGAGCTGCCTGCTCAAACTTAACCGGCGCGCCATCGCCCCAGACGGGGGGGAAATGCGGCCCCAGGTGCCCGGCGTGGGGGGCCGCCCTGGCCCAGTCAACGCCAGCCGAATAAAACTTGCGCGCGGCGTTGTGGCCGGACCTCCGCGTTCCTGTTCTGGCGGTCGCCGAATTCTTCGACCGCGTTGCCCAGCGCGTCCTGCGACGCCTGGGCGGCCGAGGCGGCGTCCTCGAACGCGTCTCCCACGAGGGGGGGGGGTGGGCGCCGCGGTCCGCGCGCGTGAAAGGGCCAGGGGAAACGCCGCGGAAAGCGGGCGTCGCGCGATCAGGCTGGGGCCTCGTTCGGGCCCAGCCATCGCTGCTGAGCGATGGCGAACTCAACCCTATGTGAAAATGGCGCACTCGGGCCCCCCGTGAGCGCCCCGCCTCGAAAGTGAGGGTGGCGCGGTGGTCAACTCCATCGACGCGCCAAACATGCGCGGTGCGTCTGCAGGACGCCAGCCGAGCGCCCACCTGGACAATTCCCAAAGTCGCGCAAGAACCGCAAGATTTCTCCACGTCGCCAGACACAGCGACGCGCCGCGCGCGCGGCACGAGGGCGATCAGACATCGCGCGCGGGCCGAGCATGGCAGCGCCCCTCTTTCGGTGCGGGAGACGCCCGCCGTCGAAATCAGCCAGCTGGCCGCGGGCGCGGGGGGGGGGCGGCCCGTGGATCCCCGCGGGGAGCATTCGAAAAACAACGCGCGGGCCGCGTGGAAACCGAGCGCGCCCATTGGGCACGGGAGTTTGCCAACCAATCGAGACGCCCGCGACTCAGGGAAACGCCCGCGCATCCTCCAACGCGCGGCGAGACGCCCAAGGAAGTCTTCGACTGCGCGCACAGCGGGGGGGGTAGCACCCAGGCCGAAAGGGTCAAGGCGGGGCTTGCCGAAGTAATGCGGCTTGAGGAGCGTGTGCCAGATTCCCCCGGGAAGCGACCAGGGACGGGCGGCCCCGCGCCGACTGGCGCGCCGAAGCGCCCCAGAAACCCGAACCAAATCACGCCCGCCAAGCGCCGCCGCCGAGCTCCTGCCGCTGATTCCGCGAGGAGGGAGCTGCGCCCTGTCGCCAAAGAAATCGTAAAGCGAAACCCGCCCAGCCGATGGGCCGCCATGCTTCCCAAGGACACCTTGAGAGGCAGCCAACTCGTCGGACGTGGCGTCGCGTCGGTGCGCCGCCGCGTAGCCGCGGCGCTTCGGGCCCACGCCTGCACAAAGAGTTTATCACCAGGGGCCCTGCGAGGTCAGCCGACTTGCGCGGTGACGGACGCAAGCAGCTTGTAGCCCTCGTCGATCTCGTCGGCCGAACAATCAAAAATGTCGGGGGCCTTTTCCGCAATGGCAATAGTGAGTTCCTCGAAGAAGGCTTCGCTGAACCCAGGAGTCTGGAGGCCGGCCTCCGCCGCGTCGAAAAGTCAATGCCATGGCAGCCGGAGGCGTCTGTAATCTCGGCACGCCCGCGTCCAGCCCCATCAAGACTGGCGACCGGTCGCGCAGGGTACCCTTGCACAGGAACAGTTGCAATATCCTGGCCGCCTATGTGATCGCCAGGCTCCTGTTGACACTGGGAAACACGCCAAACTGAACGATGAAGTGGCCGATCGGCGACAAGGACATCTCCCGTTCCAGGGGGGCTAAATATTGCGAAGGGTGGTGGCGCAACCCAAGAAGTAATGACGCATCAACTCACGTAGGCCCGTCGACAAATACCCCACGCGATCCTGCACGAATGGGTCCACGCACTGAAAGCCAGCCGATGCGTCGGCCAACACGAACGAGTCGCTCAAATCAGCGAGGATGATGGGATGCGAACGATCAGGGATGGCGTCCAGTTGGGCATTGAGCCACTCGAGCAGCACGTCGTCCGTCCTGCGCCAGGTAGCCTGCTTACCGCGCGGGCCAGGCGGGGGAACGTACAGCGCCACGATCGTGATGTCCAGCGAGCCAGGGTTGACACAGACGAGGCCCGCCCGTCCGTAAACGGGTCCAGGTACAACACAATTGAATCAACATCCTGCCCCGCCGCCGTAGGAACTGCTCACACCCGCCGGACAGTTGGTGAATGGTCCTCGCCCGTGCCCGAAGTGCAAGAGGTCGTGGTCGCCCACGCGCGTCTGCCTTCCGACGGGGTCGGTGGGGGCCGCGTGCAATCGAGTGCCGACCAGCACTTGGATGGGAAAATTGCGGGCGAATGCAGCAGTCTCCTGGAGCCTGCACGGCTGCACCACACGGCACACATTGACGCCAAATACTTTGCGCCGCATGAAAACTCTGCCACTGGGTCGGGCGCCTGCGTTCGTCGGCGCAGGACCCTTCTCAATCGAAAGAAGTATCGGTGATCAACCTCCTGCGTGGATTGCCAGAAAACGGCCCGCTGGGGGGCGCCTCGGCACCGAGAGGGGAGGGGGAGTGGACAGGGGAGGAGCAGATGTCTCAACCCCCCCACTGACTAGAGACCTCCCACACGGCGTCCGAATAGATGGGGTCGCAAATACATCGGCGATGCATCGGAGATGCACCCGCGACGTATTGGCGATGAAACGGCGACACTGGCGTGGAGAAAATCGGGCTCCGCATCGAGCCGATTCGCCGATACATCGGCGATGTGGCGAGATCCTCCGACCACGTCTACTCGGACTTCATACCGACCTGATGCCCCTTCGGCAATCTTCGGGGGCGGCCAACAAGGGGGCTGTGACCAGGCGGTGTGGATATCATGGGCGGGGTCATGGTATCTCTCCCCAGATTGAAAGCTTTTTTTGTCCGCGGCGACAGCGGGCGTTCTGAGGGGGAGAGGGGGGGAGCGGGGTGGGGGGTCATAACGTAACGCCCGCGCCCCCCACCGTGGCAAGTACGGCGGTGCTGGGGGCGCACTGTGCGGGGAGGAGCGTTACGGTATCAGAGGGAATGTGAAAGGGGGTGCAGGGCGGGGGGGGCATAACGAGAGTCAACGCTCAGAGGGTAAAGCAACACCCTCCTTTCATTTGGGCAGGGACCGACCGTTTCGGCATTCGTACGGGTCCAACACGACACGGTCTCCGAACCAGAACGTGTTTTAAGAACGCAACCGCCGTACTTAGATCATAAACCCACTGTGCTGAACCAAAATCCCCTCAGCCAACAAGTTCCCAAAAATACTCCGTGCAGACCGTGAAAAGGGCTCGTGTAACAGTCTTTGGTAGGAATTTCGGCGCGTGGACGCTGCGCCACTGCACGACAGAGGGTTAAAAAAACACCCTCCTTTCATTCAAGGGAGGAAAAAAACACCCAGACCCCGGCAATTGGCGTTCACTAGACGGCCCTGTGCGTCTACTAAATAACTCCACCCTGTTCGATTCCTTCCTTGGGTGCGTTTACTAAACGGCTTCGCTTGACGGGGTGCTTGTCATCGGGGTGGCTTTTCTGCCTTCTATTCATGGCTCCCTCCTCTTCCGCAAATCCGCCCCTTGACCGGGGAGGGGGCCGGCTGGCGGAGCGTGCCCCTGCGGCGCGCCGTGCGCGGCCGCGAGTGCCTGCTGACAGGCTGCTGTATCAAGCACGCCGCCCACGTAAGACAGGGGCTCCGATCCGAGCGCTGGAGCGGGTGACGTGGGGGCGGCCAGGCGGGCGAACAGGCCCGGGGGGAACAACACACCGGCCAGGATGCCGTTTGACAGGCCTCCCGTGCCGTCTTAGGGGCCCTCTTGGGACGTTTTGGGGCAGTCTTGGGAGCGCTTTGGGCCGACTGTGGCGATCGCGGGGGCCTCTCTGGCTGTCCCAGGCGGACGGGCGAGTGAGATCAATGCATCGGGACCCTCTTGACGTGGTTGTCGGGGAAGAAGTGTGGGTTTCCAGGAGCCTCGTTGCACATACTCAACACGTGGGAGCGGGCAACCGATGGAAGCGGTTTCTGGACCCTGGGGCCAGCTCCCAATACGAGGCCGTCCATTGTTTGGAAAGCCTGGGGCCCAGGAAGGGTCACGGAAGCCCGAGAACGGAGAAGAACCTCAGGACCCGTTTTTCCCCGGGACCCGCTTCCCACGTGGCAAATCCGCCGATCCGGCGTGTGAGTGTAAAAAGTTTAAGCTGAAGCTCTGCTTCAGCATGACCTTTAGCTCTGCTTGAGAGGGGGGAGGGGGGGTGGACGTAATTAACTGACGGATATAAATGCTCGCCCCCCCCCAGCCACCAGGATAGAGGGGGGGGGGGGGGGGAGGGACAGGAGAAAGGGGGGGGAGACGGGGGGGGGGGGACAGGGAGAAGGGGGGGGACAGGAGAGAGGGGGGGGGGGACAGGGAGAGGGGGGGGGGGGGGGGGGAGGGGTGGACAGGAGAGGGGGGGGGGGACATGATGGAAGGGGGGGAAAGGAGAGAGGGGGGGGGGGACAGGAGAGGGGGGGGGGTGACCAGAAAGAGAGGGGGGGGGGGGGGGACAGGAGAGAGAGGGGGGGGAGGGGAGAGGGCAAGCTAGGTGCGCTCGCGTCATATCTGACATCCTACCCCTCCCTCCCATCCCTTACCATGGCGTAGATCCCCTCTCTACTCGCACCGTCGGACGTCGAGCAGGGCAATGATCCCGAAAGGGTACGCGATGCATTGTAGAGCACGGCATGGCATGGCGTAGAAGAGCACCGCAAAGCGTAGCATCAACCTAGCATTGCATTGCATGCCGTAGCATGGCACGGGAAATGACGCCACCGCTGCAGCGGGAGCACGAGCCGGAACGAGCGGAAGCGCGGAAATGACGCCAGCGCTGCAGCGGGAGCACGATTCGGAACGAGCGGAAGCACGGACATGAGGCCAGCGCTGCAGCGGGAGCACGATTCGGAACGAGCGGGGCCCGAAAATGAGGCCGGCGCCTCAGCGACAGCAGCATTTTGGAACAAAAAAAAAAAAAAGCGAAAACGAAAACCCAACTCCGGGGAATCCTGTGTGTAAAAAACACAAAGCGGGGGGGGCTAACACTTTCAAGCCGTCATCAGGGAGAGAGGGAGAGCAGTATTCATATTGAGAAATTGTGGACAGGAGAGAAGGGGGGGGGACAGGGAAGAGGGGGGGAGGGAAAGGAGACAGGGGGGGGGGACAGGAGAGACGGGGAGGGGGACAGGAGAGAGGAAGGGAGGTGACTGGGGGGGGCCAGGATCATCACCATCTGCATTACCATCACCATCACCATCGTCACATCACCATCATCATCATCCGGAGCGCCCCGGATCGGCGGCACTGGCCGGAGGCCACTACAATCCAGGGGCGCCGATGGTCCATACCTTGAACAAAAGCTCCAGGGCGAATGCGTGCAATGCCAGCCCCTGGCCTATTCGCCCCTCTCGCCGCCTCCGAGGAGCAGGTGACAGGGCCCGTGGCCGCGGCCCCAGGCGCGGGGGGTGGTGCGTTCCGCGCGGCATGCCGTGGGGGGGATCCCCTCCTCCTCCTCCTCCTCCTCTCCTCCTCCTCCTCCTCCTCCTCCATCTCATACTCCTCCTCCTCCCCTTCCTCGTCCTCGTCCTCGTCCTCGTCGTTGTCGTCGTCGTCCTCCTCCTCCTCCTCCTCCTCCTCCTCCTCCTCCTCCTCCTCCTCCTCCTCCTCCTCTGAATATTTTTCGTCGTCATTAGTATTATCAATCGCATTGCTATTCGCATGAATATTATGACTAGTCGGTCTTACTAATCTTCAGTCGTATAGTTGCCATTGGTATATTATTGGTGTTATTCTTCTCCATCATGTTATAACGGTTACCATTACTAGCATTACTATTGTCAATTGTACAATATTCGCATTATGATGATGATTCGTATGCTTCATCTTCAATTTATAACAATACTGATTAGTAGCAGTAGTACCATTATTATTAATATTATTCCTCCTCCTCCTCCTTCACCTCTTCCTCCTCTTCCTCCTTCGCCTCTTCCTCCTCCGCCTCCTCCTCCCCGTGCCGACGCCATTCGATACTGGGCCAAAGGAGGAGCCCTGGAGACGCAAGGGGGGGCCATTACGAGTTCCCTGACCTCGAAGAGCACCCCTGGGCAGCTCTCTATCCGGTGAAATGGCCGGACAACTGTGGCCACGGACCCTGCGCCCTCACACTCAGGGCAGGCGCGGTCCTCCCCAGGAAAGTAGGGCCACATGGGCCGCAGATGCACATCCGTGTTGATGGACAGACAGGGAACGCGCCTCTGGTGCCTGATGCCAGGGCGGCAGTGCCGGCTCTCGTGCATCCACAGATTCTGCGAAGTTGCTTTCGTCGCGAGGCAGTCGCCTCAAGGACACAGCCCGGCGGCAAGGCCGGCGGCCCTGCAGGCTCACATCTCCCTGGTTCTCCCACTTCGTTTCCTCTGGGCGCTGCCCGGCGGCAGTGCTGGTTCGAATGCGTTTGTCGATTCCGCGCGTCATCCAACGTCCCAAGGCAGTTTGCCTCGAGGGCCTTGAGTGGCGGCAAGGCCAACACCCCTGCGCAGTCTCACGTCGAACTGGTACCAGGTTCGTCCTCTTTGAAACGCAGCCTGGCGGCAATGCCAGCCACCCTGCGTCCGCAGTTTACGCGCGCCTACCCGCTGTCGCGAGGCTGTTGCCTCGAGGACGCTGCCCGGCGGCAAGGCCATAGGTCCTGCGCGTTCCCATGTCTCTCCAAATCCAGCCAACGCGTTTCGCTTTCTTTTGGGTGCTAGCTGGCGCCAGTGCTCGCTTTCGCGCGCCCATAGCCTCTACGCGCTTACCCCTGTCGCGAGGTATTATAGTTGCCTCAAAGAAACAGCGCGGCGGTAAGGCCTACGGTCCTCCGCATCCTCGCGTGGCCCGTGTCACCAGGCGGCACTGCCGGTTTTCGTGCACCCGCAGATTCTGCATCCTCCCTTCACGAGGCAGTCGCCTCAGGCACGCAGCCCAGCGGCAAGGCCCGCGGTCCTGCACGCGCACATTGGCCTCGGACTCACAACCATCTCCTTTGGGCGCTGGCCGGCGGAAGCGCCAGCTTGCGCGCATCCGTAGACTCTGCGCGCTCGACTCCGTCGCGAGGCAAATGCCTCGAGGACGTTGCCCGGCTGCAAAGCTGGCGGCCCTGCGCGCCCTCACGTCGAGCCACTACCAAAATTCGTTTCCTATTGGGCGCAGGTTCTGCGTCTTTGCCCTCGCTGCGATCGGGGATCTCCTGGCCCGGGTCATTCCCTACCGGGGTCAGCAAGAAACCAAAAAAATGCAAAGACAGAAAAAAATAACTGCAACGCAGGACTTCGCCAACCCGGGTCAACCAACATGCGCGGCCACCTCGCGGCCGCGAGCGGCTCGCTGACCCGGGTCAGCCAGAAGGGGTCTTCGCAGGATCCTGCAGGATCCAGTACCCTGGCTGACCCCTGTTTGCATCGACCCCCGTCTCTCGAACCCCGATGCGAGGCAGTCGCCTACGGCCCAGCTGCAAAGCCGGCCGTCCTGCACACTTGCATTCCTTGGTTCTCACAGGTCGTTTCCCGTGGGGCTGGCCTGGCGGCAAGTCAAATTTGCGAGCATTCGCCGATCCTGCGCGCTTGACACCGTCGCGAGGCTGTTGCCTCAAGGACGTTGCACGGCGGCAAGGCCGCTGGCCCTGCGCGCCCTCGCGTCGAGCCACTACCAAAATTCGTTTCCTATTGGGCGCAGGTTCTGCGACTTTGCCCTCGCTGCGATCGGGGATCTCCTGACCCAGGTCATTCGCTACCGGGGTCAGCAAGAAACCAAAAAACTGCAATGACAGAAAAAAAAATGCAACGCAGGACTTCGCCAACCCGGGTCAACCTATATGCGCGGCCACCTCGCGGCCACGAGCGGCTCGCTGACCCAGGTCAGCCAGAAGGGGTCTTCGCAGGATCCTGCAGGATCCAGTGCCCTGGCTGACCCCTGTTTGCATCGACCCCCGTCCCTCGAACCCCGATGCGAGGCAGTCGCCTACAGCCCAGCTGCAAAGCCGGCCGTCCTGCACACCTGCATTGCTTGGTTCTACCAATTTGTTCCCCGTGGGGCTGGCCTGGCGGCGAGTCAAATTTGCGAGCATTCGCCGATCCTGCGCGCTTGACACCGTCGCGAGGCTGTTGCCTCAAGGACGTTGCCCGGCGGCAAGGCCGCTGGTCCTGCGCGCCCTCGCGTCGAGCCACTACCACAATTCGTTTCCTATTGGGCGCAGGTTCTGCGACTTTGCCCTCGCTGCGATCGGGGATCTCCTGGCCCGGGTTATTCCCCGCCGGGGACAGCAAGAAACTAAAAAACTGCAATGGCAGAAAAAATAACTGCAACGCAGGACTTCGCCAACCCGGGTCAACCAATATGCGCGGCCACCTCGCGGCCGCGAGCGGCTCGCTGACCCAGGCCAGCCAGAAGGGGTCTTCGCAGGATCCTGCAGGATCCAGTGCCCTGGCTGACCCCTGTTTGCACCGACCCCCGTCTCTCGAACCCCGATGCGAGGCAGTCGCCTACAGCCCAGCTGCAAAGCCGGCCTTCCTGCACACCTGCATTCCTTGGTTCTCACAATTCCCTTCCCGTGGGGCTGGCCCGGCGGCAAGTCAAATTTGCGAGCATTCGCCGATCCTGCGCGCTTGACACCGTCGCGAGGCTGTTGCCTCAAGGACGTTGCACGGCGGCAAGGCCGCTGGTCCTGCGCGCCCTCACGTCGAGCCACTACCACAATTCGTTTCCTATTGGTCGCAGGTTCTGCGACTTTGCCCTCGCTGCGATCGGGGATCTCCTGGCCCGGGTTATTCCCCGCCGGGGTCAGCAAGAAACCAAAAAACTGCAATGACAGAAAAAAAAGTGCAACGCAGGACTTCGCCAACCCGGGTCAAACAATATGCGCGGCCACCTCGCGGCCACGAGCGGCTCGCTGACCCAGGTCAGCCAGAAGGGGTCTTCGCAGGATCCTGCAGGATCCAATGCCCTGGCTGACCCCTGTTTGCATCGACCCCCGTCTCTCGAACCCCGATGCGAGGCAGTCGCCTACAGCCCAGCTGCAAAGCCGGCCGTCCTGCACACCTGCATTCCTTGGTTCTCACAGGTCGTTTCCCGTGGGGCTGGCCTGGCGGCAAGTCAAATTTGCGAGCATTCGCCGATCCTGCGCGCTTGACACCGTCGCGAGGCTGTTGCCTCAAGGACGTTGCCCGGCGGCAAGGCCGCTGGTCCTGCGCGCCCTCGCGTCGAGCCGCTATCAACCATGTTGGGCGCCATTGCACGCCATCGTGCGCCCGCAGATTAATTGTGCGCGCCTGCCCCCGTCGTGAGGTTGTTGTCTCAAGGATACAGCCCGGCGGCAAGGCCAGCGGTCCTGTACATTCCCGCGAGTAACCGATCACCAAGGCTGTCTCTTTTTGGGCACTGGCTGGCGGCACTGTCAGATTTCGCGCATCCTCACATAAGTTGCACACTGACCCCAGTTGCGAGGCAGTTTGCCTCAAGGAAAGCCCAGCGGAAAGGCTGGCGGTCCTGCGCATTCTCACGTCGAGTAACTACCCAGGTTCGCTCCGTTGCGGAAGCAGGCTGGCGGCAATGCCCAATTTCATGCGCCCACTGATGATGTATACCCACCCCCGTCACGAGGATGTTGCCTTGAGGTCACAAGCCGACGGCAGGGCTGGCGGTCCTGCACACCCTCACGTAGAGGATTTTGGGCAACCTCGACCCTAAAGACACTTTCGATCGACACGTTGGAGGTTCTGGCCTCCAGGACACAGCCTGGCGGCAATGCCGGCGGTCCTGCACGCTTGCCCTTCCTTACGTCCTCTGTGCCCCCAGGACACGGCCCGACGACAATGCCAGCAACCTTGTTCGCATTCTGACACGTCGGAATGCCCGACCTCCAGGACACAGCTGTTGAGCAGCGACCGACCGTCCGGGCATTCCTATAGTCATACCACGGAATGATCTTAGAACCCACAAATGTTCCAATAACAAAAACAAGTATCTCAGAACATAAACCCGATGTGTTAAAACGAGACAGTCCCAGCCAGAAATGTTCTAAGAACATTTCGTGGGAACCACAAGAGGTTCTCAGAACAGTGTTGGGTGGGGCTATGGGCGAGCCGGGACGCTTCGCCACTGCTTGAAGCTGGGCGGAAAGGCGGACGGTCCTAGACGCCCATCCCCACGAGGCATGCGCACACAGGCCGGCGACATCGCCGGGAGTGTTGTTTCCACAGGACACGTCGGTGAGTCGGCCCTCCCGGACGCTGAGCTGGCGGGCCTGCGCGCCTGGCCGGAGGTATCGACCAACTCAGGACACAGCCCGGCGGCACTGCTGGCAGTCCTGCACACCCTGCCCCTTGCGAGGCAAGTTAAGGCACAGCCCGGCAACGACGCTGGAGCATCTGTCCTGCAGGACACGTCACAGTGGCAATGCCGGCGGTCCTGCTCACCGCAGGCCTGACCGGCCCGGCCCGAAGCGGCCTTCAGAGGTCACAGGCCGCCACGACTGCCAGCGCGGCCCCGAGCAGGGGCTCACTGCACTGGGTGGGGACGCGGAGTGGCCCCGGACAATTTCTAGACATTTGCGCCTGGGGGGGGCGGTATGTTCACAGATTGTCCGAGCCCGCTGGTGGCCACTCTCGCGCGTTGCAGCTGGGGTGGGGCATCCTGGGGACCAGGTCCCTCTTGTCACCCCACAGCGGTGACATCGGCGGCAATGGAGGAGGTCGGCCCAGTCCACCCGTGGGGGGGGGTGGGGGGGGCGACCCGGCCTGCCGGAGAGCTGCATACCCGCGTCGCCCCTGGGGTGGCGATCCGACCTGCGATGGCGCAGATCCCCCCGTGTTACCCCAAAGGTGGTGTCCCGGCCTGCTGCAGGGCTGGTCTCCATGCTGCCCTGATGCGACCCCCGTCAGCGCCATGATGGCGATCCTCCCTGCGATGTAGCAGGCGCAGCCCCAACTACGGTAGCAAGCCGACCTGACGTGTGGCCCCCGGCGAGCTGCCTCGGGCCCCCCTACACGGTAAGGGAGCCAGCGTTTGACACGATTCTCATGGGGATGCCAGCCCATCCTCTGATCAGGTGGTGAGACACGCTTCATGACTGACCACTTGTACGGTATGAGGCGACCAGGGCTATCGTGAAGCACCCGCCGCCAATCCGAATGTGTCGAACAGAGGTGGTTGTCTAGGGAAATGCTGATCACACATACCATCCAGCAAACCAGGTGCCAACAACAGTCTCAGCAGGCTCTGGGACCAGAAATTTGTCATCCAAACCTGCACGAGCACCTTCACAGATGATGCCTCCCCTAAAGGAAATTAGCACTACACTGCAATCCTCCTCCTCTTCCTCATGCTCCGCCTCCCCCTCCTCCTCCTCCTCCTCCTCCTCCTTCTCCTTTTCCTCCTCCTCCTCCTTATCCTTCTCCTCCTCGTCCTGCTCCTCCTCCTGGCGCCCGAGGCAGCCATAACTCGAGGAGAGCGCCCAGCTGCGGGGCCGAAACCAGCTGCACGCAGCAGGCTCGTCCTTTTCGGCTATGTGGTTCTCTTCACCCCTCTGGAAGGCCGAGGCACTTTCAAGCAGCCAGAGCTCGACGGGAGTGTCAAACGGCGATGTGAATGCTGTGTGGGTCGGAGTCGATGGGGTCGGAGGATCGAGCCGCATCGGCGATGCATCGGCAATGCATCGGCGATGCATCGGCGACGTCGGCGTGGAGACAAAATCGGGATCCACATCGATCGGGATCCACATCGAGCCGCATCGCCGATGCATCGGCGATGCTGCGCGATTCTACGACCCCATCTGCTCGGACCCCATCTGGTGAACTCGCACGACCCAAAGGATACAAGGGGACGAGGAAGAAGAAGAGAAGCAGGGCGAGTAGGCGGGGAAGAGGAGAGTAGAAGGTGCGCGGTGTGGACCCGTCGTCCGATAGGCTGGCACACTTGACTTCAAAAGGCGACACCAGGGGAAGGAGGAGGGAAGAGCGCGTTTCTTTATGTTCGGCGATGACGGGCGTCATGGGGGGGAGGGGGGGGGGAGGGCGGGGGGGGGATGACCTGACGCCCCCCCCCGCCGAGTGGCTCGGGCACCACAGCCGCGCCCGCGCGCACGACGCGACGAGCGACGAGCGACGAGCGACGACGACGACGCGAGCAGCATGTAAGTGGCGATCTGCCCATTGCGCCTATGTGCACCACACCGCTCGCGTGCACCACACCGCGCGTGTGCACCACAGCGCCTGCGTACACCGCAACAGCCGTGTGCAATGCACCACCTGTGTATACCACAATACTTGGGAGCACTACAGCGCCGGTGTACATACACCGCAGCAGCCATGTGCAACACAACGCCTGCGTACACCACAGTGCTTGCGTGCACCGCAGCGCCTGTGCACGCCACAGCGCCTGTCTACACCACAGCATCCGCGTGCAACGCAGCGCTGGTGTACACCACAGCGCCTGCGTGCACAGGACAAGTGAAAAGAACATGTGCGTCAGGATCTGCTGCGGACAACTAAACGCTACGCCAGGAAAGTTCTGAGAATCGAATACGACATTCCTCCCTCCTCCCTCCTCCCTCCTCCTCCTCCTCCTCCTCCTCCTCCTCCTCCTCCTCCTTCTCCTCCTTCTTACCCCCTGTCGTGCGGCTTGGCGTTACAACGCACGTGCGCATCTTTGCGTGCACTGCAGAATGGTCGATTGAATCGGTCCACTTGGTTCTCGGACGGCCAGTTTAGCTGGAGCCTCCTGGACGCAAATGGGAGTTAGGGTGATGCGGGCGGACTCGGGGGGACTCGTACATTCCAGCGGCGTTCCTTTGTCCATGAGGGTTTGTTTTCCATTGTTTTCTCTGGAATCCACACGCGCTCCATTTTGTCACAAGGATCCCTTCTGAAATTCTATACACAACAATCGTGCTGTATTGCACACGGTTGATGTGGTGCACACAGGCGCCGTGGCGCACACAGGCACTGCAATGCACGCAGGCATTGTGGTGTACACTGGTGTTGTGTTGCGCACGGCTGATGTGGGGTACGGAGGCGCTGTGGTGTACGCAGGAGCTGCTGTGCCCGCAGGCGCGGTGGCACAAACTGACGCTGTGTTGCACGCGGCTGCTGTGGTGTACATCGGCGGTGTGGTGTACACAGGCGCTGCGGTGCACGCGGGCACTGTGATGTACACAGGCGTTGCGGTGCATATCGCCACCTACATGTTCGTGCTACCCGTCCTCCGTCATTCCTAAGCATTCCCAGACGCCGCCGGCGCGAAACGTGACGTCATCGAGCCCCTCCCCCCCCAGATGATTGCCGCAATCGGCCCGGACTAAAAAACAGGCTCCAGCCGCGTCCGCGCGCACGACGACGATGAGCGACGAGCGACGAACCACGAGCGACGACGACGGACGACGACGACGACGACGACGACGACGACGACGACGACGACTCCTGCGGACCAGACACCCATGCGGATTCCTACGCGGACGCCTACGCGGATCCCAATGCGCACGGCGGCAGTGCCCGGAGCGCACTGGGGGGGGGAGCGTTACGTCATCGGGGGGGGGGGGGAGCGGGGGCCATGACGCCCGTCATGCCCCAAGCAATAAAGAAACGGGCTCGAACCACTTCGGGTGGCATGTCATGATGGGGGCGGGAGGAGGAGGAAAAAACACATGTGTTTCCCCGAGCCGTGCTTGCACTTAGGGCTCCTTACTTCTCTTCCGATGAGCTGGGCCTGATTGTCGGTCTGGCGGCTATGGTGTCGCCGTCCTGGCCCCGTCGCCGCCTCGTCCCCGCCGGTCTTTTGGGCCTGACTGTCGGTCTGGCATCTGTGCTGTCGACGTCGCCGCCCCGTCGCCGCCTCGTCCCCGCCCCGTCGCCGCCTCGTCCCCGCCTGTCGTCTGGGCCCGATTGTCTGTCTAGCGGCTATGTTGTCGCCATCGTCGATCCGTCGCCGCAACGTAAACTGCACCGCAGATATTGCACCACATGGATTGCACCTCTCAGCTTGCACCACACGTTTGGCACAGCAAACATTGCATCACTTAGATTGCACCACGACGAATGCACCACATCGGTTGCGCACCGCATAGATGGCACATCATACGTTGCGCGCCACATAGATTGCATCATACAATTTGCACAACGTAGATTGCACAACATAGATTGCACACCATTTGGCTAGAAACACTCTGTTTGGGGTCCATGCTGGCTAACCCCAACGATGTTGCAGCAGCGATGAACATGCGAAGCAGAAGGCACAAACCGGTCTGCGATAGGCAAGCGAGAAGAAGAGGCATACGCATGGACGTAAACTTTTGAAGGTCCGCGCGGACTTCCTGGATCAGTACTGCATCGCCCTCCCTGGCACGCGGAGCGAATAGGATGAGGGAGAAACATAAGCATGAGCAGAAACGTTCGGAGGTCCACGCGAACTTCTTGGATCGGCACTGGACCCCCTCCCTGGCGCGCGAAGTGTGCGCGCAGGACGAGAAGCAAAAAAACAGACGCATAAACATTCGGAGATCCGCGCGGACTTCCTGGATCGGTGCTGGACCGCCCTCGCTGTCGCGCGGAGCGCGCCAGAGGGCGTCGCAAGAGGCGCCGCCGGGGTCCAGCGCCGACCCAAGCAATCCACACGAATTCCCCGCATCGCAGCGCCCTACATCTCATCCGCCCCATCGGGAGCTCCACCGAAAGCCCTGGTGGCAATGCTCGCATGCCGGCACGCCCGTTTAGGTGCACTCCTCACACGCCTCGTGGCCCCACAGAGAGCTCCATCGTTCATCTACCTCACTTCTCATTCCTGATCCCCGCGCCGTTGTTGGTCCTCTGCCTCCTCATCGAAGTGCCAGTCCCCTTGCCTTGCGCTACTCGCAGCTGCGAATGGTTGGGCCGTTCGCCGAGACATGCTGTTGATTGAGGGATGAGCAGCAGCAGAACGCGCAGGGAAGCAGATGACGGCAGGACGTTGCACCACCGCTGCTGATTGGATGGGGTCGGATCTCTGAGATCGCCGAGGTCTGGAAGGACGTCCGTCTTCGGCCTGCACGGAACAGGTTCGGATTGCGCCCAGACGGCCACCCCAGGTTTAAGTCGGGCCTCTCCCCCTACAGGGGGATCTTCGACGAAGAATTAAAAAAATACCCCCAAGATAGTCCAAACCTAATCCAAACATACTCTGGGGACTATTTGTTTGTATTGTTTAACCTTTTGGGGCCTTTTTGGGTACTTTTTTGTCGAAATCCCCCTGTAGGGGGACGCGCCCGACTTAACCCCAGGCGGTCCAGGCTGGCCTCGGCAGGCCCCCCGAGCAGTCCAAGGCTGGCCAAGAGGCTCCTGGGATCACCACAGGTGGGGGCTGGCCCACAAGGAACCTCCGCAAGCGACCCAACCCTGAAATCCGATTTGTTCAGTGAAAATCCAAAAGTTGTCCATCGTAAATCGTCAAGATCTTATTGGAGGCCCATCGAAATCCAAGAAACCCAGGGCACCCTGGCAGAATCCAACTTGTCTCTTGGCACGCGCCCCCACTGCAGTCCAAGGCGGTCTCAACACACCAACACTGGGGCGCGGAGCGCCCCAGGGCGCCGCCGGAGGCTGCGCTGGGGTGCTGAGACCGCCCGAGACTGCTCGGGAGACCTTGAAGGGGCCCCAGGACACACACACACATAAATACACACAAATAAGAATATCCCCCATATTTTCCCATATCTTCTGGGTTTCTGTCTTCCCCCCCACTTCCCATATTTTCCCATATTTTCTGAGGAATCGCCGATTCATTGTGTCTGTGTGTTTCTTTCCCTCCTGAGACCTGTCGAGGCCAGCTGGGGCTGCTCGAGGCTCGGGGGCCTGTCGAAGGCCGCGGGGGCCCGCTGGGGGGGCTGTCTGCGCGCAGCCTGAAGCCATGCCATGCTCCAGATCTCGTAGTAAAAGGGAGGGGGTCTGGACCCTCCAAGACAAGCCATTTCAGACCCCCCCCCCTGGGAGAACCCTCCAAAACATCGTCCCCAGACCCCCCAGGCCCTCCAAGATAGCCTGGAAGAGACCCCCCCCGAAATGAGACCCCCCTCCCTTTATTACGAAATCTGGAGTACCTATGCTGAGGTCGGGCAGGTTCTCCTACAGGCGGGTTTTGGAAGGGAAAGGAAAACCATCCAAGCATGCTCAAAGACACTCCAGAAATGATGGAAAAGTGGTCACGAGGCTATGTTTGGACTATTCTTGAGTATTCCTCCTGTAGAAGGACACGCCCGACTTAAACCCATGCCTCAGCGGAAGGTGACACGCTCGGCCAGGAGCACGAGAGGGCTGGTAGAGAAGACGACGCCGCCGACAGCGCTCGCTTAGCTGCGCCGGCCTCGCGCAGCAGGAGCCGGCGGTGGGCCGTGGCCCCAGCCCTGGGGGCAAATCGAGCAGGGCGAGTTGAGACAAATGGTAGCTCTAAATCGGGCCCAGATCCAGGAGGGGGGAGGGAGGAGGGAGGAGGAAGAGGAGGAGGAGGGGGAGGAGGGAGGAGGAGGAGGAGGAGGAGGAGGAGCGCCAGTAGCCTGTGGAGGAGGAGGAGGAGGAGGAGGAGGAATAGAAAGAGAAGGAGGAGGAAGGAATCATGGGAGCGTCGCATACCCTCGCAATTCCGTCTTTAGCGTGCACTCGCGTCGATTAGCGCCAGGTGCGTAATCGATGGGATAGAGCCGATTTAGCGTCGATCAGGGTCGATTATTAGCGTCGACTAGCGTCGATTGAGCCACAAAGAGGTATGAGAGGCTACCAGGCACGGGGCTGGCGCAGCCCATCGTCTCCTCCACCAGCCCTCTCGTGCTCCTGGCGCAGTGTTGCACCTTCCGCTGAGGCATAGGTATGGTAAGAGTGCGGTGTGCGCATACACAGCCCCGGGCCCCCAGGTAGTCCCAGTTAGCCTCAACAGGCCCCCCGAAAAGTCCTAGGCGGTCTCAACACACCAACCCTGGGGCGCGGAGCGCCCCAGGGGTCCAGACCCGTCCTTCGGTAGCAAATCATGGGAGCCTTGCATACTTTCGCAATTCCGTCGTTAGGGCGCGTTAGCGTCGATTCGGGTCGGGTAAACGATGAGACATCCCCGATTTAGCGTCGATCAGCGTCGGCTGGCGTCGATTTAGCGCTGATTAGCAAGAGCCAGCAAGATGTTGTGGTAGGATCCCATGAGCTGCCACCGATCCCACTGTAGAGGCAAGGGAACCGTGTACATGCGCCGATCCTGGCCAGGCCCAGCCTGGGCCCGGGATCGGTGCATCCGCCCTCCCGCCTTGGTCAGGAGGGCAGGTGCCCCGATCCTGCGGCCAAGATGGGCATGGCCAAGATCAGTTCATGTGCATACTTCGGGGATCTTCTGACTGACCCGGGTCAATCCAAACCTGGGTCAACCAGGTCTTGCAGAATCCTGCTAAATCCTGCACCCAAACACGGGTCAATGCGAAAGATCTTGCAAGATCCTGCAGGCTCCTGCACCCAAGCACGGGTCAGTGCGTCCCTGGCCCTGCAGGATCCTGCAAGATCGGGCGCTCTGGCGGACCCCCGTTTGCCTTGACCCCTGTCTCGAGGCTCCCGAACACTTCTCCTCGCCCGAACTCTGGGGGTCCCGACTGATAGGCCTGTTTTCCACCACCACCACCACCACCACCACCATAAGTTGGAGAGGAGGAGGGGGTCCTCCCACCATGAGCTGGAGGGGGAGGGCGTCCTCTTCCTCCTCCTCCTCCTCCTCCTCCTCCTCCTCCTCCGCCTTCTCCTCCTCCTCCTCCTCCGAGCGCACCAGCTCTCGAAGCTGCGTCTGGCCGTGGCGACGAGAGGCCCCCCAACGAAGGCCGGCTGCCGCTGCCAGGGTCAGGCAGACGCACCCGTGCTCCGAGCTGCGTCCAGCCGCGGCGACCCGGGGGGGCCCCTCCCTGAAGACCAACCACTCTCCTCCTCCTCCTCCTCCTCCTCCTCCTCCTCCTCCTCCTCCTCCTCCTCCTCCTCCTCCTCTCTCCTCCTCCCTCCTCCCTCCTCCCCTCCTCCCTCCTCCCTCCTCCCTCCTCCCTCCTCCCTCCTCCCTCCTCCCTCCTCCTCCTCCTCCTCCTCCGCCTCCTCCCTCCTCCCTCCTCCTTCTGCTGAATTCTCCTCCTACTCCTCCTCCTCCCCGATCCGCTCTCAGAGGCCTCCCGAGTAGGGCTCGAGTAGACAGGGTCGGAGGATCGCTGCGCCGCATCGTCAGAGCATCGTTGGCGTCGGCGATGCTTCGGGTTGCATCGCTGAGGCATCGGCGATGCGGCGCGATCCTCGACACCGTCTGCTCGGACCCCATCTGGGAGGCCTTCACCACCGCTGTCTCCGCTCGGCCCTCCTCTGAGCAGAGGGGGGGGGGGCTGTTGCCGAGCGACACCACAAGAAGAAACAACGGCATACGAAAACATCGCATTTCGACGGACCGCGTGCATTTCTTGGATCTGCGTTTCCCCACCCCCCCTGGTGCGCGGAGCGCGCCAGGAGCGGCGCCCGAGGCGCCGCCAGGGGAACCCCCGGCGCGGATCCAAGAAATCCGCGCGGAGCTCCGAGCGAGCGAGCGAGCGAGCGTCCACGTGGCCCCATTGCGCGCAGAGCCGCGCCCACTCGGGCGGGACGGGGCGAGCCGTGGCCCGTCTGAGGAACGGCGTCGATGACCTCACGCCTCGGTCGCGAGCTGGCTGGTCCCCTCTCCGTTCCGCCATGCTGGAAGACTGCTTGCCATCTGGGCCCGTATGCCGCGCCGTCTGCCGCGGTGCGGTGCGCGGTGCGGCGGCGGCCAAGAGGGGGGTGTGCAAGAGGGGGGGGGTGCAAATCATGACCGGCGGCATGTGCGCGGCCCAGCGGGGGGGGCCAGGGACGCAATGAAATGAGCAGAGGCGCCATGAGATCTGGGGAGACATCATGGCCCCCGCCATGATATCCACCCCCCCCTTGTCAGCACCCCCCTCTTTTCCGCCCCCGAGCGGTGCGGCGGCGGCGCGTGCAGCGGGCCCCCCCCGGGGCGCGGGAGCTCCTCGTGCGGCCCGTGGCCAGCGCGGCTCCGGTGCGGCGCGCCGTGCGCTGCCGACCGCGCCCCCAGGGGAAGGGCTCCCCACGGAGGGGCCGCATTCCCTTGCTCGTGCCCTGCCTCCGCCCGCCCTCGCTCCCTCCCTCCCTCCCTCCCTCCTCCGTCCCCCTCTCCTGTTCCTCCTCCCTGCTCCTCCTGCTCCTCCTCCTCCTCCTCCTGCTCCTCCTCCTCCTCCTGCTCCTCCTCCTCCTCCTGTTTCTCCTCCTCCCTTCCCTTTCCTTCTGGATACCTCGTCCCCGTCGCATCCCGAAGCCAGTGGGAAGGGCGGGCCGGGCGTTTCGCTCGAGACCTCCTCATAATCCTGGAGCCTCGGACTTCAAAGCTGATATCAATTTTGCAAATCGAATGCGGACCGTGCTCTACATGTGGTTTTCGCTTCAACGCTTCGCGAATTCGTTTGAAACATGTGCAAAAGACTTCACGGATTTAGGACAGGTGGTTGTCAAAGTGGGGCTCTCACTTCAGCGCCGCGCACATTCGTTGTAAACATGTGCAGACGCTCCACGGATTGAGGGCAGGTGGTTTTCAAAATGTGCCTCTCGCCTCCGCACCGCGCACATTCTGAAATTCTGAAACATTACAAAGGCTTCACACAGTGAGGGCAGCTCGTTTTCAAAATGTGGCTCTCGCCTTAGCGCCGCGCGTACTTGTTTGGCACATGTGCGAAGGCTTCACGGGTTTGAGCACATATGATGTTCAAAATGTGGCTCTCGCCTTAGCGCCGCGCGTATTTGTTTTACACATGTGCGAGAGCTCACGGATTTTGAAGACATCTGATGTTCAACATGTGGCTTTCGCCCTGGCGCTGAGCACATGCGAATTTTACGTTTGTAAGGTTGTCACTGGTTTTCATGATTACCGCACCTGGAACGGCGTTTTGGAACGATTCAGACTTAGCAGGGCGCAACAGTTACGTTGACTCGTGGGTTACATTCATTGGAAATGCGTGCTGGCGCGATTCGGGATCGTCATGACGCAACAACCAGGTTGACTCGAGGCGTTGAAGTCACGAGAACTGTGAATTGGCACGCATCAGGATCTTCAAGCCGTTGTCGGTTAACGCGGTGCTTCCCTCGGTGGAGTTGGTGCCTTTACGACCTATGAAAACAGAACTTGGAGTGAGGGAGCGTTCCGGAATCGTTGCTTTCCTCCTACTCTTCCTCTCACTCCTCATGGCCCTTCCCCCTCGATATCGTCCTGCTTGCCCTCTTCCTCATCCCCCTGCACTTCCTGCTCCTCCTCCTACTACTTCGACTACTCCTACGCCTAGTACTAATAAGACTACGAATACCACTACGATTACTAGTACTACTACTACTACTACTACTACTGATACAACTACTACTACTACTACTACCACTACTACTACCACTACTACTACTACTACTACTACTACTACTACTACTATTACTACTACTACTACTACTACTTTTACTACTTTTACTACTACTACTACTACTACTGCTACTACTACTACTACTACTATTACTACTACGACTACTACTACAATTACTTCTACTACTACTACTACTACTACTACTACTACTACTAGTACTACTACTACTACTACTACTACTACTACTACGACTACCACGACTACTACTACCACTACTACTACTGCTGCTACTACTGCTGCTAGTACTACTATTACTTATATCACCACTACGAGCACTACTACTACTACTGCAACCACAATCACTACTACTACTACTACTGCTACTACTACTACTACTACTACT
>CAUYUJ010004831.1:32500-60000 GCA_963575745.1 Prorocentrum cordatum
GAGTCTCGCAAACTGCCGACGTCCCCGCCACCCCCATCACTCTTATCCGCATCTGCGGGGTACTACTTAATGAATATTATGTCTGCCACTCCTGCTTGTTGTATTCCCCTTTTGTCTTCTGATCGAATTATTACATTTCTTGTATTTGTGATCACCAGAGAAAGGGGGCTGAACGGTCATTCATTGTCTCTGGGTGCGTGGTTGAATAAGGAATGAGTAGTGAGACTTCTGCTCGATGCGTTGTTGATAATGTTGTTGTGGTTGTTGGTGTTGTTGTTGTTGTCGTCGTCCCACCCGCGACCAACCCGCGACCCACCCCGCGACCCACCCTGCGACCCATCCCGCGACCCACCCCGCGACCCACCCGAAAACCAACCCGCGAACCACCCGCGACCCACCCCGCGACCCACCCGCGACCCACCCGCGATCAAAATGCGACCCACCCCGCGACCCATCCGCGACCCATCCGCGACCCATCCGCGACCCACCCGCGACCCACCCCGCGACCCACCCGCGACCCACCCCGCGACCCACCCTCAAGGGAGGAAAAACCACCCGGACCTGACAATTGACGCTTACTAAAAGGCCCTGGGCGTTGCCGAAACAGCCCTGCCCTGTTCGCTTCATTCCTTGCGTGCGTTTACTACAAGGCTTCGCTCGTCGGGGTGATTCTTATGGGGTGGATATTCTGCCCTCTACACCCGCGACCCAACCGCGACCATAGCGACCCGTCCGCGACCCGTTTGCAACTCAGAGTCTCGCAAACTGCCGACGTCCCCACCGCCCCCTCACTCTTATTTCCTCATCTGCGGGGTGCTACGTATTCCTCCTCCTCCTCCTCCTCCTCCTCCTCATCCTCCTCCTCCTCTCCCTCAAATTCAACCTCCTCCTCCTCCTCCTCCTCCTCCTCTTCCTTTTCCTCCCTCTCCTCCTCCTCCTCCTCCTCCTTCTCCTTCTCCCTTTCCTCCTCCTCCTCCTCTCCTCCTCCTCCTCCTCCTCCTCCTCCTCCTCCTCCCCTTCCTCCACCTTCTCCTCCTCCTCCTCCCTTTCCTCCTCCTCTTCCTCCTCCTCCTCCTCCTCGAACTCCTCTTCATCATCCTCCTCCTCTTCCTGTTCCTCCTTTTCCTCCTTTTCCTCCTCGTCCCCCTCTGCTTATTTGTCCTTTCCATCCTCCTCTTCTTCCTCCTCCTACTCCTCCTCACCGTTCCACGCTCCGGGATCCCAGCCTCCAGTCGGCACGAAGGCGCCGGAGGTCAATGCGGCTTAACGCTATACACGTGATCCCAGATCCGCCTGCATCATGCGTCGAAGACTGCGACGGCAGGCATCGACAGAACCGCGACGGCACCAGGCACCGAGTGGCCGCCGCTCCCCGCCATGCACCGGTAAAACCGCCGCTGCGCGAGTCCCCGCCACAGGGGGCGTTTGTCGCAGCGTGGGGACGGATCCTCCGAGGGGCATTTGGCCACCGCCCAGCTGCATGCCGCCTCCTGGCGCGGGGGAGCCGCGGCGCGGCGCCACAATCGGCGCCGCGGTCACAGGGAGGAGAGCAGGAAGGAGAGAAGGGAGGGGAGGGAGGGAAGAAGAATGACAGGCGCCGGGGAGGAGCAAAAAGGAAAAGGGGGGAAAAGGTGCGGCGGGTTCGGGCTTCAGCCAGCGCAGTCGCGCATGCCGCTGCACAGACCCCGGCACGCCCCAGCGCCGCGGTCGCGGGTCTGTCTCTTTGGGGGGGCCCACCACGGCGCACTCCTCACCCAGGCAGCTTTTGGGGGGGAGTCGTGCACCGAGCCGCCCCGAGGCCGCCCACGGGGCTCGTGTATGGTGCCTCGATCCGTCGGATCGTTTTGGGGCGGTTCGCGCGGCTTCGCTCGCGCCGCGCCTCGGCCAGAGGAGGAGGGGCAAAACAGGGCTCGGATCGGGATAAATCGCTCCAGAGCGTTCCGGAGCGCTCTCAGAGCGTTCCGGAACGCCCTGGAGCGGCCGCGGCGCCCAATACATCCTCCAAACCCGCCGATTCTCAGAGATTTCGAATTATCCCGATCGGATATTGTCCCGATCTTCGCGTCGTTTAAAAGGGACCTAAGGCGGGGCACAGCGGAGGAAGAGAAGGGGTCGGGGAGAAGAAGCGGGACTCGAGGTCAACGGTCGGGGCGCGCAGCTCCCCCCTGGGCGGGGTCCTCTGGGGACTCGGGCGTGGGGGCCGGGCCCCGTCCGTCGGCTCGCCCGGAAGGGTCCCCACGGGGATCTGGGACTTCGGCCCGACAGAACCGAGGATGATCGGGAGCGGGTCGAGAACTCCAGGCGCGGCGGCAAAAGTCGGGGGCCGGGACCTGTCCAGCCCTACCCTCGCAGACAAGGCCGTCGCTGTTGGCGTCGGTATCGGGCCCCTGGGCAAGAAGACGGGAACCGTTATAATCATGGCCTCTGCGAGGGCCTTGGAAAGGCTGAGGGCCGACCATTTCGGCCGAGGCGCGGAATTACCCCCGGGCCAATATGTCCCAGAAGCGGCGCGGGCCTGGGCCCCGCCCACGCGCCCGCGAAGGCAGCTGCCGCGCCGCGGCGCAGCAGTGAGACGCGCGTGGAGCCCGTTCATCCTCAGGCCTGCGACGCGCATTGGCGCGCGCCCGATCTGGCCGCGCTGCTCGCGCTTGTCGAAGTCGGCGGTCGAGGCCGCCGGGCAGTTCTGAAGGGTAATCAGCGGCTCCCACGCCCGCGACGCGACCAACTGCTGGCGCCAGTGGGCCGGGGTCGGATGCTCCGACAAGGCCGCCGAGCCTGCGCGCAGGCGCGCCACGATCAGCGGCGCCATGGCCCACAGCAGCGCGATGCCCACCATGCGTTGGAGCCTTGGTTGCGCCGATGTCTCCGGGGCCCTCCTGCGGGCATCGCGCCGCCGCGGCGGCGGCGGCGCCGCCGGAGATCCCGACCATCCCGCAGCGACCCCCCTCTCGCGCGAAGGGCCGCCGCGGGTGGGAATGCGATGCGAAGAGCTCCGGGCTGGCGGACTTCATCGGCGCCCCGCGTCGATCGCAACGTCGACGCCGAGGATCGCGGCGACCACCTTGTCGCAGAGCTGCTGGGACGCAAGTGGCGGTCTGCAGAGAGTCCTGCGCGTCACTTCATCTCTGCGCGCCGCAGCGCAGGTTCAGGGCGGCGACCTCTAGGCGCCGGATGCGCCACTGAGCAGCAGTCGAGGATGCGCCCGCGTAATTAGCTGTCCTGAACTGGACCGATGCGCAATGCTCCTTGGGCGCAGGATCTGGCGCATGCGGTGGCGGCGCTGGCCCCGTCGGCGCCCGGGGCAGCTCCTTCGCCGTGTGTCCGAGTGCGCAGTCGCGATCCAGGATGATAGCTCACGCATCCTGGCCCGGGGCGCGCCTCGAAAATTCCGCCGCCAGCTGGGCGGGCGGCCCCGCTGCCGTCGCGGGGGGGGGATATCGACCCGCTTCCTGAAGCCGCCCTTCGGGAATGGTTCCTCGACTTTCGTCCAGCTGCTCGTCGTCCGCGCATGGCGCGCTGCCTTCCATGGCGACCGACGCGCCGGTCGAAAAGCCACCTTAACTGGCGACGCGGCCGGTGGAAATCCATCGCGCAAGCCTGGCACTGGCGGGCGCCTCGCACCCATGGCGTCTCGGCGCTGGCCACGGCTCCGCGCGTCGGAATTTTGGGCCCTGTGCCCCTTCTGGCGCCGGAAGCTTTCGGGGCGCCATGGGCAGGGCCAGCGACCCAGTGGCCTCGACTCCGCGCATGAGGAGGCGGGCCTTGCCACGGCGGAAAACGATTGGGCCGCCGCCTCCATATCTGGGCGCGCCCGTCGAAGTCCCCAGCCGCCGCCTGCAGCGCGTCGGCGAATCTGTCCTTCCAGCCGCTGTGCGAGGCGCTGATAGCTCGCCCCCGCTGTCGGAAGGCCTCGGCGCAATCCTCCAGCCCCGCGAACACGGCCGTGCACAGGCCCGCCCAGCGGAAGTCTTCCAGGCGCAGCAGGGGCCAGCTGCGGCGCCGCGGGCGCACGGGCACAGTCGCGAGCCGAGCCGCGACAACAGACGCCACGGGCGGCCCCGACTGCAGCAGCGCACCGAACCAGCGTGGGCCGGCTGCGCGGAACAAGTGGCGGGGGCGCGCGCGCGCCTCGCCCCCCGCCCTATGGGGCAATGCCGGCGGCGGCGCCCAGGGACTTGTCGAGCTCCCCCTCTCCGTCGTCCGCCTTGCGTTTCAAGGGCGAGCTGCGCGTCGCTGCTCGGTGCGTCGACGTCGCCACGCCGAGTGAGTAGGGCACTTCGGCATCCGCCGAGGGGCCTCAGCAGCCTGCCGAGCGGCGCCCGGGGCCAACTTTGAGGGCGTCCTCGGAGGCCGCCAACGCCTGGAACGGCAGGTCCGCGTCGGAGCGCGTCTTCCTGCGAAACCTCTCCAGCTGCTTGGTGGTGGTCTGGGCGCGACGGTGGCGCTTTGGATGCATGGCCCCGCGGCCATCCACAACTGCGCCTATCTGCGCGCGGCCCCGGCCTTCATGCCAGAGGCGGCGCTTGGCACCGCTGGCCCCGGCCGCCCGCAAATGGGGCCAGGGCCTCGGACGTGCCCGCGCCAAGGTCGGGCAGGGGCCCTGGCTCGGCGAACGCTTCCAGCGCCGCTCCTCCCGCGCGCTCGACCGCCTCGACAACGTTGGACGCGCTTCTCCGATGTTGACGCAGGCGCCGCCATCTGCGAATCCGCCGCCGCCTGCCCAGGCGCCCCCGCAAAGGTTGCGACGGATCGTCGACGCCCCGGACGTAGCCCCCAGACCGCGCCGGCGCAAACGCTCTTCGATCACCAACGCGAATTCGTGCGCGGCGCCCGCGAGCGGCCGCCCTGGGGCGGGCGACCTGGCCGCGAGCCGGACGTGGCCAGGGAGGGCCCTCGAGGTCAAACCAGCGCGCTGCGCGCTGCTCTTGGATACCCCGTTGCCTGGCAACTGGCCTTCCAGCCTTCGGCTCAGCGCGTGCCCTGCTTACCTGCGGGGCCCCTGCGGGGTCTGCGATGGCCTTCTTGGTCTCCGCTGACGCGTTGGTCTCCAGCGCGAGTTCCCGCGCCGACGACTAGATCGCGCAACTTGCGCCCAGGAAAAAAAACGTTGAGGTGGTGGCCTGGGCTTGCGCGGAGGCCTGCAAGAGCCCGACTGCGCTGCGCGCCGCGCTGTCTGGCGACGCCGACCTGCCCCTGCCCGACAATCTGCGGCAACGGGGTGGCCGGGCGCGCGCGCTTTTGCCGGGCGGCGCCGCGATCGTGATCCCCCCATGGTTGGCGCGTCTGAGATGTTATTATTCTTGCGGCGGCGCCTATATCAGCAGCTTTCCAAGAGCTGGCGCGACGCGCGAAACGCGAACTGCACGACCAAGGGCAATGCACCTTGGCCTAAGAGCCTGCGAACTTCTTGCAGAGCTCCGGGACGCCGCCCGCCCCTGCCGCGGCGTGCATGGCTGGGCGGAACGATCGCTCGAGCTCGTTGATGTTCGGGGCGCGGTCGGGACAACCAGCGCTTCTGCACTGAGAGCTGACTGGGGAAGCTGCCCCGCTGCGCAAGCGAGATCGGGAAGCCCACTGCAATCTCGACAGGGGTGGATTACCGCAGCCACCACTTGCCCCTCGCGCCGGTCGTCTGCCATGGCCCCGCTTCGCTCCGCGACGATCGGAATTGTGGCTGTCTGCGTCTTTGCGGCCCCCCAGTCCTCAGGGCCGCGCAGAGACCCCTCTTTGACCGGTGCCAGTTCCACGCGCCGCCATAGCCTGCCTCCGCGCGCGCGCGGTGGTCGTTCGCACCCTGCCGACGGCTCGCCTGGATGAACTTCAACAGCGGGCGCCCTGTCCGGAGCGCAGCACCGGCATGACAAGCCTGCTGCGCCCCCCGGCCGCGTGGGCAGCGACACGAGCCAGTTGCCCTCGCGGCCGCGGAGGATGCCCGCGACGGCCCCCTCGGGCATGATCACCTTCGCCTGTCGGAAGAGCTGGCCCGCCTTAGTGCGGCGAGGCAGACCCTCCTCTCGCGGGGTGCTGCGTCTCGCTTCTGGCGCGCGCCCTCAGGTCACGCCTGGACATCTCGGTACTTCGAGCCGGCGCATTCCGCCTCTGCGGGATCGAGTCCAGCCGCGGCGACAACGGCGGCAGCTGTCGGCTCGGGGGCACCAGCGCAGCCAATGCTGAAGGGAGCAAAGCATGCCTTGGCTCCGCGTCTCGGCCAACTCCGGCGGCGGCTGCTGAGCTGGGGCAGTCTTCTGCAGCTACGGCGGTGGCCGAGACAACAATCGGCGCAAAAACGCACCTCCGCAACCGCTCCTGATCCGGAAACCAAAAAAAAACATTGCATTACTCAGCGAGTCGGACTTCGTTGGCGACGACTGAGCGGGGGCTGTGTTCGGCAATGGGCTCGGACCCGGCTGCGGCGACGTCTGAGGCGACAGCAAGCTCGAGAAGCGCCAGCGCTACCGACTCCGACTCCGGCAAAGCATAGCCGTTAAGGCAAGGGAAAAAGAACTCGCTGGACTGGCTTGGCGGCGCCCAGCCGTCACCAGCTGCAGCTGCGGACTGAATGGGCGCGGGTGTGCTCGATGTCACGTTGCCGACGGCGGAGCCGAAGGCGTCGGCCACCCCCCGAAGCGGGGCCTCACCTGGCGCTGCAAGGGCCTCGCGGCCAGTGCTCTCTGGCCGGGGGCGGCCCAGCGGCGCGCGCCCCAGCCCTGCAGCCCACGTCGACGCCCGCGCCGGGGCCGTCGAAGTCGCGCGGGAAGTTTGAAGAGGGCCGCGAACTTGACAACCATATCCTTTCTTCTCACTGGGCCCAACGAACGCGCGGGATCCAGACGGCGGTCGCGAGGCCCAACGGCAAGCTCGACAAGCGGCCGAAGCCCCTCGTCCGAGATCAGCGCAGCCAGCCCCCGATCCACTGAATCCGCGTGCTCTCGAACATGTCCCATCGAGCGCTCAGCAGCACGGGGCGGCCCTGCACCGCGCACCCTCGGGCGCGCCGCATCGCGCGCCTCCTCGGCGGGAGGCCGCCACCGCTGCGCGCGCGGTGCTGCGGCCCTTGCCGGAGTGGTCTCGGGGCGCACTTTCGGCAGTACATTCGCAGGCAGCTCGGCAGCGCGTCGAAAACGCAGCGGGCGCGGGCATTGGGCGCCCAGCAAAGGGGTCGAGATGTCCACGAGCCCTCGTTGGCCTCGAAGCGGGTGGGTCAGCCGCGGGGCTGTCTCAGCACGCCGGGGCCGCCCCCTCCAGGTAGCGGCGAGCCGCGCGGCTCGGTCATTGCGCCAGGTCTCGCGGCGAGGGTGCGTGCGCCCGGGCCGTGCAGATGGCCTTGAGCACGAGGCTTCTCGCCAGCCCTTGGACCCTCCTCGACCCCCGGTGGTGGGAGTGGCGCAGCGCACGCGGCCTCCATGATCCCGCGGACGTCCAGGACTCTTGAATGCTTGCCGCTCCATCGGGAAGTCCCGCTCTGTTGCTGAACGCACCGCGTCGTCCAGCGCCTCGGCTTGGTCGTTGGGATAGAGGTGCGGCGCCGCTGTCAGTAACTGCTGCAAAAGCTGCTCGACGTGGACGTTGCATTCCGACATATCGAAAATATCGCCAATGAGACGTCGACCAGGCCGCGTTCAGACTGCCAGCTCGATGTCGCCGAGCTGCCAGTTCCTCGGCTCGGCGGCTTCGGAGCGCGGCGGTGGTTCGGGGCGCAGCCCATGGAGCAGGTCGGCCCAGGCTGGTCTGTGGAAACCCTCGGTTTCGAGCGCCCGTGCGGCATTGGCGGCTGCGTCGAGATCTTGGACACCTTCCAGCAGGTATGGTGGGATTGCTATGTGATCATGTTGCTGCCCCCCCTGCGCGTCCCGTCCATGGCCGCGCACGTGAGGGCATGGGTTCGAAGGCCGGGGCGGCTCGTGCGCCTCTGACGGATCTCGCGCGAGGGCTGCCCGAAGGCGGCGCGGCAACCCAGGGCGCCGTCGCGACGCCCGCGCAGCGTCAAGCCAAATTGCTGAGCTCAGGCCACCCACGGCATGCTTACGACAATTCGGAGCAATTGCCGACGCGGTACCACAGTAGCGAAAAACACGGTCGGCGGCACGCGAAAGCTCGCAGGCCGCGTTGGCGCCGACCGCAAATCCAGCATGGCGGCCCAGCGAACCGAGCAACGGGAAACCGGGCGCGAGACCCGCGCGCAAGTAGCCACGAATGGACACGGCGCGCGCACAAGCCACGCGATGACAAACTAGCGCACAATGGGAAACAGCAACATAGTTGAAGTCGCGGGCAAATGTCCTCCGCGCGGCGCGTCGGCGCACAAGCGGGCCGCGAAGGCCAAAGCCACCGCCGACGTGGCTCGAGCGCGCCGGCGCGCCGACCGCGAACGCATGCTTGCGGCAGAATGCCCGAACGGCGCCCATCTATCAGAAGGTCTGAAGGCGGTCCTCCGATGCACGCGAAGTGTCGCGCATGCGAGGGCGCCGCCCCCGCTATGTCACAGCCCCCGAGAAGCGAGCGCATAGTGCTCGCGCCAGATGGGCTGCACTGGTCAGGGCCGCAGCCGAGTCTCAACGTAAAGGCCGCGTCGGAGCAAGCCGATGTGAACAGCCGCCACTGCCAGTTGAGTCAAAATGACGCGGCGGCGCGGAGGGTGGAAGAGGGGGCGGCTGGGGATAGCAATGGAAAGGCCAAGAGAAGGAAGGTCGAGGGCGCGAGGGAAAAAGGAGGATGAGAGGGAAGATGAAGGCAGGTCGGAACGAGGGATAACAGATAGAGAAGGCAAGGATCAGGGATGAAGGCAGAGGAAGGGGGCGGGAAGATCGGGGAGGACGAGGCAGGCGCGAGGAGGCACGTTCCCACGGGGGTGGGATGGGGCGGGGTGAGGGGGGCTCAAGATACCCAAGGGGACTGGAACCCACGAGGATGGATCAATCATCCGAGGGAGTACAGAAGAGGCCAGTCCACAAGAAACCTTCCACAAAAAACCCAACCCTGCGACCTCAGGACGACCATCAACTTTTGGCGTGGGAGCGCCACGCCTTCCGTCGCAAAACAATACAAACCCAAGAAAACCCAGGGCACCCTGGAGGCAAGCAAGTTGTTTTTTTGGCATGGGTCTCCAATGTATTTGGCGGCGCGCACAAGGGGATGGAGGGAGGCTGCTTCTTAGAAGGAGGCTGCTTCTTAGAACGAGGCTGCTTCTTAGAACGAGGCTGCTTTCTTGGGGGAGGGCTTCTCAGAAGGAGGCTGCTTCTTCGAAGGCGCCGTTCTGACATCTGTAGGTAAGGCCCGCGCCTTCTAAGAAGCGGGGGTGCTTCTAAGAAGCCCTCCCCCCTCCCCCCACCTAAAGGGGCCCCAGGACACACAAATAAATACACACAAATAAACAGATTCCCCATAATTTCCTATATTTTCTAAGGTTTTGTCTTCCCCCCCAACTCCCATATTTTCCAATATTTTCTGGGGAATCGACGATTCATTTTGTCTGTGTGTTTCTTTCCCCCCTCCCCCCACCCCCCTCTGCGCGTGGCTGATGTATCCTTTCTCCGCGCGGGGCGTGCCTCCGCTCCACGTCGGCCCGCCCGGCGGGCGAAGCCACGGCAAAGGCCGCCCGCGGCCTTCGACACGACGACGCCACGAGCGGCACGCGCGCGGGGCGCCGGGGCACGGAGCCGAAGTGCGGTGACGGTCATCCACCACTTCCCCTTCCCACTCCTCCTCCTCCTCCTCCTCCTCCTCCTCCTCCTCCTCCTCCTCCTCCTTCCCCTTTTCCTCCTCCTCCTCCTCCTCCTCCTCCTGCTCCCTCTCATCTTCCTCCTGCTCATGCTCCTGCTCCTCATCCTCCTCCTCCTCGCCCTCGCCCATCCTCTCACATCTCATCTCTATGTCGTCCTCATCCCTCCCCCGACCCTCCAGGCACGGCGCCATCCCTGCGAGGGTTGCCGCTCATCGACGGCCAAAACGACGGAGCCACAGCTGGCCCAGGCTCTCAGCCAACGTGAGAAACCGTCCTCGTGAGGGCCACCGCTCTTCGAAGGCCAAGGCGCCCGAGCCCACAGCTGGCCCATAGAGCCGCCTCCCGCCCACCAGAAAGGGCACCATCCCTGGGAGGGTCGCCCAGTCTTCCGGGGCGGCCAAAACGCCCGGCCCAGAGCTGGCCCGCAGAGCCGGCAGAGCCCTCCAGCCCTCCGGTGAGGTTCGCGACTCGTCGAAAGCCAAAACGACCAGCCCACTGGCCGCAGCAGCTGCCGCCAACGTTGGGCGGGGGTTAGGAGGAGGAGCGAGGAGGAGGAGGAGGAGGAGGAGGAGGAGGAGGAGGAGGAGGAGGAGGAGAAGAAGAGAAGGAGGAGGAGGAGGAGGAGGAGGAGAAAGAGGAGGGCGGAGGAGGGAGGAGGAGGAGGAGGAGGAGGAGGAGGAGGAGGAGGAGGAGGAGAAGAGATGCCGCTCATCGAGGGCCACAGCGCCTGGCCCACAGCTGGCCCACAGAACTGGCAGAGGCTCTCGGCCCGCTTGGGAACACCATCCTCATTGAAGGCTCATTGAAGGGGCCCTGGGACACACAAATTAATATACACAAGTAAAATAATTCTCCATATTTTCTCATATTTTCGGGTTTTTTGTCATCCCCCCCACTTCCCATATTTTCATGTATTTTCTGGGGAATCGAGGATTAATTGTGTCTGTGTGTTTCTTTTCCTCCTGACTCATGAAGGCCGCCACTCTTCGAAGGCTGAGAGCCCAGCCCACAGCTGGCTCCTGGAGCCGGCGAGGGCCTCCGGCCCGCCAGAAGGGGCGCCACGAGGGTCGCCACTTGTCGAGGGCCAAGGCGCCAGGCCCACAGCTGGCCAACCGAGCCGGCAAAGGTATCCAATAACGCGTATGCTTAATGCGAGGTGAGAACCCATGATGCTATGGCAGGTGTGGGGGGAATATTTGCATGGCGCTGAAAAAAAACACAATGTTGAGTGTTTTCGGCGCTTGGGCGAGAGGCCAATTGTGAGGGAACCTGAACCGCGTTCCAACCGTTTAGAACAATTGTGCGCGGCGGTGGCCAATTGGAAAACTAGCTCCTTTCATCCTTGGAATGGATGCGAACGTTTCCGACGAATGATTGCGGCGTTAAAGCAACAACAACATTTTAAGAACGCCTGTCCGTCATCAGTGACATCGTTGCACACATTTCAAAGGAGTCGCCCTCCAACCCGCGGAACTGCTGCAGACGATTAACACTAACGTGCGCGGCGCGTAGGCGAGATACAAAGCTCGTGAATAATCCTGCTCCGTTAGTCACGTTGCTTCGGCCTTCCTAGACCTTAGCCAAATCTGCACGGCGCTGGGGCGAGATCTGTATTCTTCAAAGGAGCCGTCCACCATCCTCAAAGCTGCCGCAATATCTCAAACGAATGCGCGCGGCGCTGTTGGCTACAATCGCATGTTCAAGACGACATGTGCTCCATAGGTGAAGCTACTGCCAGCGTTTTAGGACTATCGTTCGCGGCGCTACGGCGAGAGCCAGAACATGAAACGATCTGTGCTAAACTCGTGGAACTGTTGCAACATTTCAACACGGACGTGCGCGGCGCTGTAATAGAAACTACATGCTGAAAAGGACCCCTCTCCTTCCGTGGATGTTTTGAACTTCCAACCTTGAACTTCCAACCTTCAGGAGCATAAAGGGTGAGGTGGTATCAGGCAAACGACAAGATAGCCCTACCGACCCGTCCGGGGGTGCGATAGGGAAGTCGAGTATAAGAACAATGAATGGAGAAAGAGGAGTAGGAGGAGGAGTGGTAGGAGGTGGAGGAGGAGTAAGGAGGAGGAGGGAACATCTGGCCGAGGGAGGAGGAGCCAACAGAGGATGACTGAGGAGGAGAGTGAAGGAGGTTTCCCCCCTCCTCCTCCTCCTCCTCCTCCTCCTCCTCCTCCTCCTCCTCCTCCTCCTCCTCCTCCTCCTCCTCCTCCTCCTCCTCCTCCCACTCCTCCTCCCCCCCCCTTTTCATTCTCATCCACCTCTTTTTACCCTCCCTCCCCCTCCCTCCTTCTCCCCCATTCCTCCCTCCGCCTCCTCTTTTTTCCCCAATCAGTGCTTGCACTGAAGGAGTCCTAGCGGATATTGAACGATCCGAACGGAAATCGAAAAATTTGGCGAAAGTCCCGCGCCGATTTCGGTGGCCGGCGGAGTTCCCAGGTCCCGTTTCTGGGTTCCCAGGTTCCCGGTTGCTGGTTCTGGGCCGATTTCGGTGGGCGGCGGGGTTCCCAGGATTCTGGGTTCCCATGTTCCCGGGTTCCTGGTCGATCTCCTTATCGATAGGTATCACCATCGATCTCGTTACACACCTCCCTATCGATTTCACGATCGATCTCACAATCGATCGCACTGTCGATCTCACAATCGATATCACCAAAGATCGCACGGGCGATCTCACGATCGATCTCACTTTCGACCTCACTGAAACGACTTCACCATCGGTCTCACGATCGACCTCACTTCGTCCTCACGATGCATCCCTCGATCGACCCCACTATGGTCTCAATATCCACACGTACCAGTCAGTTTCAAACCATCCAGTGTTTGGGGCTCTCCCCTGGCGTATGTAAATCCTCCTCACCTCATGATCGCTCCTTTTCTGCTGCTCCTCATGATCCCTTGCAGCGCCAGTGCATCAGCAATGAGGCGCGATCCTCCGACCCACTCCACTCCGACCCCCTCCAGGAGGCCTGGGGCCCAGAGGGGGAGGAGGCGGCGCAGAAGTGGGGGAGGAGGAGGAGGATGGAGGAGAGAGGAGGACGATCGGGGGCGCGCGGACATGGATTGGCGGCCCATGGACTTGGCGCGCGATGCCCTCCCCAAAATGTGCCCGGCGCCGCCTCGCTCGGCGGCGGAAATCCGCGATCTCCCGTGGAAGCTGGACCCGCCGCCAATCCAAGCCCCCCTGATCCATGGTTGCGATCGCCCGAGAAGAGGAGAACTGCTCATCCCTACTCTCGGGAGCGGCCAAGAGGGGGGTGTCCAAGAGGGGGGGGTGCAAATCATGACCGGCGGCATGTGCGCGGCCCAGCGGGGGGGCCAGGGACGTAATGAAATAAGAAGAGGCGCCATAAAATCTGGGGAAGTATCATGGTCCCCGCCATGATATCCCCCCCCCCTAGTCATCACCCCCCTCTTTGCCGCCCCCGACACTCTATCGTTGCCCCCGATGCCCCCCCCGCCCTCTCCCCCGCTCCCGGCCACGCTTCCGGTCCTCGCCGGTGGGCGACCACGCCGCGCCGCCGGGCGGCTCGGCTCCCGCCCCAGGCCAGCTGCGGGCGCACCGGACCTTGCGGGGCTGGGACACCAGAGAGATGGAGGAGAAGGGAGAGGAATGAGACATGAGGAGGAGGTGGAGGAGGAGGAGGAGGAGGAGGGAGCGGGGGAGGAGGAAGAGGAGGGGGGGAGGAGGAGGAGGAGGAGGATGAGGACGACGAAGAAGCAGGAGGAGAAGGAGGAGAAGGAAGAGGAAGAGGAGGAGAGCGGGAGAAGAGGAAGGAGGGAGCGGGAGGAGGAAGGGAAGGGAGGATGTGAAGGAGGTGGGGGAGCACAGGGGAGCGGGAGGAGGAAGGCGAGAAGCGGGAGGAGAAGGAGTCCCCGACGGGGCCTGGGGGAGACGACTCGCCTGCGATCCTCCCGCCCCGCCCCTCCATGGGGGAAATCAAGAAGTTCTGGTACCACTACTCCCCAGACCTCTTCAGAATTTGACGACCCCAGACCTGCTGGTACCACTACTCCCCAGACTAACTGGTAGCACTACTCCCCAGACTCTCTCGACAAGAAGTGGTACCACTCCTCCCGCGACGACAGCGACGACGACGACGGGCGACGACGACAGGAGAACTGGTGCTGCAGCCGCGGCGACGACGGGCCCCCCGCGAGGCCCGAACAGGCGAAAGCGCAGCAAGGGACAGCGGCATTGATCGGCCCAAGACTGGCAGCTTGCGGGTCATCGCTCGAGCCTCTTGCGGCCGCTCGGGACGATCCGGGCACGCCCGGAATTATCTCGGCGAGGCGAAGCTGCTGGAGAGCATCCCGAGGCTGGAAAGCCTGCGACAATCATCCAGCAACGCCCGAGATTCTCACCAGGATCCCTCCCTTGCCCCTCTTGTCGGCGGCGAGCCTGGGGGGGAAGCGAGAAGGGGCGGGCCTTCTCAGAAGGCTCGAAACTCCCCGGCCTTCTGAGAAGTTCTGAGAAGACACAAAGAACTTCTCAGAAGGCGCGAAGGCTTCTGAGAAGCCCCGCCGCCTTCCGAGAAAGCCGTCTCCTTCTCTCGGGGAGACGGAAACCTCGGGTTCAGGGGACTCGGGTTGTCCTGACGAAACCCCCGTGAAAATTTGACGCGAATCCCCGCTGCAAACATCCAACAAAAAAATTGACCACCCTAACAAAAGGCGCACTCGTCAAACAGCGTCAGCAAACCCGAGTTCCGGCGCACTCGAGCTTAATTGTTCCCCGATCCCTCTCACTTTATCCTCTCTCAGGATCCGCCAAAATGGGGGTGACCCTGAGGAGGGGCATGAGTTCGACCCGCTGGTGCACCGAACTGCCGAAAACAGCTGCCCCACGAATGCCCCACACATCTGCAACGATCGGGAGCTGCCAGCGGCTGGAGGGCATTTGTTTTGGGCGGCTCGGTGCAAAAATCGATCGAACACAAATAGAATTATGCTGCTCCCATCGTACTTAAGGACCACATCCCAGAAATAATTTCGGGCTCCCAGAAAAATGTCGAAAGAGTGTCGAAGGAGAGTCGAAACAGTCTCCCAGGGCCCGACACGTGAAAACCCTCGAGTTTGGGGGTGCGCTCGAAATTCGTTCTGGTGATCACGGCTAAAGAAAGTTGGAACATCATAAACACAGAAGAAGAAGAAGAAAACACGCCGTAAACATAAACATTTGGCGCTCCGCGCCGCGCGGATTTCGTGGACCTGCGCCGTGCCCCCTCCCAGGCGCGCGGAGCGCCGCCGGAGGCGCCGCAGGGGGGGGGCAGCGCGTTTATCCAGGCAGTCCCCGCGGAGCGCCAACCATTTGGGCGGTTCGGTACAACAACCGATCGAACTCTCTCTCTCTCTCTCTCTCACACACACGACACACGACACACACACACACACACACACACACACGACACACGACACACGACACACACACACACACACAACACACAACACACAACACACAACATACAACACACACACACACATACAACACACACACACACACACACCCACAACACACACACACACACACACACACCTGATGGGCAACGATACGGGGGGATGGGCATAGGGGGGGAAACATCGACCTGGAATCGGCGAAACGTCGCCGATAGATCGGCGGCAGGCCCCCGATAGCGAATCCGCACCTCCCTCGGCAGGCTCGGGCTACCGGACCCCTATCGGCGATCAGTGGGCGATTGGGGGTCGCTGCATCCCCCTCCCTATGCCTATCCCCCCCCATCGTTGCCCCCAAACCCCAGGGCACACACCCCCTCGCCCGCCGCCGATCTCGCCGATCTCGGCCCCAGCAGCCGTCCCTCCGCGCTGCGGCGGCGAGGACCTCCAGCGGGGCCCGCGCGTTGGCGCGCGCGGCGGCCGCGGCGGAGGCGGGGGACCTCGGCCGGCGCGCGCGCAGCCCCGGGACGTCCCTGCAAGACAGAAGCCAGGGCGAGGAGAAGTTCGGGTGATGCCTCTGGCGGCGAGCACAGGGGTCGGGGACAAATGCTGTCCTCCTCCTCCTCCTCCTCCTCCTCCTCCTCCTCCTCCTCCTCCTCCTCCTCCTCCTCCTCCTCTCCCTCCCTCTCCTCCTCCTCCTCCTCTCCTCCTCCTTCTCCTCACATTCGTCTGGCGGGGCCACCCTCTGACTGGATAAGGGGGACCCGGCCAAGGGCTCGAGGATACCCGCCGTCGGTTTGAGGCCGATGGGGAGGTCGGTGCCGCCAGAGGGGCGAGGTGCAAGGCCACATTGACGGCGCGCACAACGGGGTAAGGGGAGGGTGGACGGCTACTTAGAAGGAGGCTGCTTCTTGGATCTTTGAAGGCAACAGCCTTCTACCTAAGGGCAAGGTCCGCGCCTGGAAGGGGTGCTTCGAAAGAAGCCGTCCCCCCTCTCCTGCCCCCCTCTGCGCGTAGCCGATCAATCGACAATCTCTGAGATATGGCGGCTCTGGAAAATGCATCGGGCGTCGCGGCCTTCTCAGAGCGTTCCGGAGTTCTCTGGGAGCGTTCCGGAAAGCTCTGGAACGGATTTATTCTAGTCCTAGCCTCGTCCGACTCCCCCCTGGCCCAGCGCAGTTGGACGCTGCTACGGTAGGTTCATGTTGTGTCGACAGGCGGCGACCCCGCCGCCCGCTTTCAATAGGGAGCCCACAAAGGACGTACGCGCCCAGCTATGTACATGAACACGGCCCCTCGATCCGCGAGACCGGCTGCGTTATACGAACATTTGCGCAATGCGAACTCTCGAAACCAGCGTGGATTCATGTACATGTACGTCCCTTTTCCGCTCCTGATTCAACGATGAGCGCCGCTGGCTAACGTTTCAGAACCGGCCGATCGTTTTGATGGGGCCCTAGGACACACAAGCAAATACACACAAATTACCGGATCCGCCATGTTTCCATATTTTCTGGGTTTCTGTCTACCCCCCCACTTCCCATATTTTCCCATATCTTCCGGGGAATCGACGATTAATTGTGTCTGTGTGTGTGTTGTCCCCCACCCTACGTTTGAAGGTTGAACGATCCCCGCGCCCATCCCCGGTTTCCTCGATGGTGGCGCGCAGTCGGGCTTTGCTGCATGGGTGTTCGCGTCGTGTCGGCCCCACGCGTTGGTTCTTGCGAGTCGATGCTGGCCGATGCCCGTCGACACTAAACCGACGCTGGATCGACGCAGGTCGACGCTACATCTGCGCTATCCCATCGGTTACCCGACGCTTATCGACGCTAGCGCACTTGAAAGACGCAACTACGAAAGTGCACAAGGCTCCCATGTTGCCGGATCTTACATTTCCCAAGTGGCTGGCGTGCGGACCCGTTTTCTTTCCTCTTCCAAAAACAATTTTCCCCTTCAGGGGGGGTTATCACTGTTCCCTATTAGTATACACCCCCTCCCCCAGGCGAATGGGAGCCAACCAAAAACAACGCGGGCCCCCCCCCACCAGCCCTGGCAAAAAACAATACGGAACACATTCTGCCTCCAAATTCGGAGCATGCGCACCGAACCCGATGCGGCCACCCCCCACCATCCGTGTCCAAAAACAATACAGAGTACACTTGGCGGCGGCGGCGGCGGCTAAGGCGACTGCGGCGGGGACAGCGGCTGCGGCGGCTGCGGCGGTGGCGGCGGCGCTGGCGGCGGCGGCGGCGGGCGCGGCGGCGGCGACGGCGGCGGCGGCGGCGACGGCGACGGCGGCGGCGGCGGCGGCGGCAGCGGCTGCGGCTGCGGCGGCGGCGATTCGGCAGCGGGGGCCCAAAACTGCCAGAGAGCACTAGCAGACGCAGAACGTCCTAGTCCTCGTCCTCCTCGTCCTCGTCCTCATCCGCGTCCTCGACCTCCTCGTCCTCTCCGTCGTCCTCCTCCTTCTTTTCTTCCTCCTCCTCCGCTTCCCGTCGCCCCCACTCAGCACCCCGGGATGGCCCGAAGAGGCCTTCCAAGGCCACCCCCTTGCTCCAAGGAGTTCTCGGTTCACCCTGGTTGTTCGCTTTGTTTCCCTTGATGTGTCTCCTCGATCCTTTTCCCGCCAGCTCTCGTGGGCAGGGTTTCTACATGGGCTGGTAGGGATACTTTTGTACTCAGCGGCCGCAGGCAAGCGCGCCAGCGGCGAGTCCAGTCAAAGCGGGGCACGCAGCGACAAATTCACCTAAAGCAACGGGGCGCAGCCGCACCTAAAGGGCAAGGCGGAGCTTCACGCAACACCTCAGCGGCGGACCGGCGAGTGGAGGGGGCAGGCCGAAACTGAGTCGTACTGCCAGCGTGCAGGTATGCAAGGCGTCGGAAACGTCAGGTAGCTCGAGAAGAACGACGACCAGGGACAGAAGCCGACTAATTAATACAAGGGCGCAAGACCCCGGACAACTGCGAGAGTACCAGGGTGGCCGCAGCCAAGAGGACCGACAGTCGGAGGTCGAATTGGTGCCTGGTGTGGGCGTGAGCGTTGGCAGGCTGCGAGGAACCAGGGTGGCCGAAGCCGCAAAGCCCGACGGCAGCAGAACGCTCGAGTACGAGAAGCAGCCAAGCTGCTGCGCGGCCAAAATGGCGCGGGTCACCACGAACAAGTGCATGAAGTGGCGCCAACGAAGTCGCACACCAAGAATCCTGAAAAGGGTCACGAGCCCATAGTCAGTACACCAGAAGTGGCGACAAGTGAGCACCGACACCACGTGGAGGACCCGGGTCTGGACAAGGAGGGTAGGGATACTTTTTGGTCCGCGGCTCCGAGGCGAGAGACAAGGAGCGAGCACAACGTCCGGGGCGCGGTACGTCAGTAATTGGCGCGAGATTGCCGCGGATTCCAGCGGAAAGAGTAGGGATATTCGAAGCGTGAAGAATTAGAAGAGCAGGGAACGCCGTAAACAGAAATTGTCCGATGTCCTCACAGATTTCGAGGATCGGCGCTGAACCTACCTCCCTGAAGCGCGGACCGCGCCAGGGGTGGCGCCAGAGGCGCCGCCAGGGGGGCCCAGACGCCGATTCAAAATATCGGCGCGGAGCTTCGAAAGTGTATGGTATGTGCGCGTCGTGTTGACCCTGGCGCTGGTTCCTGACACCGCAGGGATTTCTCAACATTGAACGATCGGCCGTTTCCGAAACGTCGGATCGTCTTCGCACAATATTGGGGCCGTGCTGGTGCCAATTGGGGCCCTTTGGGGCAGTCTGGGGGGTCCATTGAGGGCCTCCTGGAGCTTCCCAGGGGCCTCCAAGGGGCCTCTCGGGGGCTCCGTGAGGCCTCTTGGAGGCTTCTTTGGGGCGTGTTGGGGCCTTCCGCGTGTGTTTTTGGGGCGGGGGGCTTGCCATGTGTGTGCGCACTCCCCCACCGGGGCCCTTGTTGAAGCGCTCCTGGGGTCTTCTTGGGCCGTCTTAGGGAGCCTCTTGGGCCGTCTGGGCGCTATCTTGAGGGTCTCTGAGGCTCCCCGATCTCTGGGGCCTCTGGGGGGTCTGAGAGCGTCGGGAAGCCTGACCAAGGGGGGGAACCCCAAACTTTGAAACACCGGAAGAAAGTCGGCGAGTGTTGCCTTCTCCGCGGGCCGCTTGAACGCACCTTGAGGCGTGGACTGCTTGGGCCGCCTGGAGGCCATCTGGGGGCGTCTTGGACCGATCTTTCAGCGACCCCTTGCCCTCTTGGACCATCTTGAAGCCCAGATGCTTCTCTGAGAATGAGACGGCCCAATCGGAGGGCGGGGGGGTCCTCTGAGAGGCCATCCCGCCCTCCGAGAAGCATTCTAGACCCAGTCCGAGGCCACTGAGGCCGTCTCAGAAGGCACCAGTTGGCGGCGAGCACAAGGGGGAAGGGGGTGGGGGGAGGGGGGAAGGCTTCTTAGATGGAGGCGGCTTCTTAGAAGGCGCAGGCCGTACATCTACAGACGAGGCCCGAGCCTTCTAAAAGCGGGGATGCTTCTAAGACGCACTCCCCCCTCCCCCTGCCCCCCTCTGCGCAGGAGAGCGCAGAAACGAATCACCGTGATCCCGTGGGGCACCGCCTGGGCGCGCGGCATCCACACCAGGCCGCACGCCAGGACCACGTCGACCTCGGACTGCGAGGGGGCCTGGCCGCGCGTGCTGCAACATCGATACGTCCGGGAAGCCAGGGATCGAAGAAGAGCAAAAACGGCAGCAGCGTGAACTCTGGACGCTGCGCGCGGAGTTCTTGGATCAGCCCTGGGCCCCCCGGGCGGCGCCACCGGTGCCGCGCGTGGCGCGCTCCGCGAGCCAGGGAGGGGGGTCCAGCGCAGACCCAAGAGATCCGCGCGGAGCGCCAACAGTTCATAGTTATGCCGTTGTTCCTTCTTCTAGATTGGGCCTCGAGATGCGAGGGACCTCGAGGCTCGAGGATCGAGGAGACTCGGGGATCGACGAGCGACGAGAGAATCCTGGGAGCGCGCGCACAAGCCAACGATCGGGCCTCGAGATGCGAGGAAACTCGAGGATCGAGGAATCGAGGATCGAGGAGACTCGAGGATCGAGGAACGAGGAGACTCGAGAATCGAGGATGGAGAATCGAGGATCGAGCAGACTCCCGGGGAGCGCGCGCGCAGGCCAGCGGCCACGTAGGCGCGCGCGCGGTCGCCCAGGAGCGCACACCCGCACCGCCCGTGGGCGCGAGACGCGCCCGCGCGCGACGAGAGCGCGCCCTGCACGCGAGCGAGCAGGCGCTCGTCCTGTTGCCGGAGAAGAGACGAGACCTCCTCCTCCCTCCTCCTCCTCCTCCTCCTCCTCCTCCTCCTCCTCCTCGTCCTCCTCCTCCTCCTCCACCTCCTCCTCCCTCCTCCTCCCTCCTCCTCCTCCTCCTCCTCCTCCTCCCTCCTCCTCCTCCTCCCTCCCTCCTCCTCCTCTCCTCCTCCTCCTCCTCCCTCGTCGTCCTCCTCTTCCCCTCCTCCTCCTCCTCCTCCTCCTCCTCCTCCTCCCCCTCCCCGAAGCTAGGCCACGTGGTCCCACGGCCCCACGGGGCTCAGCTTGGCGGCGCGCAGAGGGGAGGGGGTAGGGAGACGGGGGAAGCCTCCCTAGGAGGAGGCTGCTTCTCAGAAAGGCCCGGCACACATCTGCTGACAAGGCCCGCGCCTTCTGAGAAGCAGGGGTGCTTATCAGAAGCCTTCCCCCCCTCCCCCTCTATCCCCTCTGCCTCTGCGCGTGTCCGATGAGCCGTAGCGCAGCATGAAGGGGCCGCAGGTGCGGCGCCGTCGTTTGTTTGTTGGTCGCCTTCCCACGAGCCGAGTCCGGACCAGCCGCGAGCTCATCCCTGCTCCTAAGGTGGAGTGTGGCTGGTTCTTACGGGACCTCGTGTCTGCGGCGGCTCGCGGGGGCTCACGGGGGTCGGGCCCCGGAATGCCAAAAGGTACCGATACTGCCACACCCCCGACCGCCCGCAGGGTTCATTCGGACCAGGACCAAGGGCTCCCAACTTCGCGCTTCGCGCTGCGCGAAGCGCGAATGGCTTCGCGCTCTCGCGCCGCCTCCCAAGGGAGAAGAGGAAGATGAGGAGGAATCGGAGCCGAACCGCGAAGCGCGAATAACTTCGCGCCCTCGAGGGTGCCACTGTGAGGACTTTCGAGGCGAATCCATCGCTTTCGATGAGGGCCTCCCAGGAGGCCCAGAAGGGCGAACACGAGGGAGGGGTAGCGGTATGGGTACCGTCTTCTTCTGGGAGGGTCGGCCCCTCCGGCGGCCTCGGCCCGACGGGGGCCCGCGTGCCCCGGGGAGCCCTCTGTGGACTACAAGAGGAGCTCGACCACAAGAGGCCATCGAGAAGACACCCTACCCTGAGACCCCCAGGCCGTCCATGGAGTTTTTTGTATACGAAATCACGCTTTTCGTGGCAAAACCGTCGAAGCCCGAGAAACCCAGGGCATCCTGGAAGCAAGCAGGGTGCTTCTTGGCATGGGTTTCCACTGTATGGTTCGGGTGAGCGAGGAGCCCCTGGGCGCCGGGGAGTGGCGCCGGGCGCGCGGGCGTGGTGTCCACGTGTCGGGCTGGGGGAGGCCAACTTCGGTCCCTGGACCATCAGCGTACTCTGTTGTTTTGTCTCCCCGTCCAGCGCACCCAAACCAAAAGCCAGCCGAGAACTGGCCCATCTGCAATCTGGGGTCTCGGCCCGATCACACCCGCGCAGTCTTTGAGGGCTTCACAGAACTGCGAGTCTCGACAGAAGAACTGGTCCCAAAGATGCCCGTTGGTCGGAAGAGGTAGGTGGAAGCATGTAGCAGCAATGCGGTGGAAGCAGATTGGGCGTCCGCCCGCCCCCTGAAGAGGAGGGACGAAAAGGGCAAGCCGCTCAACCCTTCCCGTAGGAGGGCGGGGAAAGCAGACTGGGATCTGGGAATCCGGGAACATGCACCTCCCACGGCCGGCGTGTGAGGCCCAGGGGCTAGGGCTAGGTCGGGCATGTCCCCCTCCAGGCTGCTGTGGGCGGAAGAATCAAAGACAGTCAAACATACACAAACATAGTCAACCATAGTGGACAAATCGTACTCCGACAGTTTGGAGGAAGAATAAGAAAGAGTCAATCATACTCAAACATGGTCAAGCATGGTGGACAAATCGTACTCCGACGGTTGTTTTCACTATGTTGAAATACTCCTCCTGTAGAGGGCCAGGGTCGAGAGCGCCAGCGGGGCCCGCGGCGCGAGCAGCAACAAAGCAGGACGCCCCCTGCCCGCATCGGAGGGGGGGGGTGCTAGGAGCGGGAGGGCAGGGAGGTGCAGGCGAGGGAGGAAAAACGTGGAGAGGACGAGGACGAGGGGGGGGCAGAGGACGCGGGGAGGGGAGAAGAGGGGGCGGGAGAGGGCGAAGCGCGTGGGGAGGGACGTGGGGAGGGGGAAACGAGGCGGGGGGGACGAGTAGAGGGGGCAGAGGACTGGAACGGGCAATCCTCGGGGAATCCACTGGCACCCTGCATCGACTGCGCCACCGCGCGATTCGCTTTGGGAAACTCGTCCTATGCCGCTGGATTCTGAGACGGGGCGTTGCACCCCAACAAGGAGGAAACAAATCCGCCGATCCGGCGTGTGAGTTTCAAGGAGTCTCAGCTACAGCCTCGAGGCTGAGCTTCAGCCTCTGGGGGGGTCGCCGGGGTGGCTCTGCCGGGGAAGGGGGGGTGGGGGGGGGGGGGGGGGTGCGAGTTTCCGGCGAACCCCGGGGCCGCTCCGGGGGAGTGGAAGATAGGGGGGGGGGGGGCGCCATGCTCCGCTTTTTCCGGCGCTTTGGAGGAGGGGGGGGGCCCAAGAGACCCCCAAGGGGTTCCAAGAGGGCCCCGAGTCGCCGAAAAATCGCTCCAAGACGCCCGAGATGGCCTCCAGACGGCCCAAGGTGTCTCCAAGACGCCCCAAGAAGCTTCCAAGAGGCCTCCCAAGAGGGCCCCAAGAGGCCAGAATCGTTGATTTTCATTGGTTTTCTCAGGGTTTTTAGCGTTCTTGCCTTTTCGGGCGTCCGACGCTCGAAGACGGCCCAAGAGGCCCCCAAGTCCGTCCCAAGACGGCCCACGATGCTTCCAACACGGCCCAAGAGAGCCCCAAGACGGCCCAAGAGGGCCCCAAGACGGCCCAAGAGGGCCTCTGGACAGCCCAAGAAGGCCCCAAGAGAGCCCCAAGAGGGGCCCAAGAGGGGGACCACGAACCGAAAGAACCGAGCTTTCCGCCCCAAGAGGCCCCCAGGAGGCCCCAAGAGACCCCCAAGGGGCCCCAAGAAGCCCACAAGAGGCCCAAAAGAGGTTCCAAGAGGCCCCAAAACAGCTCCCCAGAGGCCTCCAGACTGCCTCCGGCAGGCCCCCGGTTTCTTCCGCGGCACCGCCCAGGGCGCCACCGGCAGGATGTCCTCCGTCTCATCGTTTTCCTTCAAGTTATCGCCTCTTCCTCATTCTCCTCCTCCTCCTCTGCGACCTCACTCCTATCCCTCAACGATCGCGTCACCGAGTGCCTCTTCTTTGAAACATCCTCGCTCTTCAAACGCACATCCATACACACATGCATACATACCTACATTTAAACACATTTGCATACATAGAAAAACAATCTTCCAGACATACATACTTACATTCACACACATACACACATATTATCATACACACATACAAACATACATACAAACTAAATACATACATACGCGCACAAGCATACATACATACATACGTACCTACACACAGGCACACATGATCAATGCATGCATACATGCATGCACGCGTACATACACACACATATATCGTGAAACTCACCGCGTGCTCGAAACTTGAGAGAGACCGCGGGAAGTCGAGAGAAGCCGCGGAACGAGGCCTCTACTACTACTACCACTACTACCACAACCACTACTACTACTACTACTACCACTACTACTACTACTACTACTACTACTACTGCTACTACTACTACTACTACTACTACTACTACTAACTACTACTAGTACTACAGGAGCGTTTCCCAACTAGTATGTGTGTGTGGGTGATGCTGTGTGCGCATGTCTGCGGCGCAGGTTAAGTGGTGTGACTGTGTGTGTGCGTTTGAGTGTGCGCCCATAATTTCTGCGTCTGGAGAATAACCCCGAGCGACCCGGATCGGCGGCACTGGCCGAAGGCCACTACAATACTCTTCTTACCCTGCCTGAAAGGGAAGACGTGGCAGACGAGGAGGGTGAAAAGGAATGAGGAGGCCCAAGGAGAGGGGAAGTGTAAGCGACCTCGTCGGCATGGGTTGTTTGTAAGTTTCGGATGCCGAAACAGTCGCATGAAGCTTGGCCAATGAAAACGTGAAACCGTATCGACGGTTCAAACATGCCTAAGCTTCACACGCACTGAATGAGTCCGGCGACACACGTCAAAGCAAACCGCAACTTTCAACACACAAAAATGAGACAGATGGTGTCGTTTGCGTGAACAGGAACTGCATCGTTTCACAACGACTGGATACACGCGCGCTCTCGTGCAGCATGCACCACAGCGCAGCCATGGGCTCGGCCGCGGCGACTGCATTGTGGCACCCGAACTTGGGCTTCCCCCATCGGCATGGCCCGAAATGGCAACTTCCTTTTCGTCGGCGGCGAGGCGGGGCAATCCGCTCCAGCGTGGTAGCGATGCAGGTTCACTACACAAAGCGAGTTGGCCGGCATGCAGCAGGGGGGAGGAGGAAGGACGGGGGCGGCCGCGGGGGGAGGCGACCCGAGGTGGAAACATGTGCAACCATGGAACGGATGGGAGGCGGTTCCTTTTCAAGACTGGGCTTTCGCTGGCCACATCGTTGAAGACACTGGTCTGACGACGACGACGACAATGACGACGACGGCGACGAGAACGACGACGACGACGACGACGTTGGAGATGACGATGACGGTCGTGGAAGATCGTGGTCCTACCTGTACGTATTCGGTGCCACTCGCCGGAAGGGTACAAAAGCAACTCCTTGTCAACACGAGGCGCCCTCCGGAATGAAGGGCCCACCAGGGGCACTCGTCTTCCAAGCGGAGCGCCTCTCATGTAGAGGAAGAGCGGGTGCACGGACGAATGAGGATAGGACTTGGGACGGGATGCCGTATTGCACTCTGGGCTCATGACGGTAATCCTCCTCCTCCTCTTCCTCCCCTCTCTCCTCCTCCTCATCCTCCTCTTCGTATTCTTATTTCTATTAGTATTCGTATTCGCCTTATTATTCCTATTATTATGCTTATTCGTATGCTTCTGCTTCTCATCTTTATTGATATTATTGGTATTATTATTATTATTCCTCCTCCTCCACCTCCTCCTCCTCCTCCTTCTCATCCTCCTCCTCCTTCTCCTCCTCCTCCTCCTTCTCCTCCTCCTCCTCCTCCTCCTCCTCCTCATGCCCGTTTGCGTCGCCCTCGTCGTCTTCGCCCTCGCCCGCGCCGCCGTCGCCCGGACGGCCCCCCCGCGAACGCCTCCCCGCGGCGGGCGCCGCGGGCCACGGCGGCGCCGCACTCCTCGCCCCGCCCGGCGGCCTCCGCGGCGCCGCCCGCCTCCGGAGCACAGCCGGGGCAGGGGGGGTCCCTTGTCCCCGCCTCCCGCTGCCCTTCGCCCTACGCCGCCTCCTGCTCCCACTCCTCCTCCGGCTCCTCCTCCTGCTCCTCGTCGTCCTCCCGCTATGCCTGCTCCTCCTCCTCCTCCTCCTCCTCCTCCTCCTCCTCCTCCTCCTCCTCCTCCTCCTCCTCCTCCTCCTCCTCCTCCCTCCTCCTCCTCCTCCTCCTCCTCCTCCTCCTCCGCCTCCTCCTCCTCCTCCTCCTCCTCTCCTCCTCCTCCCTCCTCCTCCTCCTCCTCCTCCTCCTCCTCCTCCCTCCTCCTCCTCCTCCCTCCTCCTCCTCCTCCTCCTCCTCCTCCTCCTCCTCCTCCTCCTCCTCCTCCTCCTCCTCCTCCTCCTCCTCCTCCTCCTCCTCCTCCTCCTCCTCCTCCTCCTCCTCCTCCTCCTCCTCCTCCTCCTCTCCCTGCTCTCCCGCCTTTCCCCTCAGAGGGGGGGGCCCGAGGTATACCGAAAACGCTTGCGTGAGCATGGGCACCTGCGCAACACCTGCGAGCGCGCGCAGGGCAGGGTGTCCTGCGAGCAAGGGCGGGGCGCCTGTCAGCCCCAACAGACCCCACCAGGCGTACGCTCGGTACCGTTCAGCGTGGGGAAAAGGAGGGAGAGGAGAAAAAGGGAGGAGGGAGGAGGAGGAGAAAAAGGGACGAGGGATGAGGAGGAGAAGGCGAGGAGGAGGAGGAGGAGGGAGGAGGAGATGAGGGGGAGGGAGGAGGAGGGAGGAGGAGGGAGGAGGAGGGAGGAGGAGGGAGGAGGAGGGAGGAGGAGGGAGGAGGAAGAGGAGAGAGTAGGAGGAGGCGGGAGGAGGAGGAGGGGAGGGAGAGGAGGAGGAGGATGGATTGGCCCAGGTAACGCGCCAGAATATGAAATTGCTCCGACGGTAGGACACCAGACGGTGACCTCCCAACCAAATCTGGAAGAACATCTCCTCGTCGCCCTTGCGAGTGCAGAGGCACTGTTCGCGTCTCCTCACCGCCCTTCTCCCTTTCGCCCCGGCGGAGGCCCCCTTCCCGCCCCCTGCCATGCCTCCTTCTCGTCCTTCTCGTCTTCCTGCCTCCTTCTCGTCCTCCTGCCTCCTTCTCGTCCTCCTGCCCCCTGCCCTCCTCCTTCTCGTCCTCCTGCCTCCTCCCCCTCCGATGGCCAGATCGCCACGCCGTAACGGCCGCTGCAGGGGTTGGATGAGCCACCCGGGCTCGAACATGAACTGCGGGCCCCGTACGGAATGGCTCCCGCCCGAGACTTCCTCGCGCTCGCTCGGACCCGAACACGGAGGTGCGGACCCTGCAGGGAGGGGCTTCCGTTCGAGATGTCCGCGCGATTCGCTCACAGACGAGGGTTCCACTCGAGACTTCCTCCACAGACAGGCCTCAAGAGCCCAACAGTGGCAACAGTTAGAGGTTTGAGGATGACCCGCTCGGATTAGTAACATTAGCTGCGGGCCTCATAGGGAGGGGGCCCCCGCCTGAGACCGACGAGGCTCCTGCTTGAGACTTCCTCAGTGTTCAGGCCGGAGGAGCCCCAAAGTGACGACAGTTACAAGTTTGAGGATGGCCCGCTGGGATTAATAACATAAGCTGCCGACGAGGCTCCCGCTCGAGACCTCCTCTCCATAATAAAAAAATTGAGGAATCCAGACATGACGACGATTACATATGTGAGGAAGACCCGCTCGGAATATTGACATGAGCTGCGGGCGGGGCTCCCGACTGAGACTTCCTCGCAAACACGAGGCGCCCGCTTGAGACTTCCTCAACGTTCAGGCTGGA
>CAUYUJ010004831.1:65000-66499 GCA_963575745.1 Prorocentrum cordatum
CCAATACGGCAACGCGCCAGCCCACCACGACCTCAAGGAACCCCCCCGAGCGCCTTCAGGCCCCGGGGGGGAACCTCCACAACCAGGCCAAGCAGGTTACCAGGGTCAATGGTACTTCCACCGAGGCCGCGGCGCGTCCCCAGGCAGGGACTGCCTGACGGCACGAGGCGGCCACCTGGGTTCACAGGAACGGGGATGCCCGAAGAACCGTCCCCCGACCAACCTCTCTTGAGGGAAGGCTACGTGCTCTTCGGCCCCCACCAGGCCCTCAAGGAGGAATTCACCTTCAACAAGACGGTCCGCCGACCCTACTCCCTAGCCATCACCACCATGTACAGGGACCGTGTCACGGTCAGGACCGTCTGCGAGTCGATCGCCGAGCGCATCCACACTACCCGCACCCGCTGGCGAGATGTGTACTGTACTGGGACGCCGAGGGTGGTCCTGGGCCTCAAGCTCTCGACTATGACATGCGACTCTGCGACGCCATGGTGAGCCGTGCCACGACCGAAGCCGAGCTAAACCACGACCGCAGCACCCGTGGTAGTTTCTGCCTCTATGGACCAGCGCACCAGCGCGCCGTAAACATCACGGCGATCTCCGAGCCGCAGAACATCGACTACATGGAGCATGTGCGGCGATACTCACCCGTAGGGGAGTCCTACCCAGACCACGCCTTCGAGCACGTCTATCGGGGCTGGCAGCGGCCCGACGTGCCCACCATCCTCCCCGACACCCGCCCCCTCTCGAGAGCCGACCAGCAGCGATATCAACCGCACCAGCAGCGCATTCAGCAGCGCGACCAACGCGACGCAGGACAGCCGAGCACGCCACGCTACCGCTCTCCCGCGCGAGTCCCGACAGGCGGCAGCACGGCCTACGGCGGGGCTGCCGCCTATTACCGTGGCCCCATTGGCGCCAGGCCCGCGGCGGCTGGAGCAGCCGCCTCCAGCTACGGCCACGCCCCTCACGCCAGGGTGCACCCAGCGGTCATCGGCTAGCCGCGTGCACTCGTGCAGCCCCCCACGGGCCACCTCGCCCGTGCCAGGGTCCACGCGCGCCTGGGGCCATTACTCAGGCCGACATGATGGCGCCCCCAGCAACCAGCCCGCAGTGATAACCCCTGCGGCTTCAGCCCAGGGGGCTGCAACAAACCGTGGCAGGACAGGGCGCCCTGAAGGATGGCGTGATGCGAACGTGCGTGCTTGGCAACCGCGCCAGCACACGCCCCCGCCAAACGCGGCTGCAGCGCTGCGCCCTGCCCAGGCAAAACCTGCCCCACCTGAGCGGGAGAGGCAGCCGCTTGTCCCGCTCGTCCTCACGTACACCCAGGCGCATCACAGCGCCTCCCCGCGGCTCAGCGAGGGAAGCGCCCACCACGTCAGCCCCCGCCCCGACGCTGTCGACCCTGACCAGGCCACAGCCACGGCGGAGGGCGGCACAAGCGCCTCTCGCCAGCCCAGCCCATCACCCTGCGCGGCGCAGATCCGATCCCCGAG
>CAUYUJ010004832.1:0-15000 GCA_963575745.1 Prorocentrum cordatum
CAAAAAGACCTGGAAGGATAATCGTGACTACAAGAGGCAGCTGCGCGTGGACAGGAAGTTCTGCCAAACGCCGGGGACTTCGAGCTCCAAGCCTGCGGCCCCGCCGCCTTCGTCTCATGGCAAGAGAGACGGCTTCCATCGGAGTGCAAAGGGAGTCGTCCGAGATCGGAAGAAACGATTGCCCATAGACAAGCTGATGAAGGTCACGAAATGTCACAGTCGCCACAAGAAAGGACACTGGAGCCGAGAATGCCCAGAGCGACGGGATCGGGGCCAGGCGACATCGGCGCCATCAGGAGGCCGGGAGCCGGTGTCTGGCTTCGTCCTTCTGAACGAGGCGGAGCCCACTCTGATGGCGGCGAACCCGTCGGCGGACCTCTCGATCAACGCGCGCGAGTTGGTTCGCAGGGTCGTGGACGGTGTCCGCGTCGCCAAGACGGAGGAGGTGAACTTTCTGGTCACGGGCTCCGGAGACATTGTGGTGGACACCGCAGCCGGCTAGGCTCTGATAGGTCCCGCGGCGCTCGATCGACTGGAACATCGCTTGGCAGAGCTCGGCTTTCGGATCGTCCGCGTCAAGAGTAAGCAAGAATACGCACGCGAAACTGGTGGACGTACAGCTGTGCGGTCTGGTCTGCTGGTGCCTACCGGCATCGAGGGGAAAGTATGCGTCATGGAAATGGATCTGATCGGATCGAGACGAAGCCTTTCGGAGAATGAGGGACGAGCAGACTCGGAGACACCAGAGTCGCCTGGTCAACCTTCCTCAACCTGCTGTCGACCCCGGAGGGGACCCCAGGGCCGTGCTGGGAGGATGGTTGCCGACTGGAGTCGCATCGATGCGAGGACGAGCACTCCCGAATCCGAGCGAGCCAAATCCAGGTCTCCCGATCGGCGTGCACCAGCGGCGGGTCCGCCTCCCACGGAATCCGGAGACATGTCCTTGGCAACGATGTCTGAGGGGCAACTGGAACAGTACTCTCGGTCTAGGATGGAATGGACGAGAGAGGCTGCAGCGGATCTTGGGTGGAGTTCGGCAATGGAAGCGCCGAGGCGGAGCTTGTTCCTGGGGAGGGCTCTGAGGTCGGGGGGTCTGTCTTTATCCACGGCTCGAGGGTCAGAAGTCACCAAGAGACGTCTGTCACCAGAGGAAGTCCTCGAGTTTGACGCGGCAGATGCCGCGGAGTGGAAGGCTATCACCGACACTGGAGCGGTCCAGGTCTTTTCCCAGGAAGAGGGTCGAGAGCTCCGGGCCAGGTATCCGAATCGGGTCGTGTCCAGCCGCATGGTCAGGCGATGAAGTCCCAACCGGGCACCCTCGCCCGCCCCGAAGCCAAAAGTAGATGGTGTGTGAGGGGACACGAAGACGAGGGCACTGGTAACTCAGAGTGGACTCTCCAACGCCTCAGATGGAGAGTCTCATGCTCTTTCTCACGATGTCTCTGGCGCTGGACATGGACGCTCAGATGGGGGATCTGAAAAACGCCTTCTGTCAGAGTAACCCCCTCGTTCGTCCAAGGGAGGGGGTCTTTGTCGAACCATGCGAGGGACTTGGACTCCCTCCGGGAGCGCTGATAGAACTCATCGCGCCAGTATACGGACTGGACGAGGCTCCCTTGGCCCTTCACCGCACCACGGTGCCCTTCTTCGAGTCCCAGGGATATGTAAAATCCAAATTGGAGCCGTGCTGGATGACCAAGCGAGGTCCCCGGGGACCGGAGTCCATGGTTCTGCTGGAAGTCGATGATTGGTGCATGGCTCACGTTCCTTCAGTCCAGTCCGAGGAGCTGAAGAGCTATCGAGCTCGCTTGAAACTTCGGCAAGATGGAGAGGCTGGATGCCTCAGGGGTGGAGTACATCGGGAGGTGTCTGCGCCGACTCCTGGACAGGGTCCTGGTCGATCAGGAAAAATACATACTCGAGCAGCTGCATCGTCTCCCCCTGCAGCGCTCTAGGCGACCCGACCACGATGCGCCACTCGTCGACCGCGAGATCTCGAAAACCGCTCCATGGTCGACCGTCTCAACTGGGTGGGGCGTGAGACGCGGGCCGAGGCGTGTGGCACCGCATCTTTGCTTGCTTCCAAGGTCGAGCATCCGACGGTCGGAGACGCTGTGGTTTTGAATAGTTAAGATGATCGATCATCTTAGACAGACCGCCAGTATCCCGATAGTCTCGCGATTCAGCATTCGCTCTCTGCTGTTCGCGACAGCCTCGGACTGCGGTGGAGTCGCCGCCAACAGCGGAGACAAGCCCCAGCAGGCTTGGCAGGTCTGCGCTTCGGATGCTGCTCTGTCTCAAGGGTCCCGGGCCCGTGTTACGCCACTGGCTTGGCGGTCGTGCCGCGTGAAAAGACAGGTACCGTCTACCCTGGCTGGAGAAGTCCAGTCGTTGAGCGCGGCCCTCGCGGAGGTCGAATGGCTTCCAATGCTGTTTGACGATATTCTCAAGGAAAATCTCCTGGACGATTCTTGGAAATCCCACATCGGCCCGTTCGCCTCTGTGCTGCGCAAGAGCTGCACTCTAGATACGGTTCCGGAGGGGAATATCAGCGTCGTCGACGCGAAGGGGATCGTCGATACATTAGACAAGGTAACCTCCGAGAGCAAGAACGATCGCCGTGCGGCGATAGATCTTGCAGTATGTCGAGATTCCCTCGGACGTGTTGGGGGAGTTGTTCGTTGGGTACCTCACCCCTTGATGCCCGTTGACATGAAGACGAAGGCAGACCTGTCTAAGTCCAATGCGGCGCAGCTGCAATTGCTTCGCTCAGGTCTCTTGCAGATCACCTCCGAGAGCACGGCCCTGGAGGCTCGTCGGTAGGACCTGTCGTCGAGGGGTCGTTCTCGTGCCGCGTCGGCCAGACAGTTGGCAGCAGAGTCTGCCGGTCCTTTGTCGTCGTCGTCGTCTCCCTCATTTCACTCACTTGACCAAGAGTCCTCGTCGGTGGAACCGACCAGGTCTCCTAGTACTGTTTCGCGTTTGCGCAATACGCCAAGAGCTACCGAATCTTTCCCGTCGTCGGGTGGCCCACAGTTTCAATTCAGTGGAGTTTCAGGCTCACTAAAATGGGGCGGACTGAGTAGATGGATCCTATGATCTCGAACTCCCAGAGAGAGTTTCGGTGATGTGCGCTTATCCGTACGCACCCTCTTGGCCCGAGGTTGTTGCGTGCTTCAGGAAAATATTATATCGCCACCATCTCTTCGGAGCTCACTCCAGATGTTTCAGCGCGTCAAACTGTCTGGCTTCTGCTACGCTTCGGTGACGAAGTGAAATATCGTGAAGGTTGCTAGGCACGCGTGTTCACTTGTCTAAGGGTCCCGAGTTCTACACGCTGGATTTGCTCGTCGTGGTCGCCCCAGCCGACACTCGTGTTGGCTACACGCCGAAGGCCTGGTGACCCAGGGCGAGGAGAGCGTATGGCGCCTCCTGGCACCTCATAGTCGGGCGCTTCCGGGCAGAGCCGATCACAAGGGAGTTTATGCATGTTGTACTTCTCTGTTGTGGTTGTCATGTCACTCGATATCGACACTTACGTCGACACCTACGCTGGGGGACCGGTCTCATTATACCTGGCCGTGGTCACCTATACAACGAAGCCTCCAGGATCTGGCCTACGTTTTTCGGCCGCGGTCCAGGAGAACACAAGCAGGGAGGGGCCCGACAATGCCGTGTTCGGCCTCGCTCCCGTCATCAACGAAGCGCTCTTCACCGTCGAAGAGCACCTTTCTGAGCGTCTAGGACTCCTCATTGAGGCTGTAATCCTGTCGCCCTAGCAGCAGGCGGAATGGTGTCAGAAAGAAAAGGGTCCCATAGAGGGGAACGGGGAGCCCTAGATCGCCTGGTCCAGTAGCCGTTTCGCTTGAGACTTCCTCCCAATGGATTCTGGAATCGTGCTCTCACCTCAGCGCAGGCAAAGTGTTTGGCCCAAACGGCCACGATCCCTCGTTGAAAAACACACTGAAGCGCACGCGGCCGTGCTCTCACCCCTGTCCCGGCTGCATCTTTTCTTTCTCACCCCTGCCGAGGCTGCTACTACAGTGCTTTGCTGGGGTTATTACTGTTCACACCGCGAAAATGCCAGGGTATATGCACGCCACCTGTTCGCCCTCGAGGGGACCTGCGTCTTGCCGTCGGGGCGCAGCCACCAGAGCGAGCCGTCCTTGCGCACGTCCGTCAGCTTCTTGCCTGCGGCAGGTGGCCCTCCTCACGCCTGCCCTCTCCGGCCACCCCCCACTCATCCCCCTCCTCCCTCCCCCTCATACCTCTCCCCAGCCCACCTCCTCCACGCCCTCCTCTACCCTCCTATCCCCCTGACGCTGACGCTGTAGACGTGTGGATCCGCATGGGATGCTGCCATCCCCACCCCAGGGGGGGTCGCCCCATAGGGGGGGGCTCAAACTAGAGCCCACACACGTGAAAAGACGACCACGACGCCAAGAGAACCCGCCGGGGGACGGCGAAACTATGTTCCCCTGACCCCTCCTCCTCCTCCTCCTCCTCCTCCTCCTCTTCCTCCTCCTCCTCCTCCTCCTATTCTGCCTGCATGGGCTTTCTGTGTGATGGTTGTCTCTCGTGATGGTGCTTCGCATTTTTGGACCAGTCTTGCTAGCTCGTTCGAGCGTGAATGTTTTCTGTCTTGCCCACGCAGTTGAGCATGGTCTCTGAAGAACTTGCACTGATATGGGCTATGGCATGGGCCATGCAATCACCCTTTCGAGACGTACTCTTTCATTTCCATCTGGATAGTGGTATTGTCACGAATGGCGCGCAGTGGAGGTGGGATATTCCGGAGCTGGGAGGGTCATCTAGCTGTCTACGCTCCATGTACCACACGCTCATTTGCTGCCACACAACATGTCTTACTCACGTACATGCACACGCCCAACATCCATTAAATGAGTTTGTTGATACGTTAGCTGCTCTTGCTGGACTTGGGATTATCAAAGGCCCCGAAGAGTGCCCCTGCAGCCCCTTACTGCATGATTCCTATTCGGCTAAATGGGCTTCGCTAGAGTTGCTGCATGGTGACCTGCGAGCCCAATACCCACCTTTGAAGAATGGTCGTCTTGTTATATGGGATCCAGAGGTGCCTAGCTCAAGTCCGCCTTTAGTTCCACATGTGGGTAAAGTGCCAGATCTTTTTCAGCAGCATGCGCATAGTCAGGAGCTGGAGCACAGCTCATGCTTGCAATTATGTATGGCTTTCGCCAATGTCCTTACCCTCCAGAGCACCGCCAAAGGCAAGCGGCTTGTGGGAGCGTTTGTGTCAGGTCGTCCGCGGTTGCTTGCTGAGCAGTTCAGGTTCCAAGGGCTCGGATTTGTTGGAACCGCTGAAACCAGGATGCCATTCCCAGGTTGGGCCAACATTGGCTCCTTTCTGGTACTGCATGGGCCTCGTCACGAGTCTGGGTCGCACGGGTGCTCGCTTTGGCTTCGTCGTGGGCTTCAGCTAGTACCAGGGCGGCCTGATACGGCTATTTCCAGGCAGCGACTTACAGTTGTGGAGGCAATACCTACGCTGCTCATTGTAAATTTGGCCGTTGCATCGCTCAGCGTCACGTTTTGTGTTGGGCATGCTCCCCACTCTGGGCATTCGTTGTCTGATATTCAAGCATGGTGGAAGGCTGCTACCTGCTCTGTCCGTCGCGCGGCTGACAAGGCAGATTAGTTATGTTTGCTAATAGGTGCCAACGCTACCTTGGGAACGACGGTCTCGTCATCAGTTGGATCGGTAGGCGCCGCATTCGAGAACTTCTGTGGGTCTTGCTTTCACAAGTTTCTTCGGGACCCGAAGCTTTGTCTGCCGTGTACTTTCCTGGGGCCGTCGGTTGATCATAAGACGTGGGAACCTCCAGGAGCGTTGTTCCCAACTCGGCGCATTGATTACGTTGCGGTTCCAATTCGGTGCCTTCCTCATGTGTCAGGGTCCAGAGTCAATCACGGCATCGAGCTTTCCGTATCAAAGCCAGATCACTTTGTGGTACAGCTAACTATCCGCCGACCTGTGCCTCAGATACGATCGTCCGCTGCTCTATTCACAAAGAAGCCTACTCTGGACCCTAAGTTGTTACAGGATCCTGACCGCATTGCTAGTTTTTTATCAGCACATGCAGGCCTTCCCTACACCAGCGTGGCATGTGCCACCTACTGAGCATTGTTCGTTGGTCTAGTCTTCTGTTCGAGAGGGCATGGAGAAATGCTTTGTCAATCAGGGGGTCGCCAAGACTGAATTGTCGCAGCGCATCAAAGAGTCCTTGTTGGCCGTGCGCACTCAACGCCGTGCCTTGCGACAGATTCGTAGTTATGTTGCTAGGCTATGGCAGGGTGTTGCTTTCAGGGCATGGCAAACTATCCAGTCGCACGGGCCATGCAGTTTTGATGACGACGAGCTCCCTGTTTACCACTTCTCTTTACTCGCGTCGGCTGGTCGAGTTGGTCAGCAGGCTCGTGATAGCTTACAGGCGCTTCTTGGTGTACTGTTTGGTTTGAATGGCAAATGGGAGCGTCGGAGGTTTGGGAATCTTGTCTCAAGGTATCGTTGGTACTCGTTTCTTGGGGACATCCAGGCGACTGCAAGAGGCCTTGCTGGCCCTAAGTGTTGGTCTGGGCTGGCGCTACTGTGCCGTATGCAGCATGTTCGGGTTCAAGCGTTTCAGTATACCTTGTTGGGCCCACTTAATCGCGTGGCACATGCTAGGTCCAGGGCTAAGGTCGATGAGAAGCTCAAAGAGGTGGCTCAGTCTATCGGGGATCTCTGGTCAGTCAGGCAGTTCGGGGACGCTTTTTCCGCGTTACGTCGTCTGGGAGCTGCGGGGAAGAAGCACCGTCAAGCCAAGGTTCTCCCAGCTGTTCAGGGTCCCGATGACCTTCTCGTCGCGTCTGTGCAAGAGGCTAACGAGCTATGGCTTGAACACTTCGCTGCGCAGGAAATGGCCGCCAAGATTGAGCCGGCCACTTTCCTGAACATGTTTCAAGATCGTTGAGTTCCAGCTGATGTTGTTGCTCGTAATCATGCTTGTGTTCCTACGCTACAGGACTTTCACAGAGAGCTGCGCCTTACTAGAAGCAGTGCAGGTGGTGCTGATGGCCTACATGGCAAGTTTGTGCACGCATGCGCGGATTCCTTGGCTGTCGCCTTCTACCCGCTTGTTGTGAAGACCGCGCTAATGATTTCTGAACGTTACAGTGGAAAGGAGGTGATCTACCACGTATCCCTAAAGCTCGTGGTTCTGTGTACACACCTAGCTCATCTAGATCAATATTGGTGGCGTCACAAATTGGTCAAAAATATCACTCCTGTCTTAGAAGAAGGCTTATTCCGGCGATGCAGTCTGCGGTAGGCTCCCATCAGTATGCAGGCGTGCCCGGTAGAGGTACGCAGCTCGCAGTGTTGGCTACCCGTGTCTTACAAAGACACGCTCAATCTGCTGGTCTATGGTTATGATTTCTTTTTGATGATGTCATGAGTGCTTATTACATGGCTATCAGAGAGTTGGTGATTAAGACAGATGTTTCCCCCGAGTCTCTCACGGCCTTGTTGCAGCAAGCTGGCCTTCCAGCGTCTTACCTCCCGCTCTTGGCACCATCGTTGCACGCCCAGGGTGTCGATGATCATTTTAAGGCCGTGGTGGAGGAGGCATATCGGTTCGGGTGGTTTCAATTTCCTGGAGCTACTCGGATCGCCGTGACGTTTAGGGGAATCAGACCTGGAACACCATTTGGGGATGCTTTGTTTTGTTTATCATTGCGGAGGTTACTAATAATGTCGCTCGTGAACTACAAGAGCTTGGCCTCACGTTTTCATGTTCTTTGCCCTCTGCCAATATATTTGGTGACATGTCTGTCCCAGAATCAGAGGCCATATTCCCAGGTATGGTGTACGCTGACGATTCGCTGTACGCCTTGCTTGCACCATTGTCAGTCATCAAGGAGAGTTTGGAGGACTTTTGCAGAATTGCTGTCAACTCGTACGCGTGTGTCGGCTTGGTGCCTCACCTTAAGATTGGGAAAACGGAGTTGATGCTACATCTCACTGGTCCTGGGTCCGCTAAATTTCGGCGACACATCTTCCATTCCCTCGGGAATGTGTATCCTGTGCGATCCATGTTCGTGGGTGGTGGCATCAACGTCGTGCGCACAGCGGTTCACTTAGGCTCCGTGATTACAGACCGTGCGCTATTGGGACCAGAACTGGTACATCGTGAGGCCGAATCTCGTGTTCAATTGTCTGTACTTAGCAAGGCCCTCAAGAGGGCTACCGAGGTATCTATCATACCTAAACTGTTTTTTTACGGATTCTTTGGTCATGAATTCAGCGTTGTATGGTGCAGGTACGTGGTACAACATGTTTGGCAGTGGCATGAACAGAGTTCGGTCCCAAAATGTGCGCAGATATCGCCGTGTCTCGAGGTTGACATGCTTCGAGGCTGGAGGCCCTACGGACGACGACGTCATGTCCGCTGCACTCAGGTCAGTTGTGTCAGTCGTGATACGTGCTGCTCGCCTACGCCTATTTGGGCAGGTGATGGCAGCCGCTCCTGTTCCGCTGTTGGCTCTACTACATGCTGAGTACGTTCAGGCTGCCACCAGGGCAAAACAAAACTCATGGCTACATCAGATCCTGGAAGATTTCTCCTGGTTGCGTTCCTCGCATCATGCTTTCCAGGACATGCCCTTGCCCTCCTCCGACACCGGTGTCTGGGTTAAGAAAGTAAGATCGTCCAGGGTAACTAAGGCGGTTGTGGCTAAGGCGAGACGGGGGCTTGAAGCATCTCGCTGGGAAAAGCGCCTCCTGACCATGATGACGAGTGAAGGCCTCCCTGCTCCCAGAGATGTGCTCCAGCCTTTGCCTCGCAAGTCTTTGAAATGCCATTTTTGTGACTATTGTACGGAGAAAATATCATCGTAGGATGCCCTCATTAGGGCTAATCATACCACGTTGTCAAGCATTGCTCGCAGGCATGTTTCAGAGAATAGATGCCAGGCATTTTTAAGAGTGTTTGAATCTAGAGCGTTGCTGGTCCGTCATGTCACGACCTGGCGCCCAATTTGTATGATTTTTTACGTTACGCAGGTGCCTCCTCACCCGCCAGACGTGTTGCAAGCTCTAGCGGAGCAGGAGAAGCAGGAAAATAAGCTGGCCTTTAAACGTGGTTATTCTTCTTCACATGCCTCCACCCCGTCCTGCATTGCCTCAGGGCCTATCCACCCTGCCGCTCGAGGTTTGAAAGCTATGTACTCGCGCGAGCAGGCTCAGCAATACCTTCAAAACGTGTTACTTGATGTCACCGACAGTTTTTGGATCAGTTATCCTCCGAGCCTCCTGCCCCAGGCTCGGTAGATTGCATATTTCTAGACTGGCCATATGACAGAAATGCGTACACAAGTAGGCTTGCTAATCTAGTTCCCCGCAGACTGCATCGCCGGACTGTTTTCATAGCTACTTTGTTCTGTGGCCAACGCCGGACAGGTAATATACAATGTGCTGTGGAAACATATTTGGAACTTACATTACCAGATGTTGAGCTGCGCGTTCTCTCAATTGTCACTTTATTAGATTATGATGTTGGCGACCTTAGCAAGCAATCTACTGTTGAGGTCTGGTCTGGCCACATTAAGGCTGGACGAGTTGCTTTGCTGGGAGGGGGGCCCCCATGTGAGACACTCTCTACGTCCCGCTGGAAAGACGGGCCCCCCCTCCTCTCAGGTCCTGGCATGCCCCATGGGGGCTGGCGGCTTTAAACCCTAGGCAGCGTCTCCAGGTCCAAGTTGCTAACTCATTGTATATGGTTATTGTTGAGCTGTTGTGTATTTTAGCATGTGTAGGCGGTGCGGGGTGGGTGGAGCATCCTGCGTCGCCCACATGGGAGCCCCGTGCAGTCCCGTCCTGGTCGTTCCGTCCTACCAAGGCTCTTGTATCAGCACCGTCGTGTGCGTTGACCGAGTTTGACCAGTGTGAAGTTGGACAGGAGAGACGAGCTCCGACAGGAATTCTGGCTGTCAGAATGCCCACCTTGGCTTCCCTCCTCACTTCAACACCAGGAGGCGGAAAGTGCAGCCACGGTCCGCGAGCTCATGACACAGTGTTGGGCAAGCAGGCTGATGGCTCCTTTCGAACAGCCAAGAAAAAGATATACCCACCTGCATTATGTTCGGTTATTGGCCAAGCTATGCTTCACACGTTGCTCCCATCACTGTCTCTTGGCGATGATGAGGACGGTGAGCAGTGCAAGCTTTTGCAGAAGTTGTTTGTGTCCACTGCTTCCATTGTCTCCGATGCTCCACAGATGGGCCCCGATTTTGCAGTTCCCAGGTCCGAGAGGAAGCAGTCGACTTTTGCCAGGATACGTTCAGTTTGCAAGCTAGAAGAGGCTGTGAGGCCGAATCAGGAAGATGATCTGGACAACCACTCTGTGGCAGTGTTTTTTGCTCGGGAGCCCACGCCTGAGCTTCCAGGTCGTTCCCAGGATCCCCTCTCCTCCCCCCCTGCCCCGTCTCCACCCCCTCCCCCTCCGCCGCCCCCTCCACCCCCGTCTGAAGCTGTCCGTGTGAGGATTGCTGCGAATAGGGCGGAGGCGTTGCGTCGGCGCAGGGAGAGAGTGGCTGAGCAACGTCGGTTGCCGATCACGAGCGTGAACCTGTTCGGGCCACCTCCCGAGCTGCCGCCCCGCGCAGCGACAGAGAAGGTCCAGGCAGACTTACATAGGTGGTTCTCTGCCGCGATCTCAGGCTCGGGGTAATACTTTCCGTATTTTTCTTGTTTGTTGCTTGCAATGACGGGAAGGTGTACGGATGGGTTAGCAGTTTCTGGTGGGGAGGCTTCACATCTAGCACGAGTTTCCGTCCGCAGTGCCTGTGCATAATGTTGTTGTGTCCTGAGCGTGTCTCGCTCCGTGCTCGGCTTCATGAGGAGCTGTTGAGGAGTGTTGGGATTGAGGATAGGTATTTGGTAGCATGGGGAGGTGGATGATGTATTGTGCACTCGTATTTGCTGCCCCGAGCCTCATGTCACTCGGCGCTCGGATTCTATATCGTCGAGACGGCGGCGATTCGTGGCCCTTCACAGGACTCTCTTGGTCTGCAGGTCTATATGTGTCCTGCACACCCCTGGCAGCGCCGTCCTGCGTGACGACCTTTCGAGGACTCCCGAGTTCCAAGTTCCTCCTCCTCCTCCCCCTCCTCCTCCTCCTCCTCCCTCCTCCTCCTCCTCCTCCTCCCCCTCCTCCTCCTCCTCCTCCTCCTCCTCTTCCTCCTCCTCCTCCTCCTCCTCCTCCTCCTTCTCCTCCTCATCCTCCTCCTCCTCCTCTTACTCCTACTCCTACTCCCGCTCCTTCTGCCACACCCAGCTCTCTTCCCTGTCCATCACACCTTCCCCCACCCACCCACCCATTCACCCACCCCTGCCGGCCGCGAAGCGGGGCGAGACCTGTTTTGTTTCGTGTCATTGTTTTGAGTTACGCTGTCTCGTCATTATCCATGCGCGTGCATATTCGAATACAGAAAATACTTCTCAAAGTTCCCCGCTGCCGAGCTTGGTCGCGACCGAGTGGGTCAGCGGCATGGCGTCCTCGGTCTCGTCGGTGGCATAGCCGAACATAATCCCCTGGTCGCCCGCGCCGACGTCCATGTCATCCTTGCCGACGTGCACGCCCCCCGCGATGTCGGGGCTCTGCTTGTTGATACGCACCAGGACCTCGCACGTGGTGTCGCTCAGCCCCTTGCTGTCCACGCTGGACAGGTCATCCACGTAGGTGTCGAAACCGATTTTCTTTACCACCCCGCGGACGACCTTCTCGTAATCGATCGCCGTCTGGGTGGTGATCTCACCCGCTACCATGACCATGTTGTCCTTGGTGGCGGTCTCGCAGGCGACTTTGCTCTTGGGATCCCCCGCCAGGCAGCAATCCAGCACGGCATCGGAGACCTGATCGCAGAGTTTGTCCTCGGAGGTCGGCCGACAATAGTTCACAAGGGTTTGCCAGCGTGAACCCCAACTGGCTGGTAATTGGCCTTTCGGTGTAAAAGAAGTCATTCGCACATGTGTGATACAGTATACGTGATGCAACTGACGGGATGCGCGATATGTGTGGTGCCAGCTATGTGATGCAGCTTGTGTAAAGCAATGTGTGCATGGTGCAACTGATGTGGTGCATTATATGCCGTGCACTCAACTGTCGACATCCGCGCGTGACAACCTTCCGTGCTTGAGCAGCATGCAGCCGACCCACCCGCAACTTGTTAGCAAAGATCAACTGGCGTAATGGCGCGAGGGCCCCATGTGATGCAAATGATGACGGTGGTGGCGCTGATGAGGAGGGCGACGACGACGATGCCGCCGATCACGATGGTGTTGATGGGGCGGGCACGGGTGAGCGACGCACGAGAATACTGCAGCGCCAGCTAATACCTAGCACACAAATAAAGGATTGGGAACAATAAACCCTCACAAATATTCAATACCTTTCGGCGGCTATTGACAGAAAGCAGCCAGTCCCAGGCACGACTGCCCGAACAGCGTTTGCACCGAGAGGTTCTCCTTGTATATACTAGAACCATCGCGCGCGCTTCGCGCGCGCTCATGTTCTAGCTAAGGCTTGATGGGCAAACACATGGAATAGCATCCTTGTCGTTTCTTGCATCTAGGGACTCTCTTGGAGGCCCTGCGCAAGCCTCGGGATCGTATAGAAGGGGAACTGCGGAAACACAGAAATCATGAATTGCCGTCCGGTACTCAACGACTTGGGGCCCTCGAAGGCTTCCTGGGTTCTTTTCTTGGGCCTTCATTGTGGTCTGTTGTGCAAGAAAAGACAGGGGGAGCGAACTTGGAAAAAAACTGAATGGTGGGATTTCCCATTTTTAGAAGTTGTAATTAGTGCCTGGGCTGTGGGTTAGACGTTTTCTGCATGCAGGCCACGGTCTGTTGGGATGCCTCTCGGGGTCTTCGTGCGAAAAATGAGCAGGGGGTGAGTTTGAAAAAAAGGAATTCTACAATTCCATTGCTTCAACTCATGGGATCATGGGATCTCGATTACTACAATGGTTTCAGGGGCAGTCAAGAGGACACGAAGACGATCCAAGAGTGCCCAGACAGCGTCAGAGAGTTCAATGCATTCCCGAAACATTTTTGCATGTGACCCCGAACTCTTGATGGGGCTCGAGGAAGAGGATAGGGAGTAGGAGTCCCAACTTGAAAAAAAGGAATCTCTGGAATTCTTTTTTTTCCAAATTCCTCAGTCTTGCAGCGTTGGAAGCTGGAAAACGTGAGAAGGCGGAAAGCGTCGACGAAAACCACTGAAAATCAACGATTTGACCCTCTTCGGCCTCTCTCGGGACAGCTCTCGAAGCTCTCTTGGGCTGTTTTGGGGGCCTCGTCGGTGATTTTTTGGGAGCCTCTCAGTGGTCTGGGGTGTGTTGGAGGCCTCTGAGAGGAGGTCTCTGGAGGCCTGCTCCCACTATTGGGCTCATCTTGAGCCTGTTCTGGGGTGGTCTGGAGCTGTCCTGGGCGCCTCTTCGGCAGTCTTGGGGCCGTCTTGGCCCGTCTTGGGGCCTTGGGGGCCTCTTGGGCGGTCTCGGGGCGGTCTTGGGGGCCTCTTCGGCCGTCTTGGAGCGTTGGAAGCATGAAATGGTGAGAAGGCCCAAGAAACATATGAAAATGAACGATTTTAGGTTGTCCGGGCGCTCTCGGGAGGCCCCTCGGAGCTCTCTTAAGGTCTTTTCAAAGCTTCCTAGGAACCTGGAGAGCCACCCGAAAGCTATCCTGGGTTGCTTGGGAGCGTCTTAGGCCATTCTTTGACGCTCTGGGGGCTTCTTGGGGTCGTCCTGGGCAGTCCTGGGCGTTTCGGGGGCTTCCCAGGAGGTCGGGAAGCGTGGCACCGCGAGCGTTCCGCAGATATTCCGGGAAGGTGTGGGACCCCCGGGAGGAGGGGGCGCGCATTTGTTGAATTTGGAGGTAGAAGAAGAAGAACAAGAAGAAGAGCAAGAAGAAGAAGAACAAAAAACTCTGAGATTCCATTATTATTTTTTGTTTTTCAAACTCCTCGGTCTTGCAGCGTTGGAAGCCGCAAAACGTGAGAAGGCGAAAAAAGTAGACAAAAACAATTGAAAATCTACGTTTTTACCCTCTTCGGACTCTCTCGGGACTGCTCTCGAAACTCTCTTGGGCTGTTCTGGGGGCCTCGTCGAGGCTTTTTGGGGAGCCTCTCAGGGGTCTGGGATGCGTTGGAGGCATCTGGGGGGTCCCGGAGTCCTCTCGGAGGTCTCTGGCGGCCTCCTGCTCCCACTATTGGGTTCATCTTGGGCCTGTTCTGGGGTGGTCTGGAACTGTCCTGGGCGCCTCTTCGGCAGTCTTGGGACCGTCTTGGCCCGTCTTGGGGCCGTCTTGGGGGCCTCTTGGGCGGTCTTGGGGGCCTCTTCAGCCGTCTTGGAGCATTGGAAGCATGAAATGGTGAGAAGGCCAAGAACCCTGAAAAAAAAACATGAAAAATACAGATTTTAGGTTCTCCGGGCGCTCTCGGGAGGCCTCTCGGAGCTCTCTTGAGGTCTCTTGGAGGCCTCCTGGGGGCCTGGAGAGCCGCCCGAAAGCCATCCTGGCTTGCTTGGGAGCGTCCTGGGCAATTCTTTTACGCTCTGAGGGCTTCGTGGGGTCGTCTTGGGCTGTCTTTGAGCATTGTGGGGGATCCCTGGGAGGCCGGGAAGATGTAAGCGAGGTGGAGGACTCCCCGAGACGGGGCCCAGCGTATTTGTTTATATTAAATGTGTATGTGTATGTATGTATGTGTATATATATATATATATATATATATATATATATATATATATACATATATATGTGTGTATGTCTATATATATATATGGCATGGGACTCCCGTGGGCCACTCTCTTGGCTCATTTTGATGGCATCTACTTCGCGTTCATCCTCCTCTTCCTTTTTTCTTCGTCCTTCTGTAAAGGATTGCGAATTGATTTTCTTTTGTGGCGGAGTCCAAATTGATTCTT